>JANAVB010018600.1:15697544-16027544 GCA_029216955.1 Iris pallida | reverse complement strand
AGACATGAGGGTGCATCTGCGAAGAGAGACGGGGGAGAGAGAAGGGGACATGGGTAGTTTTGATTTTTTTTAATTTAGGATATGCATTTGAAAATATTCAATAGTTGATGGTATCAAATTGTTGAGTAAAAAGGTTTAGGGTATCAAGTTAAAAAATAGTTATAGTTTAAGGTATCAAGTTGCAATTAAGCCTATTCTCCCACGCATCGCCTCTTTCACATCCATTGGATTTCGTTTAAGTCATCTAATATTAACTGTTGATTTTTTAATGATAAAGATTAGATGACTTAAATAAGATCCGCGGGTGTTATTATGAGGATGCATGGGGCCGGATACAAAAGTGAGGGGGATGTAGATCCTTCTTTTATATATATATATATATATATATATATATATATATATATATATATAACAAATTCAAATTCAAATTTAAATATTTAAGTGCCAATGTGGTATATTTTCTTGTGGCGGGTGGTCAGACACAAGCTTCCTACGGACGACATCCTGTGTCAGTCTGGTTTTGCGCTCGCCTCCAAGTTCTAATGCTGCTACAGCACTGCGGTCGAGAGCATCGATCACATCCTATCCTCCGGCCCGACCGTAGACTTTGTTTTGGATTACTTCCAATCCATCTGCGGGATCGGCTTCTTCGACGGTGGGATGATCTCCTCTCGACTAGTGGCTTGGGGGAATTTTTGCAATCACTGGAATGATTCAAGCGCTTCGGCGATCACCTGGGTATTGTGGAAGAACAGGAACAAACACCGATATGAGGGCCCTTCGGTCTCCTACTCCCCTGTTCAGCTGACTAGAGAAGTTTTGCAGCAATGCTCGAGGGTTGCGTCCATTCATCCTCCAGGAGGCTCTTCCACCGTAGATGTGAGGGCAGGCCAGAGGTAAGGCCTCGGTTTCACTTATTTGCGGTTTTGAGATTTTGTGTTTTTTTAGTATATATATATATATATATATATATATATATATATATATATATATATATATATATATATATATATATATATTTATATATATATATATTTTAATATATATTTTAATATATATATATAATATATATATATATATATATATATATATATAAATATATATATATATATATATATATATATATATATATATATAAAATATATATATATATATATATATATTTTTATATATATTAAGATTTATAGAAATTTAATTTAAATTTAATTATAATTTGTTATGGATATATGTGAATAAAAGAGGGAGTTTTCAGTTATGTGAATAAAATAAAAAAGAGGGTACTCGATTATGCGGAAGAGAATACGAGAAGGTTTTAAATTATAATTTTTCGTATTTTTAATTTTAATGATTGATGATATACATATAGCTTAGACGACTCATTTTTGAACCGTTTTGAAGCCGCATTATATAGTAGAAGATGAACTTGAGAACCCCCTCCCATCCATCTCCTTCTATAGCAATTTTTTTTAATGGACAAATTACGTTAACTACCCTATGTTTTACATTTATTATAGAAACTACTCCTACCTTGAAACTAATAACACAGACCACCCATATATTTTACATTTTCAATAGAAACTTATAACACTGACTATGGGTAGATGCATTGGGGGGCACTGGGGGCGCCCCCCAGTGGAATAATATTTTTTATTAGGGTAGCAGTTTGTGTGGGTTGCAACAGACAGCTCCATTGGAATGGAGGGTGACATTAGCGCTGGGAGTGGTCCCCCATTGAAAGGAAAAAAATGAAAGACAAAAAAAGGAAGAAGCCAGCAGCAATAGCTGTACCACTGTCACCACATGCAGATGGACCCTACACAAATTTACACACTTCACAACAACCAAGCCAGAAGCCCTTTTTTTCTTCCATTCCACTCTAGTAACCATCTTCTTCTCTTCTTTCCTTTCTTTCTCTACTTCTTCGGAGGCTCCACCCAAAATAAATTAGAAACATACTAGAAGGAGGAGTGGAGGATGGAGGTCGAAAGAGCTGTTATTGGAAGAAAAACAAACTATAAAGGTAAATTTCAAAATCAAATTAGGTCAAAATTAAGTTATGTCAAAATTAAATTTGTGAATTTATGAAGTCTTTAATTAAGAAATTATGTCTATGTCCATATTTGTAGAATTGATTTGTAAAATTGGTAGTCTGAATAAGAAAAGTTTTTTTTAAACGAAAACTATCACATGAAGTGCACCTAGAAGGAAGTTCAGGGGAGGGTGCATTTAGTAGTCCCCAACAGCTTTGTTTTCAACTTTAGTTGGTAAATAATTTGTTGATTTTAATAGCCTCCCTTCATATCTGGCATAAAGGAAAAATTTTCTGAATATCACCCAAACCAAATTGATGAAATTAGAAGAGCATACTTGCTAAAGGGGCCTGCCAACCCCATGGCCATAATTTTCTCAAGAAAATAATTGAAAATAAATGACATAGATTTAATCCAGTTTGGTTTGATCAATATGCTAATTGACTAGAGTATAGTGTAAAAGAAGATAAAGCGTATTGCTTGTGTTGCTATTTGTTTAATTGATGGTTTTCTGCTTTGAACAAAATAGAGAGGTTAGATTCTCATGTTGAATTCATGTTTATTTGGAAAAATTGATTTTTGAAGATTTGTTGGAATTATTTTAAATTATAAAAGGTATTTTAGATTTATTTTAAGTGTTTAAATATTTATGGTGATTTAAATTAGGATTAGATTTTATTGGACTAGATTTAAATGGTTTCTAAATTAAATGAAAGATTTATCTAGTGGGTGTTTGCCATGAACAAAAAGTTGAAGAACTTTTATATTACAAACGAGAAAAGTGCAAAAGAAGTCATAAACAAAAAATTTAAGTACAAATGATTCTGGAAAAGTGTAACGGTAGAGATCGAACACTTTGGTGGTCCCTTTTCTTCGTTGACGATCTGACGACGAGAAGAAATTGCTCTGACTCTCTGGATATTTCTGAATGGAATCGCTTCGGGTTCAGCCCCGAAATGAAGAAAGAATCCTTCTATTTATAGGCTGAATACAAAACCAACCCATGCACACATATGCGATGCATACATGAATTTAGGGGTGCAGGAGTGCTGTGCGTATGAGATTTGCTGCCACGTAGCATCTCTGAACAGAATGTTGTTGCAACTGTACGCATGTGGCGCACCTGATGACCACGTGGCCATAGTTGTTGCTGGGATCTTGGGCGGTTGACACCCGTCATAGGCATGACCGAGTCGTTTGACACGTGGCGTGTGCTGATGGCTCGAAGATCCCAAACTGTCGTAAGAAAAAAGATTTGATGCGCCTGCATGATTGTAATGCCCCTGTCCCAAAATACATAGAACTAGGAATACGTTTACATGCTAGCTACATATCGAGAGGACTCCAGCCCAGCTCGAGTACGTATAATCTGTCTATGTCCGGTAGTTATATCTATATATCACTATGATAATTTTATATCTCAATCCACTGACGATAAATCTATTTTAAGACCAAGTGCACTAATGTTGATCAGGCATTAACATGCCAGATCCTAAAAACAAACAAGAATAGACAATGTATAATATAGTTGATCAAACTTTATTACAATCGTCTAAACAAGCTCATAGGTATTATTAAAGCTTGCAAAACTAGGCCATATCAGCATAATAAAGTAACGATAAATAAACATAATGCCAGAGGATCATAATAAAGATATCAACCAATATATATACCTAAAATCCTGAAGATGCAATTGTTAATCACCATATAGTCGATAAATTAAACTTAGCAATAACCTAGAGAGATCACCAGGTCCGCAGGAGACTAGCAAGATACATATAAACATGTCTACTATGACAGTAAATAATATACAAGGAAAAACATGAAGCAACTACTAGAACCAGAATGGAAAACACATGGAAGAACTCTATAGATGATGACATGTCATAGGATCAACAAGGAATCAATACTATAACACCATGGGATTCTCCTGGTATGGACAATCTCAACACCATAATGCCATGGGACGCTCAGGATCTCGAGATAAAAGAAAAGTCTCTACTACCATAATGCCATGGGATGTCACGCCCCGACTTGCCAAATCGGTCGTCCTCGCCTTAACTCGAGATAAATTGATCGTCTAAGCTAGGGCATGATGCCGTACAAGCATATATTGAACTTGTATAAGACAAGAACATGAGTTTGATTATTCTTTTAAGACAACGAGTTAAAATTTAACAGTGCAGAGAATTAAAGACGCGGAATAGGAAGAAATTTAGTTTTTCATTCATAAAACTTGCAAAATATGTGCAAGGTCATTTTTATATTTCATATGTTGTTGCGACTACATCTTTGAAATACAAAAGAAAAACTATCGATAAGCTGCCATGAAATAATCCTTGTCGTTCCATACATACATGCCCCTTTATACATTTGAATAAAAAGTCTTCGATCTGAATTGGACTTTAAAATACTTCAAAATAGGAGGGCTTCGAGCCGCCTCTCGTTCTTCAGCTTCAGTCTAGTCACGAGCTCCCACAGCACGCTCGGCATCTGGGGAGTTGGGGATTAGTACACTTGCTAGTGGACAGGACAAACCCACTCGTCTAAACCAACACTGCTTATTAAGGATTTAGCATAAGAAGTGACCTTACTATTTAGAACTATATAATTTGCAGTTCGTATCGAAGGCACATTTTAAGTAGTAAACATCATAAAAATTTTAACTTATCTTACCACGGCCGTGCTCATTTCCTACATAAAATAGGTATAATACCTACCACATAGACAACACAATAGGTGAGCATACAATCTATCTTATATGCGGTCATTGGTGATATCGACACCATGAAAGACGATTACGTAGCATTGCGACGCACCCTACCAGTCCAGTTTGTGAGCCTAACTAGAGGTGTCGCAATACCTCGTGCCGAAGTATGATTCCATAATTTCCTCCTAGGCCGATTCGGTCCCAATTCCTCTGGTACCGTTTCGAGAAAAGCTAACCCTGTGCACAAGTTGTCCATGACCATGCAAATGCATGAACAGTTTAATATGTATGAAATAGATCGCATAGCGTAGACAATATTAAGCAGCATAATCATTTTGACTCGTACGAGAGTTCATTTCCTCAAAGCCGTACGTTCTGATTTAGCGTCCCTTAGGCACCAAATTTCTTGAGGAATAATACGCCGCAACCGACGTTTTATTTTATTTTATTTTGCAGATCATGAAGTAATTCTATCTTTTTTTATAGAACTTTATCTTTTTTTTTTGGTGTAAAACTTATATTTTCGAAGTAAATTACTCTAAATCGTACAATTATCCTTGAGTTCTTGATCGTAGTGGCATATCATACATTCAGTTAGCATTATTGATTTAAACGTTGAACTTTAAGACTTTGTTGGCGGGAAGGAGTAGAAAAGAAGGATCCGAACCACCCACCCAAAAAGATTGCACCGAGAGTAGGAGATTGCTTTGCGACGGTCAAGCGTCAGTTACACGAACTCCTACAATGGCACGAGCATCATGTTAGAATCCCTTCTTCAATCCTTCCCCTTCGAAATTCCCAAAGACACATTCAGAAATTGACGCAAAAGCACGCTCATCAAATCCAAGCAACAAATTATTCAGAAAGCCAAGAAAACTAAGAAAACCAACAATAGACCTATCACGTCACTCTCTTTAGAGTTTATTTGCCAAGACACAGTCCTAGATGCTCATTCGTCCAAATCGATTTTATTGATGCTATGGTTTTCGTATACCAAACTCGTCGCTGAGTTAGACTAGCCATCTATGTTCTCGACCGTCTGACTTGCCACGAGCCTATTACATAGTGCTTCGCTCCAACGGGAGCGAGGCACTACATAATATACCACTAAAAAAAGTTTTGTCCCGAAACATAAGAATAAGGGTCTGACCATAATCGACAAACAACGAAGGATATTTCTTCTTCATTTCTGATTCTAGCTCCCACGTTGATTCCTCAACTGAATAGTTGCAACGGAGCACGCGAACCAAGGACATTGATCGACTTTGCAGGATCTTTTCTTTATGGTCCAAAATTTGGACATACTCCTCTGAGTATGATAGGTCGGCATGTAGCTCTAACTGATCAAAGTTAACCATGTCACTTGGGTCGTGCACGTACTTCCAAAGTTGGGAGACATGGAAGACGTCGTACACTTCAACCAGGACGAAAGGTAGCGCAATCCGATAGGCAACGGCTGCCATTCTTTCGAGGATCTCTAATGGGCCTACGAATCTCGGACTTAGTTTGCCCTTTACTCCAAACTGCATGTTGCCCCGCATCGACGTCACCTTTGGAAATAACATGGTCGTCGACCAAAACTCTAATGGTCGCCGACGAGTATCTACATAACTCTTATGTCGACTCTGAGCAATACATGGCCTATCTCGAATCATTCAGACCTTTTCAACGGCCTGTTCCACTAGTTCTGGACCGAGCACCCGTCGCTCCCCGACTTCGTCCCATCATATTGGAGATCGACACTTCCTCCCGTAAAGTGCCTCATAAGGATCCATCTGGATGCTCGATTGATAAATATTATTGTACGTAAACTCTGCAAGCAACAAATGCGTATCCCAACTAGTATTCAAATCTATTGTAGATAGACGCAACATATCTTCCAGGATTTTATTCATCCTTTCTGTCTAGCCATCGATTTACGGGTGGTACACGGATCTAAAATTCAGCTTGTGCCCATCGCCACTTGTAGACTTGTCCCAAAATATGACAAGAATCACCTATCTTTATCTGAAATGATTGTGGCAGGTATGCCGTAGAGTCGAACAGTATCATCGATATAAATCTGAGCTAAATGATCGACGCTCCAGGATACTTTGATAGTGATGAAATAAGCGGATTTGGTTAATCCATCAACAATGACCCAAATTGTGTCATTTTCTACGGCATCTTCGGAAAGCCCATGATAAAATCCATAGAGATGTCATTCCACTCCTATACCGGAATGTCGAGGTTCTATAGCTCCCCGTTTGGTCTTTGGTGCTCGACCTTCACCTGTTGACAGGCCATGCACTGTGACACAAAAGTTGCCATGTCTTTCTTTATGTCGTGCCACCAAAAGGTCGTGCGCAAGTCCTTGTACATCTTGGTGCATCTAGAATGCAACGAGTACTTCAGTATAGTATGCCTCCATCAGAATTTCTTTTCTATGTTCGGGATGGTCAGGCACGCATATTCTTCTTTTCACCTGCATCATTCTGCTTTCGTCCACCGCAAAGTTGGTTGCCTTCCTTGTCGAAATTAGCTCATGCATCTTCTTCAGGAACATGTCGCCCTCCTATGCTGGTCTTTATCCAGTCGTACAAGCTCGAATTATGGTGCAATTGAGCCAGCTGTGCTCCTCTGTATCGAATTTGGAGTTTGATTCCATTTCTGCCAAGTCCCGTTGTATGTCATGGTTGATTGCTATCCACCCTGCAAACATTCTGCTCAGAGATTCCGCTATAATATTTCCTTTACCCGGCATGTACTCGATCGTTAGATCATAGTCTTTGATGTGTTCGAGCCAATGTCGCTGCTGTAAGTTTAAGTCCCATTGGGTGAAAATAGTATTTGAGACTTTTGTGACCCATATAGATACTGCAAGCCACATCATAAAGATATTGCCGCCAAAGCTTTGACGCGAACATAATTGTCGCTTGTTCTAGATCATGCGTAGGATAATTCTTCTCGTGTTGCTTCAATTATCTCGAAGTAAACGGAATCACCTTATCCCTTTGCATGAGCACGCACCCTAAGCCAGTTCTCGATGCATCGCTGAATATTTGAAACCCTTCTGGTCCATTCGAAAGTACAAGGATTGGAGCTAAGACGAGTCGTTTATTTAACTCCTGGAAGCTAGATTCATAGTCCTTGTTCCACTCGAATGTGACTCCTTTCTAGGTGGGGCGAGTTAGAGGTGACGCAATCTTGGCAAAGTCTTTCATAAATCTTCGATATTAGCCTGCCAAGCCGACAAAAATCCAAATGTCGCCTGTCGAGGTGGGCTGTTTCCACTCAACTATCGCTTCAATTTTCTTTGGGTCTATCATGACGCCTTCATCTGAAATAATATGGCCAAGAAATGTCACACTGCTCATCCAAAACTCACATTTACTCAATTTGGCATAAAGTTGATGTTGACGCAGAGTCTGTAGCACCATCTTCAAATGCTCTATGTGCTCATCCTTGTTTTTCGAATATATAAGAATATCGTTGATGAATACGATGACAAATTTGTCTACAAACGATCAGAACACCCGGTTCATCAGATCCATGAAGGCGACATAAGCATTTGTCAAACCGAATGGCATGACTAGGAACTCGGAGTGACCGTATAGAGTTCAGAAAGCGGACTTCGGCACGTCCTCGGGCTTGATCTTCAATTGATAGTAGCCTGATCGAAGATCAATCTTGGACAATACCGTGGCCCCTTACAGCTAGTCAAACTAATCGTCTATCCTCAACAACCGGTACTTATTTCACACCATGGCTTTGTTATGTTTATGATAGTCGATGCACAGTCGCATCGATCCATCCTTCTTGTTTACAAACAACACTGGAGCACCTCATATGGAGATGCTAGGGCGAATATATCCACGATCTAGCAACTCTTGTTGCTGTGCTTTTAGTTCCTTCAGCTCCGTCGGTGCCATTCGATAGGGTGCTTTATATATCGGTCGAGTGTCCAGAAAGGTGTCGATGCTGAATTTTATCTCTCAATCCAGCGGTATCTCTGACAACTCGTCTGGGAATATGTCGAGAAATTCTACCACGACTTCGATCTGTACCGTGCCTGCAATCTCTTTTTTCGTGTCTCTAACGGATGCTATGTACCCGCTGCAACCAGAATGCAATATGCGCCTTGCCGAAATCGCCGATATCACCATTGTTGTCTTCGACGTTGCTCCACACGAATAAGAGAACTCAGTTTTGCCAGAAAGACAGAACACGACCCTCTTCTTCGTGCACTCGATGGTTACGTGGCATGCACCCAACCAATCCATACCGAGGATGATATCGTACTCTTTGATGTTAAGGACAATACCTTTCAAGGATAGATACCTCCCACCGATATAGATGTAACCATCCCTACAAATTTGAGTGGCAGGCAAATCTACTCCCGATGGAGTGCTAACGCTATTATTCATTCTAATAATTATATGGGTAATTTATTTTCTTCTACAAAGTCGACAGATATGAAACTATACGTAGCACCCGAATCGAATAGTACTCAAGCATGAATATTTTTATAGAGTAATATACATGCCACAACAGTGTCAGACGCAAACGCTTCATCCTGAGTCAGTGCATAGACTCGGCCTTGCACTTTCCTGGAAATTTTCTGGGTTCACGGGCACTACGTTTGAGCCATGGGCGGTAGGTGCCCTATTCTGATTTTGTACATTCTTTGGTGGATATTGGTTCGCCCTTCCCATTCAACGATCTACTGCCTTGTGGCCTAGCTGGCCACACTTGAAGCATCCCCCTTAGTAATCGATTGCCACATATCCTATTTTGTTGCACTAATGGCACCGTACTCCGGGATGAGGCCTCTGGTACTCGAACGTATTCTGGCACTTTGGCAGGCTAGATCCTCCGACATCGTGAGGACATTTGTTGAAGTTGTTGTGGATGGTTGGCACCGCCCTTAGAGACGTGGGACCGAAGATTCGCTCGCTGTCGAGTGCCGCATTGTAGGACTCTCTGTAGGTTTGACATTTTTGGTTCATGGCATCCCGACGAAGATCGTCATTCAGGCCCTGTTGAGAGCGTTCGCACCACGTTTCCTTGTTCGGCAGAAAGGCCCTGGAAAACTTTATAAGTTTTACGAACTTCGTGTCGTAATCATCAACTGACATATTTTCTTGTTCCAAGGACATGAATTCGTCTTCTTTTTGCTGACTGAATGGCACGAGGAATATATTGCTCGAGGAAGGCCTGCTTGAATGTCTCCTACGAGGTCTTGGTACAGGGGTCGGATTCGTAGAGTTCCTGTTTCTTCGCCTCCCACCAGTAGTAGGCCCTCAATTGTAGATACAAAGCCGCGCACCCCACTCTCTTGGACTCCTTAATGTTGAGAAGGTTGAACATGCCCTTGATTTTCACTAGCCATCCCATGACCTCGTCTGGTTTCGTTTGACCATTGAACTCGTACGAGTTTATTTTCTTAAAGTCGGAACAGGGAAGAGGAAGACAGAGGCTTTATCGTTACTGGTTGCACTTCTTTTTCTTCTCCTTTTGATATGGCAGTCGCCGAATTCTGTTGGGTTACCATGTTGCTCACGATCCGGGCCAGTACATCCATCTGTTTCTGTTAGGCACTGATTAGGGCCTAGATCTGTACCTGAAGTTGTTGTTGTTGCATCTGCGCCTGGCGCTATTGGGCTTCCATGAGGAACATCAAGCGCTCTATAGTAGATTTACTAGGCGCCGCCTTCTCGGTGATATCCGGGTTAATCAACGTGGCATTGACAGCTGGGACACCCAATTTCCTCGTCATTCCGACAAAATTGAGCAAACCCGTTAGTATTATCCAAAATATCTACGGGCTTATCTGTATGGAACGATTATTATATGTCGCATATGTCGAAAAGCACAAATTTTTGAAAAATTGCAACAACATCCAAACGAAAATGTTTTTGAAAGGTCTGAGGTGTGAACCGTGCTCTGATACCAACTTGTCACGCCCCGACTCGCCAAATCGGTTGTACTCGCCTTGACTCGAGATAAGTCAATCGTCTAAGCAGGGGCGTGATGCCATACAAGTCTATATTAGACTTGTATAAGGCAAGAACGTGAGTTTGATTATTATTTTGAGACAACGAGTTGAAATTAAATAATACAGAGAATTGATGACGCAGAATAGGAAGAAATTTTGCTTTTCATTCATAAAACTTGCAAAATATGTGCAAGGTCATTTTTACATTATATATTCCATTGCGGCTACATCTTTGAAACATAAAAGAAAAACTCTCGATAAGTTGCCATGAAATAATCCTTGTCGTTCCATACATTCATGCCCCTTTATACATTTGAACAAAAAGTCTTCCATCTGAATTGGGCTTTAAAATACTTCAAAATAGGAGAGCTTTGAGCCGCCTCCCGTTCTTCAGCTTCAGTCTAGTCTCGAGCTCCCAAAACACGCTTGGCACCTGGGGAGTTGGGAGTTAGCACACTTGCTAGTGGACGGGATGAACCCTACTCATCTAAATCGATACTACTTATTAAGGATTTAACCTACGAAGTGATCTTACTATTTAGAACTATATGATTTACAGTTTGTATCGAAGGCACATTTTAAACGGTAAATAACATAACCAATTTCAACTTATTTTACCATGGCCGTGCTCCTTTCCTGCATAAAATAGATTTAATACTAACCACTTGCACAAGACAATAGGTGAGCATGTAATCTATCTTTTATGCTGTCATTGGTGATATCGACACCTTGAAGGACAATTACATAGCATTGCGACATGCCCTACCAGTCCAGATTGCGAGCCTAACTGGAGGTTTCGCAATGCCTAGTGCCGAAGCACGATTCCATAATTTCCTCCTAGGTTGATTCTGTCCCAGCACCCCGGGTGCTGTTTTGAGGAAAGCTAGCCCTGTGCACAAGTTGTCGATGACCATGCAAATGCATAAATAGTTTAATATGTATGAAATAGATTGCATAGCGCGGATAGTATTAAGCAGCATAATTATTTTGACTCGTACGAGAGTTCATTTTTCTCAAAGCCATACGTTCTGATTTAGCGTCCCATAGGCCCCAAATTCTCCGAGGCATAATATGCCGCAACCGACGTTTCATTTCATTTTATTTTGCAGATCATAAAATAATTCTCTCTCTTTTCTAGAACCTTATCTTTTCTCTTTTTGGTGTGAAACTTATATTTCAATGTAAATTACTCTAAATCGATATAGTTATTTCGAGTTCTTAATCTTAATGGCATAGCATCATTCAGTTAACATCATCGATTTGAACGTTGAACTTTAAGACTTTGTTGGCGGAAAAGTAGTAGAAAAGAAGGGGCCGGACCACCCACCTAAAGAGATTATGCCGAGAGTAGGAGATCGCATCGCGATGGTCAAGCATCAGTTACACGAACTCCTGCAATGGCACGGGCATCATGTTAGAATCCCTTCTTCAATCCTTCCCCTTCGAATTTTCAAAAAATGCATTCAGAAATTGATGCGAAAGTACGCTCATCAAATCCAAGCAAGAAATCATTCAAAAAGCCAAGAAAACCAATAAAACCAACATCAGACCTATTACGTCGCTCTCTTTAGAGTTCATTCGCTAAGACACAGTTCGCTGCATCTAGGACTTATTCCAACAAAAGTTGATCCATTTGTTTGAACGGTACTCACATCATTCGTCCAAATCGATTTTATTGATGCCATAGTTTTCGTGTACCAAATTCGTCACTGAGTCAGACTAGCCATCTATGTTCCTGACCGTGTCTGACTTGCCACGAGCATATTACATAGCGCTTCGCTCCAACGGGAGCGAGGCACTACATGGGACACTCCCGATCCTAGAGATGGAATAATAAGTCGATAACGAGTCTCTATTACTGTAATACCTATGGGACACTCCCGGTCCTAGAGTTGGAATAACAAGTAGATAACGTGTCTCTATACTGTAATGCCTTGGAATGCTCCCAGTCTAGAGATAACATAGGTCAATGTCTCACAATCGATCTCGGCTACAGGTCTAAGGACTAGCAAATATCGTCACAATACTCACATGAAACAAATAGTGACACATGAAAAATAAGTAAGGAACGTGCGCATAAAACAAGGAAATAATAATGACATAAACATGAGAAACATATAATCAAGTAAGACCGAAGGAATAGCAATATGGAAAATACATGAATGAACTGTACAATTCGGCAATATATACTTGCCTGTAGTCTCTAAAGATGCGTACAACGGTCCAACTCCGATATCCTCGGTCACACCGTCACGAACTCCTAGAATAAATTAATCTACCAAAAAAATGACACGTCGATATCATACTCACACATTTATATAACTATACCCTATATAGCCTTAACTCAATATATTCTAAATAAACTAGTACTTAACCAATATACTATACTAGTCACATTAACTACCCGACTCAATCTAACATTAAATATTCCTACTAAAGTAATATTTTAGTAACATAAAAATATCATATTTAATTCTAAAAAATATTTATAAATATTCAATAATAATAATAAAATATTTTATTCATAGAAAAATACGTGTACAAGTCTTATATTGATTATACAACATTATTCCTAGACTTGGTATACGGTTTGAGTCCTAAAATAATAATGTTTAAAAATATATAATTCTGAAAAAATCAAAGAAAACAGGTAAAATTATATGTTTATCATGAAAATATGCACAATAATTTATTTAGTAAGGATATATGAAATATCAAGGCTTTTGGATACAAAGAACACATGATCTTCGGAGTTACGGTGTTACGACAAATGTTAATTTTTTTAATAAATATTAAACGAACTCAAAACTCAGCAAAATGATATGCGCTGGAAAGATCTTGATGTATAGTTTCTTATAAAAATGATTATGAAGATCAAATTTGAGCAAAAATTGGCAAAAAATCCTCTTGCAATAGATCTAATCTGTTCTGGACACCTTTCGTTGAACGGACGCCTTGGACAAACGTTTGGAACTGTGTGGGATAGCCAATTGAACATGAAGATAGACACAGAGATCTTTCCATTAGTTTTAGTTTTATAAAAGATGAGGTCGGAATGTACACGAAACCCTAGATGCAAAATAGCATACCTACTGGAATCAATTCAGACTTGGATCCCGAACTTCGGTTGACTTGTAGGCTATTTTGGTGTACTAGAAGGGATTGTGAACATATGGAGGGTGATAGGATTATATATGGTTGCGTTAGCTTCACAACAAATATTTTTAAAGCATCACGGGAGGTCGAAAGGGGTCAAAACTGCTGCTGCGGCTAAAAGTGGTCGACGGGTGTATAGGTTGAAGGAATATTAGGATTACGAGGATAGAGGTCGGTTGGTGGCCACCTTATATGCATCTATATATAAAGTTTGAAGGGTTAAAGGTTTATGGTTTGGGTAGAGAAGGTTTAGAAGAGTTTGGTTTGATTTGGTTGCTCCAATAAAAAGATATGCAAGATTGAATGTATAGGAGAATATTGAGTTTCCTAATTTGGAAATTCAATGGTGGGTTGGTTTAAACTATTGTATGGCTGTACAAAATCTCTAAAAATTAATCTAAATTCATCCTAATAAGTTATGGTAACCTATTATAGGTTCAACTAAGGCTAGTTGGACTAGTTCTAGGTCGTATGATTTTTATAATCGAAATTGACTCCGAAAGACTAATTAGTGAGCCTTATAGGACATTTGAAAATAAATAGTACATGGGAACTCAATTGAGTGGGACACAATTAGCATGTTACAATAGGCTCAAAA
This sequence comes from Iris pallida, assembly GCA_029216955.1. Classification (NCBI taxonomy): domain Eukaryota; kingdom Viridiplantae; phylum Streptophyta; class Magnoliopsida; order Asparagales; family Iridaceae; genus Iris; species Iris pallida. The sequence continues at coordinate 16,013,073 of JANAVB010018600.1, read as the reverse complement.
TTGTTCAAAATCATATATTGGGTCGAACGATGTGGATCGGATTTGGGCCTCATATCAAAATTGAAAAATATATCTAATTTTATGGTAATGGCTAAAATGACCATTTTCAAAGTTGTACAAGAAATATGTAGTACAAGGGAACATATTCAAGTGGGACATGATATATCAAAATTAAGGTGGACTTGTCTAGATTACGAATATGGAACTAGATTTGAGAAATTGAATATATAAAAATCATATAAAAATCCCCCAAAAATTAGGGTACTTATACTGATTTGGCGTATGAAGAAAATTGGTACATGGCTCTTAAGGGCACATTGCTTTAAGGGCGCATGCGAAGCTTAGTCAGGTCAGCCACGTGGCAGGGCACAACTGTAATCGTCAAATGGTGATGTCGACGTATGTGCTGACATTTAGCTGTCATCTCAAATTTTGAGGTATCTTTGTCTTTATTTGGAAAATATCCTTAATACGCTTTTGAGTATTGAGCTTGTGAACAATGGGCGCATGGATTCAAGAATAATGACCCATCGATTGTCGTATAGCCGTCAGCTATGTATAATTTGAGGTGCATGTTGTACCATATCTGAGTGATAGCTGTTTGGCACTTGACACATTGTAGCATTAAATGCTAAGGCGAAGCTGTGCAGCCACAAGCGCATGAGTCCTGGCACAGCTGAGGTGGGCGTATGACTCTGGATGCACATGGCTTTAATTTTTTTCATGCTTCTACAAGACCCTCTCCAAAGTTTTCAGACTTGAGATAAGCTTAAAAAACTTTGAACAAGAAGCATATTTAATAAATATTATTTGGCACATGTATCTGCCCGGTGCATTGCTTTCGTTGAGCGTATGGATTATTTGGCGCATGAGTTAATGGTTCTTGGCTTTCCTGACAGGCTGTCAAATCCTTTATGGTATTTGAGCTGAATGGTTTACATTGATCTATGAAACGTTGGCTGCTTACGTTACTATTATCGAGTCACGTGCTCTCCTAGGCCTATAAATAGGTACTTAGGTAGAGAGAGGAAGTTTCTACTTTCTTCTTCAAAACTTTCAAAAAACTTTATCTTCTTTTTCTTCTTCTTCTCTAAAAAAAACACTAATTCCCTATGGCTCCCAAGTCTTCTAAGCCTGTTGCTGCTAGCACGAGTAAGGGAAAGAAGAAGGCCGTGGAGACCACTGCCGAGGAGTCGGTGGTCGTCGATACGACACACCCCGATGTCCGAAAGAAGGACGAAGGTGGGTGGCTACTATCGATGGTCATTTTTCGAACACAGAGACACTTGTACACGGTTAGACACATGGATGGGTGACCATCTGGAACATGCACCGACTAACTACACCACTGACACACATGTATGAGGTTTGCAAAGCCTTATTCTGAAGATGCTTTGAGGTTTTGCTTAGCTGATGTGTATAGATTTTTGTCCAGAAGATGCATTGAAGCTCCACTCTGCTACGCGTATGGACTTTGGTCTGGCAGATGCATTAAAGCACAGCCTTGCAGTTGCGTATGTATATTTTGTCCGAGGGATGCGTTGTTTGCACAGCTTCGCTATGCTTGGTGTATAACCATCATGAACCTACTGTTATTGCACATAGATATTAATTTGAGAGCTTTATCTTGTGTTGCACTAGGGCTTATTTTTACCGAGTCCATGCACTGTCGAGAGATGACACATGGTTTTAAGTCACTTTTCATCTTTATGATTTTTTTCTAACTTTTGCTTGCTCTCTTGTGTAGTGTCTATGGTTGTGCCCCTGTTGGATGAGATCTTCATTGATTACTCTCTTTGCCAAATGGGTTTGGACTTTAACGAAGAGGTCGTTAATCCCGCCATGGCTGCTATCATGAAGGACAAGCCTCTAGAGAGGATGGCTCTAATCAAAGCACAACCTTTCACTTTTTTCTAGCACATGATGGAGATGAGTAAAATCCCTATAGCTGGTAGTGCCGAAGACTGAGCGCTAGTTGCCGCTGTCTGCTTTTACTTGCTTGGCCTCGAAAAGACGAATGGACTGGAAACTTACCCCAACCCAAGAAGGAGCGCTTGCGGAGTCTTTTAAGCTCGATTCTAGTTCCCACCAGAAGGATATTTTTACATATTTGTGTGGTGGGCCCTCTTACACTTTACCGGTGCTACTGTCATGCCTCGATCCCGCAGAGTTCTTTCATCCTCGCTTCAGGACTCTTTGAGACCGATCGTCCTCACTAAGATGTGATTCTGTGCAAGACTAAGTTGTGTTTGCACCAGGCCAAGACCTGAAGCAAGACAAGATAGACAAGATTGACAATACGCAGCAAAATATATTGCAGATAATTGAAGCAGCATCGAACATTTGTCAGAATACATGCATTGAACACAATGGTAACAAGAAACAATTCTCTTTATTGATTTCATTTGAACAGATTATAAGCTCTCGATTCTCTTTGATACAATGTTAAATTCTCTCAGCACTTTACAGATTACAATATCCCGTTCCCATGTATTACATCCCTTTATATACAAAACCAACTCTTGCAACAGATGTCATCTCTTGGCATCTCTTCTAATTTTCGGCTCTTAAGGATGAGGCTCGGGCTATTGCTTCGGACTATCCTTCTCGATGTATATTGTACTTGCATGCAGACTGATGGTAGGGTCAGTATATCAGCATACTGGTAATTGTGAACAAAGAGCTACATTTGTCTGAAACGATCACTGTTCATCTAGTGAGAAAATATTTCTTAGTGATGTGATCTTGCTACTTTTTACCTATGTACATTTCTTGCATACAGAGTCGATTTACATCTCTTTTGAAAACATCTTTGAAAAGCCACAATTCAATTCATTTCATTTGAAGCATACAAGGAACTATTCAATTCAAGCACGATGACTATTCATTATATGTGCAGTGTATAATGTGTTTCATGAACCATATCATTTTATTAGGGACAACAACATTAGCATTCTTTTTTTTGATTCAAAACATTCTAAGGGTCAGATTGTAAACATGATTAACACATCTTTCAGCAAATCATGATCAGAAAAATTAAGCAATGAATGTATCACTTTTTGTTTTTAGTGATTCTTACCATAGCCGACGGTCCATCCTTGCACAAGACAAGGATTAGCATAAACATAATATAACCAACATTCTTATTCCCTGTACGTCTCTGCATCGTTAGCTCTTAGCAAAACATTCTTGACACATGCATACTCGATTGGCAGCTGTGACTCTCCGGTTCAGCTCTGCACCAACCAACACCTATCTATATGATGGTCCATGGGAAATCCTATGATTAGCTGCTGTGACTCTTTGGTTCAGCTCGTCGCTAAGGACTCAGATATCGGCTATCCTTTTAACATGAGTTCTCTTTTACCTCAGGGTGCTCTTAATCTCTCCTAGGCCGAGTGGTTCCAAGCGCCCCCAGATTCCACCCGAGAGACAAATTTTACTCGTGCACGAGTTATCCAAGACAAATGCATATGCTCTAGCAGTTCTATCAGATAAACAATTTGTGATCAGATGTACAACATGTCCTTTTCATGCCTTAATAGATATACAACATGTTCTTTCCATGCCTTTGCAGATGTACGACACGTTCATTTCGTGCTTTTCTTTTATTCATGTCGACATGTACAAGTCCGTCTGTACATGTCTACAAATCTCAAACATACTTAGCAACAAGCATATGATTAAGCATTCAATTCGATTCATTTGTCTTCTCTTATCTTATCAAGCATGACAAGCATCATCTCATTTCTTATTAGCAGGTAACAAGTCTTCTTCTTAGCATGCAGATTATTTTTTTCTTATTCTTAGCATGGCAGCATGTGGATTCTTTTATAAGCATACTCAATGATTTACCATCTTGTTATTAATAATAGCATTCAATCGAGAACTCAGATTCTTATTCGGCATAAGCGAATCAACAAATGAAACTTCGTCCACTCATCCAGATCAATCGTCTTCTGTTGCAGAGCCAACAATCCGATCTTACTGTCTATCAAGTGCCTTCGCGGAGCGGGGCACTACAACTACGACCTGGAAGTTTGCTTAATGATGTGCCATTGAACACGTTTGTTTTTGGAGCTTCCTCTTTTGTGAATCGTCTACTGGAGGCTATGCTTTTGTACCTGAAAGATGATTTTTGGGTTCCATTTTTATGAATCGTCTACTGGAGGCTAAGGTTTCGTACCCAAAAGGTGATTTTTGGGTCGAAGGTTGGTGCCATCATGAGCCAAAATGGCATAATTTGACCTTGTGGATATTGACCATATATGGGGATGAGCTCAAGGAACTTGGTTGTTTTATGCCATACGGGCTACCCAGTTTGGAGTGGAGATAAACCAACACTTGTTTTTGGCTCTCCTTAAGCTATATAATCCCTATACCGGGACATTCTACACACCTGAAGAAGAAGTGGGTTTAGCGCTCCACGAGATGTATGCTGTCTCTGAACTTCTCTGGGTAGTGAGCCTGATGAATAGTATTTTCTTACCAATGAGGAGCTTATTGGTCTAGAGGCAAATGAGCTAAAGATGATGAATGTGTACAAAGAGCTACAGTGCCATCATCACATATGCCAGCGGAATGACAAGACAAGGGCTTCTCCCTCATGTGACTGCTTGGTGGGATTATGTTTTTACTTAGCATCATGATAACCCAAGAAACTTTACTTCACCACTCGCTTGGGTACTCCCCGTGTAGATATTGTTACCCAGATTGATGACTTGAGCGAGAAGAGTCCCCGAATAAATACGGAAGGAGAGCCTGCTTCCGAAATCTATAGTTACTTTTGGCATAATATGCATAGGATGTCCTCGAAAGCTGTATTAGCCGCCTGTTTGATGATATGGCTTCAGGATTTCACTAGAGGGGATCCTTCATCTGTAACCTTCAACGAGGTTTACATGAATTTGTAGAGAGGATCCTTCATCTGGAGGGTAGGAGTAGGAATTTTCCTTGGGTAGAGCTGTCTTACCACTATTTGATGGGTTGGTTGATATTACACTATCCTAATGTAACGAGCCCTGGTCTTGAAGAGGGCTATGATAAGGGAAATACCTTCATCTATCGCTACCGTCGAAGAAAGTGGCTCCATATCAGTGTCCCATATGTCGAAAGGTATTGTCCTATTTTAACAGATGTTTTTCAAGATTCTCCCTTTCTACTTGGGGTTTGAGGAAGACGAGAAGCTGGAGGAAATTGGTGTTGATGACTTCAATCTACCACTGTAAATATTTTACTGGCTACAGTGTATTCGACCTTCCCACCTAGTCTATCGGAACAAGAATCACACATTCCTCGAACCGTATTTACCAAGCTGCTTCGCCCGCCAATTTGGATACAGCCAGTTGATGCTGAACAATCCGAGTACCAGCCTGGGGTACGTTAGGAGCCTGCTGGATGGAGCCCGATCCTGGTAATATTACAATATCGGGTATACGACAGTGCGCTTCACGGCTCCATTGCGGAATCCTAAGCCTCATATTTTATACTCCGTCGTAAAGTTCTATTACTCGGTGAATACTCTGTCCCCTAGTTACCATCGGAAGAAGTGCTTCATTTCTGGGACCAAGCTCGAGGCATCGACAGACACCATCAGGGAGGCTAGGACCTATATGCCACCGGATGCTCAGGTAGATGGAAGGGTTGTTGGCCCACTGGTCATGGTTAAACCTGATTTTAATAATTGATCTAACCCTATCTCGATATAAGGGCTACTTGGACAACTGCTGAGAATTGCTACTGCTACCGTTCAAGACTGAAGTCGTTTTGCCATATGAGTCTATATTTCAATATTCAATATAATTTTTATATTTTATTGAGTCTAGGAATACGATGTACACCGAGTTGTACTGGCAAATAGGCTATCCCAAAATATTTTCAAAATATCCTTTGTACTGAAAATAGCTCATTTTATAAAAAACTCCTAACTGCCTTAAACTTTTCAAAAAGCCCGAAATTCGATTTACAAAAATCCCAAAAATTAAACTCTGGACCCCAAGGGAATTTGGCCCGAGTTCGGCCCGAATTTGTCCCGAGTTCGGTTAGTGCCCATTGGATTTTGAACTTGGTCATCCTGCAGTTATGGATGTAATGGCTATTTGCCAAGATTCTCTCAAAGAATTCTTCCCGAATTCTTTCTGAATTCTCCCTTTGGAAAACCTATAAATAGAGAATAATTTTTCTTATTTTATCACACCTCTCTCTTCTCTTCTCTCTAAGCTTAATATGTTCTTCCAAAGTGTTCTAAGCTATTCATTTTCAAATCCAAAGCCAGTTACAATCCTCTAGTCAATTTACCAGTACAGTACGGTCAAGAAGTTTCAGAGTAATTGTCATCAGAGGCTTGATTGAAGAAAGACACTTCACAATTGAAGTTGGTCGAGTACTTCGGATCAAAGCTCGCGTTGTATAAGTTGCAAGAACTTCAGAGGAAAACTCACGACATTTTTCCATAGTGGATTCAACTGGAAGCTAGAGTTCTCCCGATTAGACTAGTCCTCACAGGAGGAAAACCAGTATACATCCTTGTGTTTGTGTTTGCTCTCTGCTCTCTAGTTTTTATTTACATATATGTCGTCACTACAACAAAAAACCCTTTTAATGACGGCTAAAAAGCGTCATTAATGACGAACCATGACGCTTTTTTTTTCCACAGCAACCGTTTTGAAAATGGGTGTTATAAATGTTTTTTAAAAGCGTCATAAAATAACCGTCATGAATAGTTTCTATAAAAGCGTTATGAATAGTTAATATATAGTGCATAATTCAGAACAATTTTAAAACGTCATGAATAGATAATATGTATAGGCTCAATGCAGCACATTTATAACACTTTATACTATTCAAATTAGCATATTTATAATGCTCTATACTGCACAGTATATATTACATTCTAAAAACTTAACATTATATATCACCATCTTTATTACATTTCTCAAAATAGAGTACATATCAATATCTTCATTACATTGAATATCCAAATACATATATATATTTACAACAGTAAAACACACAGTAGTGGTTCCCTCACAATTGAGAACAAAGTGCAACAAAATGCTAAGGTGTAGAAATAAGCCTAAATTGAATACATAATCAAAAGTCTCCACCCAACCTCTTTCTTAATTCTGGTAGTGCCTTCTTGAGTTTGCTGATAGTATCGGCCCGTAGTGCTTTGAGGCCTCTACGCCATTCTTTCTGTCATAATGTTGAACACATAGGATGAAATCAAGAAATTTTAAATATTATTAAACTATGAAAAGTAGTGAAACAAAAAAAAGTGTAATTCTTGAAAACACCATAAACAAAACATGCATCGCTTTTTTAAATAGAGACACCAGGTTAAACTATCCTTGTTTTTCAGCTTTCATCTTCCTGATCAAGTCAATTCCAGCGAAATGTAAATAACTCAGAAGAAGATAATATCCTTGTAGGAGCGTAAAAAGTGCTTCAAAGAAAGAGTCATCCCATTCATAAGTGATCGGTTTTTACGCCAAGCAGAGCGGGTAATCTCTTTTACGCCCAAGACTAGGCTAATCAATTTACGCCTAAGCAGGCTAATCAATTTACGCTTGGGTCTACACTTATGATTTTACACCAAGGACAGAGCAGCCTCTTTTACGCTGGACAGAACTGTCAAATCTCGCATTTAATGCAAACTCTGATATGAAGATATTAATGATGGCATTTACCACAGAATTCAATAGAATTTGTCTTATACAAAGACCATTGTTGTCGTTTATGGGGATCGAGCTACTTTACGCTCACTGTATGGTTTCTTTTACGCACGGAGTTTTACATGAGTTCTTACGCTCATAAAACAATGTGTGCGTAAAGTCTATTTGAGCCATTTTACGCTCAAGGTTATTCAATAACCACTTTACGCGGGAAACCTATGACAGAGCTATTTTACGCTCATCTTACTGCTTTACGCCCAGAGGATGTTGGGGCTATTTTTACGCCACATTCTTTCTGGCCAGTTTGGAACGTGGTTTGCCTACATGGCCTTCATGCCACATATTTCGAAAAACGTGTGTACATGTATCCTATTCTTACTGAAATGATGGGACGCGTGTCAACGTATGCAAAGATGACTCTGATCATGGGTGGCAGTTGTTAGCGTAAAGACAGATTTTGATGCTCTTTTACGCACAGAAGCCCCAGTCTATAAATAGACTTATTTTCTCTCAAAGACAGACAGAGAGACAGGAGAGAATATAGAGATCAGAACTTCGAGATTTTTGATTCTCCAGAGCATTCTTCTTCAACTTTTCTTTCAGAACAGAGTGAAGCAAAGCAGGAAAGCATTCGGCCTCGCCATCAGTGCCCAAGTGCGTCGATACCTTTCTGGTGACTTAGTTCTTCCAAGTTGTTCTACTTCAAGCAGTGATCTTTATCAGTCATCATATGGTCCAAGGAACAAAGTGATCATTTACGAAACAGACTTCCATAGCAATACTTTCCCAGAATCAAATTTGTACTTCTTGTACTTTTTCTCGTTTTATTTTCAAAATTCAACTTTTGTTGGGCAATTTTGTTAAGTAAACAAAATGACGACTCTGCTGGGGATGACCTTCTCCTCTGACGAGGAGGCGATTGCTCAATATGATGATGTTTCGGTCGGTTCGACCAAGAAGACTCTGGTTGTGCACTTTGACCAGACTGCCTATGAAGAAATGCTCCGAACTGGGGGTGGTTCTCGCCACTCCAATGTTCAAAAGTCTCGCAAAGCATGAAAAGTTTGGATTCCCCAATCCAAAGTGGTTTCTGATCTCTCTGTTGCTTCTGATGACAAGGGAATTCTTCCCATTCCTGTCGTAAGGGCTCCCGTTCGTAACGAGGCAGTCCTTACTTCAGAGTTGCACTCAAAGTGTGATGATTTATCTCCCGTTTGTAACGGTGAAGATAATCAGGTTTCACGCCCACTGCGTAAGAATCAAGTTTTACGCTCAGTGGATAAGAACCAAACTTTATGCTCAGTACATAAGAATGAATCTCCCATTTGTAATGGAACAGACTCTAAAGTTTATGCTTCTGAGTGTAAGAATCAGTCTCCCGTCGGTGACGTGGTAGGCCCAAATAAATTACGCTCCTCACGTAAAGCAAAATCTCCCGTCTGTGATGTGGTAGATAATCAATTTTCACGCTCCACGCGTAAAGGTAAGTCTCCTGTCTGACAGTGTAGATAAAATTCATAACGATGTTTGCACATCTAATATTAATGTATCTAAACGTGCGCAGCGTAAAAATGTCGTTGGTAAAGCTTCTGTCCTACACCAACAACCTTCTTATACTGCTTTACGCAAAGTACCAAACTTACAAATTACACGCCATGAAAATGGAGTCCTTCGTGCTAAATCTCAAGATTTACGCACACAACTCCAAACGCGTAAAAATGTACAGTTTGGTTCTGCGAATGAAGCCAGTAATCTTCTTTATACACAAGGGACTAAACGTTTTTCTACCCCAAATGTAATAAAAAAGAATACTCCATCTGTTCCTTCTGATTTACGTGAATTGCTAATGCAAAAACGTAAGAACAGACAATCTTCGGTGACATTTCCCCAAGAAAAACATCATTGTGAATATCACCAGGTTGTGATCAACTGTTGTTGTTTGGCTTCAAAACGGTCAGTTTTTGATCGTTTAAGTTTTAACTCGCCTCAACATCAAGCTGAAGACCAAGAACATGAGCTGTCATATGTGTCAGTCAACATGGCATCTCATACTAACAGAGGACGACATCCAAGACGGAATATGTCCCAAACCCCAGGTCAACAACAGTTCAACAGGCTTTTTGATTCCTTTGAAGGAGTATATCAGAATACTCGATCAAGAAGACAAAGACAATTGCAAACTTCTGATTCAGAAGCTGGGGGTACTCAATCTTTTGAGTCTGATACCGATAGTCTGGATTCATACTTCTATACTAATCCCTCTATATCTTCAAGAGAGGTTGAATCCTACGCTGTTGGAGATGAACCAGAGACGTCATCTGCTAATATGGAACAACGTCTCACTGCCGTAGAATAATCAATGAAAGACATGCTTAACATGGTGCAAAGCATGCATCAGATAATTTTGAATCAGCAAACTGCTCAACCCACAGTAATAACTCCGGTACCAGTAGCAGCACAAACTCAAGATAGTCAAGGGGCTGATATACCTTCGAATATTCAAGAGCCTGCTGTTAATCAAAATTCTGCATCTCCAGATCCCATCATTCCAGAAGATGTACCACCTCCAGTGGGGGTTACGGTACATCCAATGACTATTCAATCAAATGTGCTTTTTCAAACCAGTAAAGCCATTCAAGCAGTGCGTGAACTCAAAGCACAGTTTGAAGTTTTGAGGCACAAAGATCAGCTCCAGAGGTTAGGGATTAAGCAACCTTATCCTCCTCATTGGAATGATGTACCCTTCCCACCGAAATTCAAGCCACAATCCATGGTTTTATTCGATGGAAAAGCATCTTCCAGTCAATATATCAATTACTTTGATATTATGACTGTACACTTGCAGAAAAATGATGCTCTTCTCACTCGAGTGTTCATCGGGTGCCTGACGGGTTCAGCTTATGACTGGTATCGTAGCTTACCCGATAACTCTATTTCGTCTTTTGACGAATTCAAGGCAATGTTTCTCTCCCACTTCTATGAAGGAGGTATGGACATGAACATGTCCTCCTTGATAGAAATAAAACAAAAAGAGAAAGAAGATACTCGAACGTTCATTGAACGTTTCCGACAGGCTACTCTAAAGATGCCTCCTGGTATGCCAGATTCAGCGTTGATCGATACATGCAAGATGAATCTGCGACCATCCATTGCTGTCTTCACAGGTTCCCAATTCACAGATTGGGCTTCGTTTATCCTAGCAGCCGTTTCTGCCGAGACCAATGGTAGGTTGGCTCGGGAACATAGGATAATTTCGCTTCAGAAGATAAAGGAAAGAAAAGTAATCATGGTAATAATCCTGGCAATCGTAACGTGAAAGGAAAAGATACTCTTATGGTCAATCTTTCCAAGAACAAAACGACGTCGAACAATCAAGAATCTTCCAGGCCAAAGGAAGAATATTCTTTTGACGAAAGTGATATCCCAGGGATATTTCAGTGTCTGGTAAAGAGTGGCAAACTTCAGATTTCAGAGCCAAAAAGGCCTAATAAGGTGAATTTGACTGACAATCCCAAATATTGTATCTATCATAGATACATTAATCATCCAACCAGTGCTTGCTATGTCTTGAAAAAGAAGATCCAAGAGCTGATAAATGGTGGCGCTATCGCTTTAACCAATGATGACCATACGGTTACAACCAATATGGTTTCTCTTCAGTTTGGGGATTTTCCTCCACAGCAAGTCCCAGATAGAATTATCCCAATTCCGAAGGAGACGATGAAGATCGTGAATATCCCGCCTGCCAGGGAAGAAAATACAGGATTGCTGCCGCTCACATTGAAGAATGGTGAAATCATGTGGGTACATCCTGACTTAATACCTGAGTTGGAAAATGAAGGTAAAACTTTGAAATCCAAGAAAGGTAAGAAAGTCAAAACCTGCAACTTGATTTCTCATGTTATTACAAATCCTGATGACTTGGATCATCTATGGGATGGCCTTCCTCTAGAAGGTAGACTGAAAGGACTAAAACTCTGTCCTCCAAGTCTATCTCCTCCTACCAAGCTCAAGCTTACTCATCAGCAGTGGCTAGCTATGAATAGTGTTCCTTTATACCGGGCACAACAAGTTTTTGCTGCTTATGAAAGAGCTCCAACAGGGATTTCTCTTCGTATCCCGAATCCTTCTCCTCCCTTAACTACAGAGACGTCTATGCTTCATTCTCCTGTAGTTGCAGAGGTTTGTTTCTCTTCCTGTGCTGAAACACCTGTCCAAAGTTCACTGCCTATCCACTTGTATAGTCAGCAATCTGTCCTTCTCATAAGGAAGATGGGTTATGACTTTCAAAAGGCAGAAGGTTTGAATTATGATAAAGGAATACGTCTTCCTTTACAAATTCAAGATCAGAATTCCACTGCTGGATTGGGTTCTGAAGTACCTCATAACAACCCTCACAAGAAGAAGACTAAGGGAAGAAAGACTAAATCCTGTAATATGGTACTTCCTTCTCCTGAGTCTGAAGAAGAAACTTTTGCTGGTACAAGATCTGGAAAAGAGTACCATAAAGACTATGAGGGATCCTCCAAAGAAGCAGAAAATGTAGTGGAAACTCTACCAGTTCAACCTTCTCCTGTTCCTATTAAACCGTCTGTGGTTGAAAAGGGGAAACAGAAGGCAGTACGCTTTGATATCCCATTGAAGTCTGCTTCCAATCAGGGGGTGGTGATGAAGCCTTACAAGTTTGACATTCTAGCTCAGTTAGCCAATACTCCGGCTAGACTTTCTATATTTGAACTGCTTCGCCTTTCCAGAGAAAGCAGAGAAACTTTGAGCGAAGCTTTACTTCAAGCAGATTCATACTTAGCTCAACTCAAGACTCCTGATAATATACCAGTGTCATGTCCGCAATGTCATAGTGTGATGGAAGCAATTCCCAACAACATCTTTACACAAAAGGATATGCTATTGAAACACAACAAGCATGATAGGCCTCTGTGCTACACTTGATATATCAGATCCACTGAAATTGACAGGATTTATATTAATCCTGGGTCTTCAATTAGTATAATTCTTCAGAGTATGCTAAGACCTCTGAGGATCCCTACTAGTGAGCTGACTTACACTAGTACTACGATAATCGATTTTAACTCTGGCAAGAGCAAACCACTGGGAAAGATTCGTCTACAGATTCAGATTGGTGATCTTTGAACTATGGTAACTTTTTATGTTATCAACTCGGATGTATCCTACAATATTCTTCTTGGAAGACCGTGGATTCATGAGCACAATAATGTGCCTTCAACTCTTCACCAATGTTTCAAATATGTGGACTCCCAAGGAGTTGTGAAAACTGAGTTTGCTGATATTAATCCTTCAAAGGTGTCGAAGCCTACTTCTCTGATTCAAGGCTTTATAAACAAGAGCATGTGAAAGATATATCAGACATGGCTGAAGATCAATCATCATCTGAGGATCAATCTATTAATGAAGATCCGCCAGAGGAACAACCTTTGAAGATTATAGTCAAGGGACGAATCTAATCCCAACCTGTCAATGATCAACCTTTGATGATCAAGGTTAAAGGAAGAACTCAAACTTCATCTGAGGAATCAATAAATATTCCTGCTAAGAGCCAATTTCAACCTTTTATGATCAAGGTCAAAGGACGTACTTCTTGTACGAATGATCCAGAACTACCATTAATTGTAAATCTTGGCAAATCTATGCAGAAGACGGATGATGGTCCACTGTTGATTAATTCGAAGCGTAGCAATCAGACTGTAAATGATGTAAATATTGACCATTCTGTACTTTTTGATATCAATGAAGATTTCCTGTTCGAGTATATGGCTGTCAAGTTTATTGAGAGAATGACTTTATCTCCTGATAATCAAAGTCATCAATATAAAGACAACATAGAACCGGAAGAAACTTTATACATTGATCATAAGGAGAATTCTTTCCCTCCTTATACAGATGTTGGACCGTATGCTCAAAGGTTACTAACATCTTCTCCTTATCTTCTACCTGTGGCCGCTTCATCACGAGCTTGTATAACTTTTAGACGTCATGAAGAATCTTATTTCGTGGTTCCGTCTGATAAGAAAAATAAGCGCCAAATTGTGTTTGGCCTGGCTAGAAATATCCCTGTTGCTCAGACAGACGAGCTGAAGGATAAAAACAAAGGAAGAATCTGAATTGATAAATACAGTCAGCAATCTATCAAGATCATCCAGAACATGGGTTATGATTTGAAGACTATGCAAGGTCTCAATCAAGGCAAGGGCAGACGATTACCATTATGTGGTGATCCGTTTTACCAAAAGACTCGTCATGGGTTAGAATATGATCCGTCTCACATGTTTAATGATGATATACAAGAAGAATTCTCTTCTAGCTCTTCGCAATCATCAGATTCGGAAGAAATTCTATTCATCGAATCTGATATTTCTCGTTCCTCATATTGTGAATCTGGGCAAATATTCTCAGTCAATATAGTTCAAGCCGATGAGGAATCAGAGCCATTTGAGAATGATCCTTGGGCTCAACAGATGGATACTCAATGGAAAGTTTGTTTTGAACAACGACAACCACCTACAGAAGATGAGGTTATCCAGATTGATGTTGGAGATGGAATTACATCCAAACCAATATTCATCAGTAAGAATCTTTCTGAAGATGAAAAGGAAGAGCTGATAAAATTATAAAAGATTACATTGACATCTTTGCATGGAGTTATGAGGATATGCCAGGGCTAGATCCTAAAGTTGCTACCCATAAACTGAACATTTTGCCTAATGTCAAGCCTGTAAAACAACAGCAACGATGCTTTAGACCAGATATGATGGATGCAATTGAAGCAGAAGTCAAAAAGCTGATTACATGTGGCTTTGTTCGTGAAGAACAACACCCAGATTGGGTGGCCAATATTGTTCCTGTTATGCAGAAGAACGAAAAAGTCCGAGTTTGTATAGATTACCGAGATCTTAATACGGCTTGTCCAAAGGACGAATTTCCACTTCCAATTACTGATGTCATGATAGACAATATATATGATTTTGAATGCATGTCTTTTATGGACGGATTCTCAGGATACAATCAGATCAAGATGCATCCAGAAGATGAGAAGCACACCACTTTTCGTACACCTCTTGGGGTCTACTGCTATACAGTTATGCCGTTTGGTCTTAAAAATGATGGTGCCACGTATCAACGGGCTATGAGCAATATCTTTCAAGAACATCTACGGAAGATAGTTGAATGCTATGTAGATGACATCGCTGTTAAAAGTCGATCAAAGGATGATCACATTCAAGACTTGAAGACAGTATTTGAATTAATGCGCCAGCATCAATTGAAAATGAACCCTACTAAGTCTTTCTTAGGGGTTTCCAGTGGCAAGTTTCTAGGATTTATCATTACCTCTCAAGGTATCCATGTTGATCCTGATAAGGTTAAAGCAATTCTTGAAATGCGTCCTCCTCGTAATCTGAAAGAACTCCGTGGCTTTTAGGGCCGTATTGCTTATATCAAAAGATTTATATCTAATCTTTCTGGGAGATGTCAACCTTTCTCCCGTCTATTAAATAAAGGGGTATCTTTCGTCTGCGATGAAGCGTGTCAAAAAGCCTTCAATGACATTAAGCAATATCTTACAAACCCGCCTGTTCTGGTACCTCCGGTGATAGGAAAACCATTTTTGCTATATGTTCGAGCCTTGGATCATTCACTTGGCACTCTTCTGGCACAGAAAAGTGATATGGGTCATGAACAAGCAATATATTATCTGAGCAGAATGATGGTCGGAGCTGAACACAGATATACGCCTATGGGAAAGGAATGTCTAGCTTTGGTTTTTGCCGTCCAAAAGACAAGGCATTATGTCACTGGACAGACTATTCATGTCATCTCCAGAATAAATCCCATTCGGGTATTGATGAGAAAACCGAGCATTCTTAATTCCAGGTTAGCTACCTGGGCGATGTTGCTCACTCCTTATGACATGATTTATGTGCCTCAAAAATTAGTGAAGGGCCAAGCGTTAGCTGATTTCTTAGCTGCTCATCCTATACCTGAAACTTCGAAGTTATATAAAGACATTACAGTCGAAGTAGTGGACTGTAACATGACTTTGACGAATGATATATGGCAATTATATTTTGATGGAGCATCACGAGTGGGACCTAAAGGCAATATTGTCTCTGGGGTAGGAATTGTCTTGGTTTCTCCTGACAAAATGGTCATATACCGTGCCTATTCTCTTAATGAGCCATGTTCTAACAATGTAGCAGAATATAATGCTCTATTGATTGGTCTCTAAGTAGCAAAACAATTGGATATTGAATTCTTAGAGGTTTATGGAGATTCTCAATTGATCGTTAATCAAGTTAGAGGGACTTATGAAGTCAGAAATCCTGATCTCATCCCCTATCATCAGGTGGTAGTCGAGTTGGTCCTATCATTCAAAGGATTCTTCATTGAATTTGTACCACGTTCTCAGAATGTGGAGGCTGATGCTCTTGCCAGCTTAGCTGCAGACTTGGCTGTCCCAATCCGAAGGCAAAATACAATTACTTTGTTAGACCGAGACTTGTTCTGTGTGAAGAGTAATCTGCATATTGAACAAAGTTATACTACAGAGTCAAGTTCCCAGCAGAAAGATTGGAGAACTCCATTCATTGATTATACAGTTCATGGGATTTTGCCTGAAGATCCTAAAGAAGCTGCATCAATTAAAAGACGATCATTTCAATTCTATTATGATTCATCTTTACATATGCTATATCGTCGTTCATATGACGGACTCTTGCTGCACTGTCTCTCAGAAAGTGAAGCCAAACAAACACTGCGTGAGGCTCATGATGGTGTCTGTGGTGCTCATCAACCAGGTCCAAAGTTGCAAGACCGCATTCGGAGAATGGGGTATTATTGGCCTTCTATAATAGCAGATGCTGTAGACTATGCCAGAAGATGTAAAGCATGTCAGATTCATGCTAATTTTATTCATCAACCATCTGAATTTCTACATCCTACAGCAGCCTCTTGGCCCTTCGAAGCTTGTGGTATGGATGTCATTGGTCCTATTAACCCTCCTTCTGTCAAAGGACATCGGTTTATACTAGCTATAACCGATTACTTTTTGAAGTGGGCAGAAGCAGTCCCCCTTGCGGAAGTGAAAATATCTAACGTGATCAGTTTCATCAAGCACCATGTCATTTATCGTTTCGGGATTCCTCGACGAATAATTCATGACAATGGTCCACAATTTGCCAGTCAAGCATTTTATCGATTCTGTGACAAGAATCGAATTCAGAATTTGGCTTCTACGGCTTATAATCCAGCTGCTAATGGTTTAGTTGAAGCTTTCAATAAGACAATCATTAAACTTCTCAAAAAGTTTGTCTCTTCTAATAAATGTGATTGGAATGAGAAACTTGGAGAATGTTTATGGGCTTATCGAGCAACAGTCCGGACTCCTACTGGTTTTACACCATTCTCATTGGTTTACGGATGTGAAGCTGTTCTCCCATTAGAAATCCAGATCCCTTCTCTACGAATAGCCATTACTAATGAGCTGACTACGGAGAATAATGATCGCTTACGACTCCAAGAACTTGAAGGATTGGATGAGAGGCGTCTTCAAGCACAACAACACATTGAACTGTACCAAGCCCGCATATCTCGAACTTTTAATCGTAAAGTTAAGGAGAGGATATTCAAAGTTGGCGAGCTCGTATTAGCTGTTCGGAGACCGATGGTAATGACTCATAAAAGTAAAGGGAAATTCCAAGCAAAATGGGAAGGCCCTTATGTAATTGAGTCCGTGTTTTCCAATGGCGCCTATCGGTTGTCAAAACCCAATGGAGATCTACTCATGCTGCCGATCAATGGCAAATTTCTTAAGAAATACTATGTATAAAAAAAAGACAGAACAAAAATAAAACTTCTTTTATTTTTTGTTCAAGATAGAAGACTAAGGACGAGGGCCACTCCCTTCGTTATTGAATACATAGTCGGCCAATGCATAGAAGGCGTCGTTTCCTGAACTCATGAAGAATTTGCAGACGGCCATCCTCACTGCTTCTTCTTCTGGAGTTTTTCCTGGCTCTACTAAGAACGCAAGGATATCTTGTGGTGGCTTGGGCGTAAAAGATCTGTTGCCTACTTGAGTCGGGCCTGCCACTGTTGGCTCAACGGGACACATATTAGTGACGTCCTCAATTTTCCTGGAGACTTCATTCTTTTGCGGTACATCCTCGGAAGACATTTTCAATGGGGAAGTAGAAATAGAATGAAATGATTACAGAAACTTCTCGCCTATTTATAGAAGAGGACTGTTGATGAACAGGTCTTGGAGATTGAGAACAACTTTTCATTCCCGAAAAGACCTGTCTATTCATGTTACCAGGTTCATCCATTTAATTATGGAATTGAATCCTCCTTTCTGTTCGCAAGAAATATGCTGATTCATCCACCGCCTTGACATATACGCTCACAATATTTGTCTTCTTAATCCCCAGCTACCAAGGTTTGGTTAAGCTAACTTCTTATTTCCGGGGAAAGGGATTTTATATCTTCTATTTTTATCAATTGATTAGAAAGTGGGATTCACTATTTATCATTTTTTCATGACCTCTGAATAAATATTAAATCTACTTTCTTTTCCTATCTATCACTTCTATTTGACCTCTGCATAGATATTAATCTAATTTTCTTTTGAGTTCATATATGCTATTATGTCCATATTACCTCTGATAGTGTCATATACTCTAAAACAGAAAATAAGATTTCATTTATCTATCATGTCCACATTACATCCAGATAGATACAAATCATTGATCATAGAAGAATCATCATTTTCATTCCCATATCATCAAAAAGTCTATTACATTTCTTAGACTTTCTTACAAGTTATAATGGAAATCTCTTATATTCTTGGATTTTCATTCTATACACCAACGATAACCTAATAGAGATCTATTTCTTCTTTGATCCTTTTTGACGGGTTCGTTGTTGGTGGCAGTTCCTGACTGTCTGAGCTCCAGTGGCAACCAAAATAGTAGGAATCAAACTCTGGTCTTCTCTCTCAGACGAGAGGAGAACCCCAGAGTATGGCAGCCCGAAGGCGTGTTGCTGCCAATACAATTGGTGGATTAGTGGCGGCACCTCAAAGGAGATAGGAATGTATCCAACATTGGGATACGATTCCTAGTTCAGCCGTGAAAGGAACTCTACTATCCGATTTCTCGGGGTAGAGTTGACTCCACCATCCAACTCTCCGTGTATAAAGGCTCTTCCTACCAACAGAGGAAGACCCTTCTATCTCACGAAGAGTTCTGAGTTGTCTGATTTGCGCGTCAAAAGCGCATGAGCTCCCTGATGTTGATGTCAGAAGAACGCTCCTCACAATATTAAAATCGCTAATGGCGATTCTGGAAAAGCTGCTCAGCCAAACTTCTGCAGAAAACAACGAAGAAGAAGTGTTTAAAAAAACAGAAGTATTATCAGATGCGTATTAAACGCTAATTAAAAACAGATCACAAGACTTTTTACGCCAGTGCTTCAGCAAGGCTTTTACGCCGGTGATTCAACAAGGCTTTTACGCCAGCAATCAGCAAGGATTTTATGCCAGTGCTTTAGGAAGTTTTTACGCTCGTCAAGAATTTATGCTCATGAATAGATGTTTTCAACAAAAAATTCGAAGACAGGTATTTGCTTACGATCGGACTTACCACTTAGGTCGAATGGTTTTACTCTAATAGTGGATGAATCTACATCTGGTGATTGGGCGTACAAAGGGACGCCACTGGAAAGTATCGCCATTGTCATTTGTTGGAGAACGACATTGCAAAGAGCTATCTTCAGAAGAATGAGAAGGAGAATAGATGAGACATTCTCGGCTATTTATAAAGGCCGAAGAACTGTTGGGATGAGTCTATTTCGGGGGAAGATCCTATTGAAAGGCTCTCGTAACCACAAGACAGACGCCACGTGTCAGGTTTGTTTCTTGGGAATGAACAATC
The DNA here is from genome assembly GCA_029216955.1 of Iris pallida. Lineage (NCBI taxonomy): Eukaryota > Viridiplantae > Streptophyta > Magnoliopsida > Asparagales > Iridaceae > Iris > Iris pallida. The sequence continues at coordinate 15,993,434 of JANAVB010018600.1, read as the reverse complement.
ATAGAAGCAGTCAAAATAAGTGTTGAACAGTTGAGATTAACATCAGACTTTATTTATAAAAAGGGGGGGAGTGGACCCCTACATATAAGAGAGTCGCAATACATGGAATTTCATTTTCCCTCTCCTTCGTTGGACTGACGAAGGGAGACACCTAACTCACGCATGTTGTGAATCCCGGAGCGACGCATCAGATTTAAAAACGCTTCTGCATCTCCTGAGCCCTCATATGCAGTCAGGGGACCACCATCGATGCGGCTGAAGACTGCTGGAGTTAATTCGAAGCACGCTACAAAGTTGCGTGCTCGCTCAAAGTCAATCCTTGAGCCCGGAGCCTCTTCATTGTTAATCTCCTTCTTGGGCGCCATGTCATTATGGAGATGAATGACAAGAGTGAAGAATTTCTCCTCATTTATACGGTTAAATCAACTCTTCATATTCCTTATTGGAAACTGTTCATTATAAATGCAAACTCGGGGAAGCGAAAAGGCATTCGAAAGTTTCGAAAAAAGAAATTCATTGTGACAATTAAGTGCTGACTGACATTGTTGGAAATTACGCCGACTGTTGGACATCCCCGCTTTTACGCAGATGACTGTTGCGTATCCCGAATTTTACGCTGGCAGATCAAATCTCAACTTTTACGCTTCTGTTCAAAGTGTTTCAAATTTTGGAGATATTTGAAAACTTTGAAGGTGGTCTTGTAGGAGCATAAAAAGTGCTTCAAAGAAAGAGTCATCCCATTCATAAATGATCGGTTTTTACGCCAAGCAGAGCGGGTAATCTCTTTTACGCCCAAGACTAGGCTAATCAATTTACGCCTAAGCAGGCTAATCAATTTACGCTTGGGTCTACACTTATGATTTTACGCCAAGGATAGAGCAGCCTCTTTTACGCTGGACAGAACTGTCAAATCTCGCATTTAATGCAAACTCTGACATGAAGATATTAATGATGGCATTTACCACAGAATTCAATGGAATTTGTCTTATACAAAGATCATTGTTGTCGTTTATGGGGATCGAGCTACTTTACGCTCACTGTATGGTTTCTTTTACGCACGGAGTTTTACATGAGTTCTTACGCTCAAAAAACAATGTGTGCGTAAAGTCTATTTGAGCTATTTTATGCTCAAGGTTATTCAATAACCACTTTACGCGGGAAACCTATGACAGAGCTATTTTACGCTCATCTTACTGCTTTACGCCCAGAGGATGTTGGGGCTATTTTTACGCCCCATTCTTTCTGGCCAGTTTGGAACGTGGTTTGCCTACATGGCCTTCATGCCACATATTTCGAAGAACGTGTGTACATGTATCCTATTCTTACTGAAATGATGGGACGCGTGTCAACGTATGCAAAGGATGACTCTGATCATGGGTGGCAGTTGTTAGTGTAAAGATAGATTTTGATGCTCTTTTACGCACAGAAGCCCCAGTCTATAAATAGACTCATTTTTTTTCAAAGACAGACAGAGAGACAGGAGAGAATACAGAGATCAGAACTTCGAGATTTTTGATTCTCCAGAGCATTCTTCTTCAACTTTTCTTTCAGAACAGAGTGAAGCAAAGCAGGAAAGCATTCGGCCTCGCCATCAGTGTCCAAGTGCGTCGATACCTTTCTGGTGACTTAGTTCTTCCAAGTTGTTCTACTTCAAGCAGTGATCTTCATCATCATCATATGGTCCAAGGAACAAAGTGATCATTTACGAATCAGACTTCCATAGCAATACTTTCCCAGAATCAAATTTGTACTTCTTGTACTTTTTCTCGTTTTATTTTCAAAATCTAACTTTTGTTGGGCAATTTTGTTAAGTGAAACAATCCTTCAATGAAATTCCATAGACTTTTAAGTTAAAAAACATAATACCAGGCAAGCATTAGTATCCTGACATCTGTATGATCCGCTTCCACATCAGAACAGAAAGACTCAATACATTTAGGGCTGTTCAAATGGACAACAAAGAAAGGAGTATTAGCATGTTTGTTTACGGTGATACAGAAAATATAATAAGAAGTACAAATCAGTTTGACAAATAAGAGTCCAGGAAAGATTGCAATTTTTTATTTTGTGCAAAAATAAAATAAAAAGTGGAGGATATATGAGGAAAACTATATAATACCTTGATTGCAATAAGTGCACACAAGTTGCTATTAATTAAATCATGAAAACAAGCTTCTAAGTGATGTTTCAGTGTAGAAAAAGACAGGAAAAGCCAATGTTACTAGGTAAGAACAGCTTATTGACAAATTAATAACATAAATTAACACCATGAAGAGGAAAATCATACCAGGTCCTTAACAAACTGAATTTGAAGGTTCATCGTTAACTTTCCCAATAGCTTCAAGTATTGAGTAGTAGATAATGAGATCATACTCATTAGTGACTGACTTATATCCAAAAAACAAACCTAAAAGTACCAAAAGATGTTTAACTTCTTCAAGCTCGATCTTCTAACAATAACTCAGATGTCAATTTTTTTAAAAATAACATGATAATATGAAAACTAGGATAAGGCTAATTGTTTTAACAAATGCTCCAACTAGGATAAGGCTAATTGTTTAATTCTTTCGACATTGCAAGAGATTGTACTAAAGTATTTACCGTTTATTGCATTAGCATGAAGACTTTAAAATATAGATGAAAAAATTATGAATGAGTTCATTAACATGATCACTGGTCTTTAATGGACCCCGATGAACTGTACAATGTGCATATGAAGAATCACTGATAAATCAATCAGTAAAATTTACAATCTCACTTCAATAACGATCTCAGAGACATGATTTACTTTCATAAAGTGTCACGACCCGCACCCACTGTGAGGGTACGAGAACGTAACAACGCCCAGCCTACGCCGCAGTATCGGCGGTAGAATGCAGTCCTAGGTCACAGCATCTAACAATATAAATCTAAACAGTTTATACTCCCCGTATGGGGGTGACATAACAGTAAAACTCAATCACAACTAAGGAAGAGATAGCACGAAATGAGATAGAACTCAAGGAAATAAATAGATGAAATAGCAGTAGTCTAAGATAATCCCAGCAATATCCAACAGTACAAGGTCTCAGATGAAAGAATATATACAACTCTGAACTCCAAATAAAGTCTAACTAAAACATGTCTCAAGACTGCATAAAGTAAGATAAGCCTAACTAGTCTAGTCTAGGCAGTCGGGGTGATCTCCTCAGCTAGAGCTGGGTCCTCCTGAGGGTCCAGCTCGTAGGTGTCATCTAAGGCTGCCCCGTAGTAAGTGTCCAGGCAAGCCTCCTCCTCGTCCTCTGTAATATTTTCAACAGGTCCAGTCAGGACAGGAGCGAGTACAGTATATCTCAACAGATCATAGCAGGTTAGAAGATATAATCATGCAGTAAAGTAAGATACAAGTACTGAAAGAAGTGCAGTATGTAAACAGAGAGAGAAAGCTGTAAGAGAAATATCTACTATAAATAGAGAACTATCATGTGACTAGTGAGTCAGAGTACAACATAGACATGTAAATGGCATAGGAGATTCTGATGCTACACTATGGAAGAGATTCTGATACTACACTACTTGGATATTATTCACATGTCCATTTCTACTCCCCCGTACCTCCAATCAATACACAAGAATCCAGCAAGGTTATGTTATGATTCCATGCAAGGCCCCGAAGGGTGATACATAGATGCCCATAAATGGGTGATTCTAGGAGATTCTAGGATACCCAGTGAATGGGATAAGAGATTCTAGGAGACTCTACGATCATAAGAGTATATGTCGCAAGTGATCAAAGAACCAGTGAAGCATAGTGATATGCCATGTAAGTAAAACGCACAGAACATGAAGTACCCGATGCTTCCTAAGGATAACATCTCAAGAAAGGATCCATATAGTACCAATCCGTGTGACCATTGTGACAGTACAAGTAAAGTAATCTACTGCAGAAAATAATTCTAAGCAGGATATGAAATGATCAGAGAATGTACTCGCTTGTATCTGAGTGTCCAATATGAAAAGTACCGTCCGAGAAGTGGTGCCTGGCTCCTAATCAGAACAGCACAAGTCACAACAAGTCTAAAATGGTAAAATGAAGTTCTACTATGCATTCTACATGAGTCTAGGTCAATCTAGGCCAAAGTCAACTCTTGGTCAACTCTGGTCAACCCTAGAAGTCAAACTTGGTCAACTATGGTCAAATTAGGTCTAACAAGTCTAAACTAGGTCAAACAAGTACATACCAGACAACATTAGTTTATACTAGGTCACTCAACCTACACTAGCTAGTACACAACACTACTAGGCTATCTAGACCAACTACACATGTTAGTTGGCATTCCTACATATTACCTATATGTGTACAAAACATAGGTTATAGTGCAATTATTAGGAAACATCACAATATATATATATAGGTAAACATTACATATATTATGTATCTATACACATAACCTACATATATGTAAGAATAGGAAATAGGGAGAGAGAGAGAGAGAGTAATATGTGTGAATGTGAGTGCTTGTGTGTGTGTGTAACCTGGACAGTGAGGTGAGTGTGTGAGATGTGTGTGTGTATGGGTGGGGGTAACCTGTGTGTGGGTAAACTGTGACAATGTGTGTATAGGTGAGGGATATATATATATATATATCATGTGTGTGTGTGTGTGTCATGTAAAACAGTGTGCAAGAAATATCAAAATCAGTGAACAGTAAAGGGAAGAGCACAGAACAGTGTGTGACTGCACTGGACTGAAATAGGCATGTAAATGTGAAGGGAAATCAACCATGGTTCAACACAAAATCAATCACACAGTTTATAATTCAGTTATCATTAATAACAAGGCTAACATGTAGACCTATGTTACTAAAACATGTTCTCAAGTTTATCTAAACAAAACAGTCCACTCTCATTAGTTAGTTCAACATGGAAACACCCAATCATCAAACTCAGAATTCCATCTCAATACAAATCAGTTTTATGCAAATCTCAGGTTTGAACTCAAGTGATACTTTAGTTGGCAATGAGGCTTAGCTATAGGCTAAATCGAAAAGGAAACAGTTAAAGAAGTAATGCAAACCCCAACCCATGCCCAGGTTAAAACCTATTTTCAGAATTCAGAGCAACAATGCAACTATGTCAGGTAATCTCAGGTTTTACTTAAACAATTTAGGAAAACTTAGATTCCATGTTGACAGTTAACAATTGAAGAAAAATATGCAACATTTAGTTATCACCCATTTGAGGATCAACTCAAAAGCCAAAATCTCGTTTTCACAACCAAAAGCCCACATTCAAATGTAAAAACCTAGCTAACATGTATATTGATATGTGGGGATCATAAATTATTGGAAACATAGAAGAACAGGAAATTAAAAATAGGTTGGAAACCACAGGACTTCACTGTGTCAGTTCAAGTATCAGGGACAGTTCAAACTCCCATTACAAAACCAAAATCCAAATCAAAACCTAATCTAGTATATAAACATGATCTACTACAAGTTATACATCAATATTAGGACCCAAATAGCAAATGAAATCATAAATTAAACTAATTAAAATAGGAATTTACACACAGGAACACAAAACTGGACAGTGGGAAAAAACAGTGTCGTGTACGTGTTCATTTAACTCGTGCACGTGACACGATACGACACAGACCTTGTGCTCGTGTCCCAGTGTCGATTAGGTCTAGGTGTTCATGTCTATGTGTCTGCACAGTGTCCTCGTGTCGTCGTGTCTGATTTACACACGCGTATCTGTGGCAAATATTAAACAGTGCACAGAACAGTGCAAAACACATGCACTGCTGATGTCTCCCTCGACACGATGCGGGGACACGTGGGACTTGACACGTGATGTGTCAGCCAGTGCCCCATGGCTCGTGTTGAGTTTCGTGTCAAACAAATACGTGTCGTGTCCGCTACAGGGCTCGAGTAGCAGGGGATCCCTATAGCACGCGCGCGAGCGTGTGCACGCACGTGTCCACACCACAAAACCGACACACAGCGACACGAAAACTAACACACAAGAACAGGAATCCATAAGCCAGATCAAAACTATATTTCCTATTCAAAAACATCCTAGAAATTAGGTCGAAGGGTTCATTGGGGCATTTCTTCAAACAGTCCAGAGTAGGGACTGATAAGTGTCCAGAACGGACACGAAAACTCTGATACCAGACACAAAATCTATCCAGACCCTAGGGGGACCCTTAGGGCTTCCTATTCATGAAGACAAAATGGAAATCCATGGAGAAATGGAAAAGTTACCTATTGATGAACAATGGGTGAAAAATCTCCAAATGGAATGATTTCTACAACCACCCAAAACTCACAAATTGATTCCTTCCTGCAAACAATCAATACCAAAAGCAAGAATATTGATATTAGGATCTAATGCAACTAGTTTGAGGGAAAAAGGACCTAAAATGGATTTATTATGAATTTCTAAAGATGGAAGCTCACATCTTTCTTCTTGAAATAGATTTCCTAAGGAAAGGAGGCTAGCCCTAGAAATTAGGAGGGGTTTTATAGTGGGGGAATCCCAAGGCACTAGGTGGCCGGCCACTTATACTTCGGGTTAGGGTTTGGTAGTTGGGCTTGGGCCAAGTTATATGAGTTATGGTTTATTTGATTAATAAAGACTCTAAGTCATAAGTCATGGCTTATGGCTTTCTAATTTCTATAGCTAAATAGGTTCTAATGACCTAACCATAGATTAGGCTAGGTTAGACTAGAGTCCCAAATTCTAACCAAGCTCAAACTAACTAGGGTTAGCTCCTAGGTTGATCTACAAGGGTCCAAACTAGCCAAAATCAATCTAGTCCAAACAATACCAAAATAATTCCTAAAAATTCCCATAAATTCTAATTAATTCTAATAAATTTAAAATACCCCAAAAATGACAAAAATACCCTCACACTAGAAATGTGGTAGTGACAAATCTACCCTCCTTAAAAGAATTTCGTCCTCGAAATTGAAAGACGAAATACAACTGATGAGAAGGATAGAAAGCATACCTCACGGACCAAAAAGATAAGGGTAGCGCTCGTGCATCTCATCCTCCCGCTCCCAGGTAGACTCTCCTGGAGAATGATGCCTCCATGCGACGCGCACCAAAGGTATCACCTGGTTCCTCAGAACCTTCTCCCGTCGATCCAGAATCTCCACTAGCTGCTCTGGATAGCTGAGAGAAGGCCCAACCTCTATCTCTGAATGATCGAGCACATGGCTAGGGTCAGCAACATACCGTCTCAACTGTGATACATGAAATATGTTGTGGACCCCCACAAGTGCAGGCGGCAAGTCTTGCCTGTAAGCCACGTCACCGACTCTCCTGCTGATAACGAAAGGGCCGATGAAGCACGGGCTAAGTTCCCGCCTCCACTAAAACGTATCGTACCACGAGTCGGAAATATCCTCAAGAAAACCTGGTCTCCGACCTAATCACAAGCAAGGTCTCAATTAATATAATAAACAAACATGATCAAAATCATAAACAACAACCTAAATCTAATCCTACTCTAATCTGTACCTCAAACTCCAAGGGCCTCCGGTGGCTATCGGCCCAGTGCCGATGTCTGTCCTGCACCACACGAAGTCTGTCCCTGATGAGCTTCACCTTCTCGGCTGCATCAACAACCATCTCTGGCCCCAGTAAAGCTTGCTCACCAACATCATCCCAGGATAAGGGTGTACGGCACCTACGCCCGTACAGAGCCTCAAAAGGTGACATCTCAATGTTGGCCTGGAAACTATTATTGTAGGCAAACTCCACCAAATGAAGATGATCCTCCCAGGAACCTTCAAAGTCCAGGACGCACATCCGCAACATATTCTAAAGTGTTTGAAAAGTTCGCTCTGACTGTCCGTCCGTCTAGGGGTGGTATACAGTACTAAACTTGAGCTGAGTGCCCAAGCTGGTCTGCAGACTCCTCCAGAAATGGAAAGTAAAACGGCTATCCCGATCTGAGACGATGCTGACCGGAACTCCGTGAATCCTGACTATCTGTCGCATATATAACTCCGCTAGCCTCTCTGTAGACGTACCCACCTTGAATGGCAAGAAGTAGGCCGATTTGGTCAACCTATCAACGATGACCCAAATCACGTCTTTCCCTCATGGAGTACGCGGCAATCCTGAAACGAAGTCTATCGTGATATGCTCCCATTTCCACTCGGGAATGGGCAGCGGCTGCAACAATCTACCGGGCCTCTGTCTCTCTGCCTTGACCTGCTGACAGACCAAACACCTAGCCACGAAGCGAGCCACCTCCCGCTTCATCCCTGACCACCTTACATGCTCCCGCAGATCTTGGTACATCTTGTTGGCATCCGGGTGTATAGAGTACTGAGATCTGTGGGCCTCCTGCATAACCTGCTCCCTGAGCTCTCCGCTGGACACACATAATCTGGAACCGTGCCTCAAGGCACCATCCTCTGCAAGAGAAAACTCACCCTCCAGCAAACCTGCTCGAACCTGCTCCTGGAGACACCGTAGAGCAACGTCCTCAAACTGTGTCGACTTGATCCTCTCCACCAAGTCTGACTGAATCTGCATCCCCTATAGCTGCATCTGTACTCCGGGCATGATCACCTCGATCCCAAAGCTCTCCAAGTCGGCAAGCAAATGCCGATCCATGGTCAAACACATGGCTGTCGGATACCTACCCAAGGTATCGGCAACCATGTTGGCCTTCCCTGGATGATACTGCAGTGCAATGTCGAAGTCCTTCATCAACTCCAACCATCTGCGCTGCCTCATGTTCAACTCCTTCTGAGTGAACACATACTTTAAACTCTTATGATCTGTGAAGATCTCCACCCGCTCACCATACAGATAATGCTTCTACACCTTCAGAGCAAATATCACTGCTGCCAGCTCCAGGTCGTGGGTAGGGTAGTTCTTCTCATGGGGACGCAATTGCCTGGAAGCATAGGCAATCACCTTCCCGTGCTGCTGTAACACACAACCCAGCCCCTTCCCTGAAGCATCACTATAAATAGTGAAACTACCTGATCCTGAAGGCAACGTCAGAATCGGAGCTGTCGTAAGCCGCTTCTTTAACTCATCAAAAGCTGCCTGACACTCCTCTGACCAAACATACTCAGCATCCTTTCGGGTCAACCGTGTCAACGGCTCTGTAACCCGGGATAAATCATGCACAAATCTCCGATAATACCCTGTCAGCCCCAGGAAAATCCTGATCTCTGCAACTGAAGTCGACGCTGCCCATGCCTCAACTGCTACAATCTTCTTGGGGTCAACTGAGATACCATCTCTAGTCACCAAATGCCCCAAGAAGTCCACCCGATCCAAGAAGAACTCACACTTGGAGAGCTTCCCGTAAAGCTGCTCCTTCCTGAGAGTCTCCAGTACGATCCTCAAATGCTCCTCGTGCTCCTCCGCAGTCTTGGAATATACCAAGATGTCGTCAATAAACATCACCACAAACTGATCCAGATACTGGTGGAACACCTTGTTCATAAGGTTCATAAACACCGCTGGTGCATTGGTTAGCCCAAACGGCATAACCAAAAACTTGAACTGTCCATACCGCGTCCTGAAAGCGGTCTTGGGAATATCCTCCCTCTTCACCTTCACCTGGTGATATCCCGACCTCAGATCAATCTTGGAAAATACTCGAGCTCCGCTCAACTGGTCAAATAGATCGTCGATCCGCGGCAGTGGGTATTTGTTCTTGATTATGAGGTTGTTGAGTGCCCTATAGTTAATACACATGCGTAATGACCCATCCTTCTTCGGTACGAACAACACTGGTGTACCCCATGGTGACGAACTCGAGCGGATGAAGTCCTTGTCCTGTAGCTCATCCACCTGCTTCTTCAGCTCCACCAGCTCGCTGTTGTTCACCCGATAGACATGCTGAGAGATGGGTTCCGCTCCTGGAACCAAGTCTATCGAGAACTCTATGTCCCTATCTGGTGGCAGTCCCGTCAACTCCTTTGAGAAAACATCCATATAATCTGCTATCAAGGGGTGTGGAAGCGTCTGCTCCTCGATCGAGACTCCACAGAAGACTCCGCTGCTCTGCTCTGCCTGACGTCTGGACTACTCGAACTCTGGCTCCCCCGGCGCTCTGAAGAGAACTCTACCCCCTCTGTAATCAATGCTGGCGTGATGCCTGCTCAATAAATCCATGCCTAGTACTATATCGTAGTTCGGCAATGGCATTACGAGCAGGCTCACCTCCAACTCACGGCCTCCCAAAACTACTCTCCGACCCTTACAAACATCACTCACGAGGATAATACCACCCCCGGTCGTGATCTTGTAAGTCCTAGGCAACGATTCAGCTATGATATCGTGTCTAATCGTAAAAGATACTGATTTGAAGCTATGCGAAGCACCGGAATCGAATAATACAAATACTGGACTGGAATCGAGAAGAATCGAACCTACAATCAGCTCTCCCGTCACCTCCGCATCTCCAGCTGCCATGGCGAAAGCTCGCCCCTGCTGGCCTCCCCTGGCCTGCTGCTGGTGCTGGACGAACCTCTGCTGCTGTGTCGGCAGGGCTGGTCCCCTCTGCTGGCCTGCTGGAGCTCTGACTCCTCCTCCCTGGACTGCTCGTCCCATACGACACTCCTTCATTTGGTGGTCTGCTGAACCACACACCATGCACAGTCCCAGCCTCTTCCGACACTCATTGAAGACGTACCCAGGCTTTTTGTAGTAGGTACAAGTGACTCCCTGTCTCTGACCCTGCTGGTGCTGTCTCGGCTGCTGCTGAGCTGGCCTCTGCTGGATCGGTTGTGGCTGAAACTGCCTTAGCTGCTGATGCTGAAAGTGGGGCCTCTTGGCCTGGCCCCCGCTGCTGCTGCCCCCAACTGGGTCTCTTTCCCTCTTGAGCCTAAGCTCAAGATCATTCTCTGCCAACAGGGCTCCTGTCAAGATCTCCTCGAACGTAGCATCTCTGCTGCCCTTGGTCAGGGACTTGACCTCCTTGACCAGACCCTTTCGGAACCTCTGGGCCTTTGCCGTCTCGCTCAAGCCCTCCACGAACCTGCCGAGACGACCAAACTCTCCAGCATACTCCTCTACTGAGAGGCTCCCCTAGACCAAGCTCTCAAACTGCGACTCTAAGGCTCTGACTGCTGTGTCTGGGAAGAACTTCTTCTTGAAGAAGCCCCTGAACTGCTCCCAAGTCTGCCCTGGTATCCCCACCCTGGGGTCTGACTGATACCAGGTGCGAGCAAGATCTCGTATCCGGCTAGCTGCGGCCTCGATCTGAAGGTCTGCTGGAATCCTGGCCAAGCGAAAGATCTCCTCTATATGCTCGATCCACTCATCGACATATAGGATCCCCTTTGTCCCCAGAAAGTCTCTAGGGCTCATCTTTTGAAACTGCTCGATCCCCGGTGTCTTCGGCTGCTGCACCACTGGTCGAGCTACGGCTGTCGTGACGGCCAACTCCATGCCTCTGTCCTGTCGAGCCTGCTGTTGGTCCATGAACTGCTGGAAATATGCGAACATCTGAGCTGCGTCCACATGTCCTGAAGGCAGTGGCGGCTGGAAGGGATCCTCTGGAATGACCGGGTCCTGTCTTCCAGTCGGTAGATGCATACCCCCTGCTGCGGCTACCGAGGTCTCAACACGAGCTAAGGTGGCAGGAGCTGCAGTCCCCTGGCCTCGCCGTGCTGGCTGAGAGGTAGCAGTCCCCTCTATAGCATCCTCATGAATGGCACGCTGCGATCTAGTCTCTACCATCCGGAAGATAGACAAACAAGAGTATCAATTTCTGAGAAAGAAGCGAAATAACAAAGGCGGACAATTACAATTCAAAGGATCAGCTGACAAAAGGATTTAGATAGCAATAAAAGAAATTTTCCTAAAGTGATTGAGTATCTTAAAATTAATGTCCTATATCCTACTGCAGGCTGTAGTGATACTCTAATTCGACTACCACTACACTTCTAGTCTAGACCTGCGTGGGCTACCACTAAAAATGTGTCACGATCCGCCCCCACTGTGAGGGTACGAGAACGTAACAACGCCCAGCCTACGCCGTAGTGTCGGCGGTAGAACGCTGTCCTAGGTCACAACATCTAACAATATAAATCTAAACAGTTTATACTACCCGAATGGGGGTGACATAACAGTAAAACTCAATCACAACTAAGGAAGAGAGCACGAAATGAGAGAGAACTCAAGGAAATAAATAGATGAAATAGCAGTAGTCTAAGATAATCCCAGCAATATCCAACAGTATAAGGTCTCAGATGAAAGAATATATACAACTCTGAACTCCAAATAAAGTCTAACTAAAACATGTCTCAAGACTGCATAAAGTAAGATAAGCCTAACTAGTCTGGTCTAGGCAGTCGGGGTGATCTCCTCAACTAGAGCTGGGTCCTCCTGAGGGTCCAGCTCGCAGGTGTCATCTAAGGCTGCCCCGTAGTAAGTGTCCAGGCAAGCCTCCTCCTCGTCCTCTGTAATATTTTTAACAGGTCCAGTCAGGACAGGAGCGAGTACAGTACATCTCAACAGATCATAGCAGGTTAGAAGATATAATCATGCAGTAAAGTAAGATACAAGTACTGAAAGAAGTGCAGTATGTAAACAGAGAAAGAAAGCTGTAAGAGAAATATCTACTATAAATAGAGAACTATCATGTGACTAGTGAGTCAGAGTACAACATAGACATGTAAATGGCATAGGAGATTCTGATGCTACACTATGGAAGAGATTCTGATACTACACTACTTGGATATTATTCACATGTCCAGTTCTAGTCCCCCGTACCCCCAATCAATACACAAGGATCCAGCCAGGTTATGTTATGATTCCATGCAAGGCCCCGAAGGGTGATACATGGATGCCCATAAATGGGTGATTTTAGGAGATTCTAGGATACCCAGTGAATGGGATAAGAGATTCTAGGAGACTCTACGATCATAAGAGTATATGTCGCAAGTGATCAAAGAACCAGTGAAGCATAGTGATACGCCATGTAAGTGAAACGCACAGAACATGAAGTACCCGATGCTCCCTAAGGATAACATCTCAAGAAAGTATCCATATTGTACCAATCCGTATGACCATCGTGACAGTACAAGTAAAGTAATCTACTGCAGGAAATAATTCTAAGCAGGATATGAAATGATCAGAGAATGTACTCGCCTATATCTGAGTGTCCAATATAAAAAGTACCGTCCGAGGAGTGGTGTTTGGCTCCTAATCAGAACAGTACAAGTCACAACAAGTCTAAAATGGTAAAATGAAGTTCTACTATGCATTCTACATGAGTCTAGGTCAATCTAGGCCAAAGTCAACTCTTGGTCAACTCTGGTCAATCCTAGAAGTCAAACTTGGTCAACTATGGTCAAACTAGGTCTAACAAGTCTAAACTAGGTCAAACAAGTCCATACCAGACAACATTAGTCTATACTAGGTCACTCAACCTACACTAGCTAGTACACAACACTACTAGGCTATCTAGACCAACTACACATGTTAGTTGGCATTCCTACATATTACCTATATGTGTACAAAACATAGGTTATAGTGCAATTATTAGGAAACATCACAATATATATATATATATAGGTAAACATTACATATATTATGTATCTATACACATAACCTACATATATAGAAGAATAGGAAATAGAGAGAGAGAGAGAGAGAGAGAGAGAGAGAGAGAGAGAGTAATGTGTGTGAATGTGAGTGCTTGTGTGTGTGTGTAACCTGGACAGTGAGGTGAGTGTGTGAGATGTGTGTGTGTATGGGTGAGGGTAACCTGTGTGTGGGTAAACTGTGACAATGTGTGTATAGGTGAGGGATATATATATATCATGTGTGTGTGTGTGTCATGTAAAACAGTGTGCAGGAAATATCAAAATCAGTGAACAGTAAAGAGAAGAGCACAGAACAGTGTGTGACTGCACTGGACTGAAATAGGCATGTAAATGTGAAGGGAAATCAACCATGGTTCAACACAAAATCAATCACACAGTTTATAATTCAGTTATCATTAATAACAAGGCTAACATGTAGACCTATGTTACTAAAACATGTTCTCAAGTTTATCTAAACAAAACAGTCCACTCTCATTAGTTAGTTCAACATGGAAACACCCAATCATCAAACTCAGAATTCCATCTCAATACAAATCAGTTTTATGCAAATCTCAGGTTTGAACTCAAGTGATACTTTAGTTGGCAATGAGGCTTAGCTATAGGCTAAATCGAAAAAGAAGCAGTTAAAGAAGCAATGCAAACCCCAACCCATGCCCAGGTTAAAATCTATTTTCAGAATTCAGAGCAACAATGCAACTGTGTCAGGTAATCTCAGGTTTTACTTAAACAATTTAGGAAAACTTAGATTCCATGTTGACAGTTAACACTTGAAGGAAAATATGCAACATTTAGTTATCACCCATTTGAGGATCAACTCAAAAGCCAAAATCTCGTTTTCACAACCAAAAGCCCACATTCAAATGTAAAAACCTAGCTAACATGTATATTGATATGTGGGGATCATAAATTATTGGAAACATAGAAGAACAAGAAATTAAAAATAGGTTGGAAACCACAGGGACTTCACTGTGTCAGTTCAAGTATCAGGGACAGTTCAAACTACCATTACAAAACCAAAATCCAAATCAAAACCTAATCTAGTGTATAAACATGATCTACTACAAGTTATACATCAATATTAGGACCCAAATAGCAAATGAAATCATGAATTAAAACTAATTAAAATAGGAATTAACACACAGGAACACAAAACTGGACAGTGGGAAAAAAATAGTGTCGTGTACGTGTTCATTAAACTCGTGCACGTGACACGATACGACACAGACCTTGTGCTCGTGTCCAAGTGTCGATTAGGTCTAGGTGTTCATGTCTATGTGTCTGTACAGTTTCCTCGTGTCGTCGTGTCTGATTTACACACGCGTATCAGTAGCAAATATTAAACAGTGCACATAACAGTGCAAAACACGTGCACTGCTGATATCTCCCTCGACACGATGCGGAGACACGTGGGACTTGACACGTGGCATGTCAGCCAGTGCCCCATGGCTCGTGTCGAGTTTCGAGTCATACAAATACGTGTCGTGTTCGCTACAGGGCCCGAGTAGCAGGGGATCCCTGTAGCACGCGCGCGAGCGTGTGCACGCGCGTGTCCACACCACAAAACTGACACACAGTGACACGAAAATTAACACACAAGAACAGGAATCCATAAGCCAGATCAAAACTATATTTTCTATTCAAAAACATCCTAGAAATTAGGTCGAAGGGTTCATTGGGGCATTTCTTCAAACAGTCCAGAGTAGGGACTGATAAGTGTCCAGAACGGACACGAAAACTCTGATACCAGACACAAAATCTATCCAGACCCTAGGGGGCCCTTAGGGCTTCCTATTCATGAAGACAAAATGGAAATCCATGGAGAAATGGAAAAGTTACCTATTGATGAACAATGGGTAAAAAATCCCCAAATGGAATGATTTCTACAACCACCAAAAACTCACAAATTGTTTCTTCCTGCAAACGATCAATACCAACAGCAAGAATATTGATATTAGGATCTAATGCAACTTGTTTGAGGGAAAAAGGACCTAAAATGGATTTATTATGAATTTTTGAAGATGGAAGCTTACCTCTTTCTTCTTGAAATAGATTTCCTAAGGAAAGGAGTCTAGCCCTAGAAATTAGGAGGGGTTTTATAGTGGAGGAATCCCAAGGCACTAGTTGGCTGGTCACTTACACTTAGGGTTAGGGTTTGGTAGTTGGGCTTGGGCCAAGTTACATGAGTTATGGTTTATTTGATTAATAAAGACTCTAAGTCATAAGTCATGGCTTTTGGCTTTCTAATTTCTATAGCTAAATAGGTTCTAATGACCTAACCATAGATTAGGCTAGGTTAGACTAGAGTCCCAAATTCTAACCAAGCTCAAACTAACTAGGGTTAGCTCCTAGGTTGATCTACATGGGTCCAAACTAGCCAAAATCAATCTAGTCCAAACAATACCAAAATAATTCCTAAAAATTCCCATAAATTCTAATTAATTCTAATAAATTTAAAATACCCAAAAATGACAAAAATACCATCACACTAGAAATATGGTAGTGATATAAAGAGTACAATTACAAATATACAATCCAGTCTACGACAGAACCATTGATAATATCATTTTTTTTACAAAAAGAAAGAACAAACCAATTTTCTGAGCAAAGCACTATAAAGCCAGTCACGCTCGTATTGGAAAGAAGATTCATTAGTGATGGTTACCTTACAAATTTCTCTTTGTGGCCATCCATATACTGTGCCTTGTAGCCACATTCAAACATCTTTCGCTAGCTATATACCGCAAAGACAAAGATCCAAATATTGTAGCAATGTGATTCATAAGAAACCTAACATTTCCTACACATCAAAACCAACAACCACAACAGGAAACATTCTCAGACACCGAAAAGTTCCTTCGTATCAAGTAACATCAAAAAGCCTTAGCAATCACCTTCACATGCCCCCGCCCGCAAACCCGACCTTATGCGATCACGTTGCGCGCGAGCGGCTTGGCATCTGCAAGCTTTACTTTTAAGCCGAGCGTGTAGCCTCCGTATCTAAATAAATAACCAAGCTTCAATTCATTTTTTTTTGGAAATGACAGAATGCATCGTGTTGAATTCCCAACACTGTAGTTTTGGATCGAAAACTCGAATGCCGGTGCCGTGTCCGTGTTGTTTTGTACGCGAATCGGATCGGGCGCCCGTGTCCGTGCCGTAATTGTGTCAATTCAACGTATATTATTAGAAATCCAAACAAGGCCTAATCCAATCAGATGAAATTATGATTGCTTATTGAGGAAAAATTTTACAAATCTCAAAAAGAAACTTACGATCGAGAGAAATTTCACTGATCGATTCCCGATTCGGAAGATGTCGGCAAATGCCTTCCCTAGCCCTCCTTCGACTCCACTTCCTGTTCTCGACCGAGCGTCGTCCCGCTCATCATGAGCACCGACCTCCCCGATCTTCTGAACCCGAAGCCACAACGCCTGGACGACCTCGACCCACCACATCGTTTTCGCCGCCGCCGCTTCCATCGACGAGCGAGGGGTTGGGAGCTTAGGGCTTAGGGTTCGTGGGAGGAGGGGTTGGGGACTTAGGGCTTAGAGTGAGACCTAGAGTTAGGGTTTAGAGTGAGACCTAGAGTTAGGGTTTGTGGGAGATTGAAAGGAGGAGATGGAAAATTTTAGGGTTTGGGAAGAGGAGGGAAGAGGGGGCAGAAGGAGAGCAAGGAGAATGAGAGTTCTTCTGAGTAAAATTGGAGGGGGGATGGAATATATTACATAAAGTTTATTACAAGTTTGCCACCGCTCTAAACTATTAATAACGCTTTGTTTTATAAATGTTATAAAAAGCCCAGAATTAGCCCAAACCGTCATAGAAAAAAGGTATTTTTCAACTTGATAACGCTTATGTATCAGCCGTCATTAAAACTCATTGTCGAGCGTCATTCATAGGTCTTTTTGTTGTAGTGCATATATATTCTTCGATCTTGCTGCTAACAAATTTTAATAGCTAAATTTCTGCCTACTCTATCCACCCCCTGTAGAGTATAGTGCTTTATAATTTGTTCCTACAAGGGTATCGGCTCCATCGGAGGAAGAGACAGAGGATCCGTTGGAGGAACCTGTGAATACTCGCTTGAAGAGGTATACTTTAACGAGAGTAAACTCTCCGACCGCAAAGAGGAAAATACCTCGTGCGTGAGAGCCTACAAGAGCTGCAAAACTTCTTTCCTCGTCGGTAGAGGGAAAAAAGGATGGTTCCCTATGAAGGTATCAGGTGTGATTTCTAAAAAAGCATCTGCTGAGGAGCTTTTCCCTTTTGCTCATTTTGTCTTTGTATTCTTTGCATGCAGGTTCTGGCAAAGAAATCTAAGTCTTTGAAGTAGGATTTGGGTGAATTCCCCGAAAAGGGAGTTGTTACATCCTCTAAAGAGCCTATCCCTCCCGTCGTGGATCCACAAGAAGGGGAGACCCAATCAACCAGAGTTTGATTTGAGACTCCTACCTCTTTCGACCTTACAGAGGATGACTTTGGAGATCTATTGGTAGCCTGTAATATTGACGAGGCTTTGATGGTCCCTTCAGGTATCTTCTTCCTTTTATTCATGCATGAATATAATCTGATGCTGACAGTGACCGTGTTCTTCTTGCAGGTATACAACAGGAAGGGCCATTATTGAGATCAAAGTAGCCTGCTGTTGGTGTTGAGATAGCTGCTGAAGAAACTGTTGATAGATCCCCTAGTGATCATGGAAAGGAAGAAGAAGCTCCTTTTGAAGGACCCGCCGATGAGCCTAAGCAAGATGATAGGGATCATGAGGCTCGAGCTGAAGAGGCCCCTACCGAAGCTGATGGGGGGTGGAATGAGAACTCTCGGTCAAGTCCACTATTGGGATGGGGGAACAAGAGACTACTGCTGAACCCAGGCCTCAGGATGAAGAGAATGCTGCAAATTCTTAAAACCCGACGACCGAGGAGGCAGTTCCTATGGATAAGGTGGAGGAGGAAGTTGTTTCTTCCCCTAAATCTACTGATTTAGGTTCTATGCCTGATCATGATGAGGTGGCCGGAGATTGTGCCCCTGTGCCCGCTTGCCCTAAGATAGCTACAAGTACGATCTTCTAAGGGCACGGGACATCGTCTGTATCGGTGGTATTACGACAATCGTCAGCCGGGGTTCCTGCTTTAGGGGAATACCGCTCATTATCTGCTTTAGAAGGCTCCGAGGCGCCAGCAGCCCTAGCATATCAATAGACAACCGCCATGCATCCATTTGGGACCGTTACGTCACACGGAGCGGCTATTTCGTTCCTTGTGTCGAGCTTGGCCATCTCAGAGTATAGCTCTTTACATTTCGTTCCTACAATTGGTATCAGAGTTGGGTATACAGGTAAAGTGAGATAACATTATTATTATATTTTTATCTATACTGCTGTTACAGAGATCACTATATCACACATGGCAACTGTGAAATTCACAAGCAAAGGCCATGCCACAAACAGACCCCTACAGTTTGATGGTACTAACTACACGTTTTAGAAAACACGGATGAGCTTCCACCTGAAGTCTCTAGATTTTGACCTCCGGTTAATTGTTATCAGTAGCTACAAAAAGTCCACTATCACCTCTATTCTTACTACCTTCATTATTTACAAGCCATATTATAGTTATACGGAGGAAGAGAAGAAGTTAGCTAGCCTTGATGCAAAAGCAATACATGCTTTCTATTGTGCTGTAGACATAAATATATTTAATCGTATTTATACTTGTACTACATCTCATGAAATCTGGAAACTGCTTGAAGCTACTCATGAGAACAGGTAAGAAAGTGAAGCTAGCAACTCCAAAGAAGAAGAAAATCTTTGCATATCAGGATTTGAGGTACAACACAACCCATTATTTGAAGAAGAGAATGTATGTTACAACTTCAGAAGAACAGGCCGCATAACAGAATATTGCCCTACTATTACTAAAGAGAAGAATCGCTACGAACGACCAAACGAAGGAAGATAGTCGTCTCACAAGTACGCTACCAAGAGAATATAGTGTGGAAGTGAAGTAAGCGATTTAGAAAAAGAAGAGAGACCTCGTCTAGCTCCAAGTATATGCGCAATGGCATTATCTAACGAGGTACAAAATAATACCCTTTATGAAGGGAATGAATTTTTTTATGATGAGTTATCTGATGCTTTCAGTGATCTATTAGAAGAACATAACAAAGTATTAGATAAGTATAAGCAAGCTAGAAAGGATATTCTATCATATAAGCGTGAAAATGAAAAGCTTACTTGTTATTGAATGATGCTAGAAATACTTCTACTTCTGATAATTCTACTGAGATTTTCACACTTGAGTTTAGATTGCATGAGGCACTTGATTGCATTAACAAAAGCACTCAATAAAATGCTAAACTTAAGGAGGAATTAGAATCAGAAAAAAAGAACTATTCTATTGCTTTATGTAGAATTAATGATCTTTCTGCTATATATGACGAGATCTGTGCTAACTCTAAAAAGTTAAAGATTAGACTGGGAAAATAGGTAGTATAACCTATGACTCAGTCTAACACAAGATATGTGACATATCAGAAATTCACACATGACATATCATCTAGAAAGGAAGCAAGCAAAGCTAAAGCTTTATATAACCATGCTTTCTATTACAAGTATCTATGCACATCATATCAAACCACTGTACGTTCTCATACTACTACACATAGCACTAATGTTGATACTTTTTGTCATTATTGTTGTATAAATGGACACATTTCTAATCATTGTCAGATTAGAAAATTATTGTTATGAACTTGTGCAAATAGGTTCCAAAAGCTAACAAACATGGATCCAAGTTTTGGATACCAAAGCCTTTGCCTCTTAGTGCAGGTGAAGCTTTTCATATCAAGTAGATGATGGAACTGGGGATTCCCAGGACCCTTACTTTGGTGTGCGTATTGATCGATAGAAAGTTAAACAAATTTAATACGTGTTCTAACCCTTCATAGGCGGAAACTAGGGTTCATGAATTATAACTGTGGCGGAAAGAAGACAGGTAATTCCTGGCAATCTAGAGGGGACGACCCCAAGATCTTCTGTACATATTCCTTCCTCGAGTTGGACGTCGTATGGGCGATGATCTTCTAACCTTTTCTTCTCCTTAGCAGCCCTCTCTTTCTCTCCATACGTGAATCACGAATTTAGAGAAAGCTTTAGATTTCTGATAAGTGATTTGGCGGCCAGAGAATAGAGGATATATATAGGCTACGGCAGAAAACATGAGGAAAAATTAGGGTTAGGCCTCCTAACGGATCTGGATATCTCGTGTTCACCCCGAACACACAATCCAGGCCCATTAACAATAGCTCGGTCCACTAATAAGCTATTGTTGCACTACCTCCCTAATCCCAAATTATATATGTGTGCTCCTTTTATTACATGCTCGTTTGGCTCCCAATGTTAAGATATCGTATGTCCGTCGATCAAATTAAGTTACTAACAACTATATTGATTCAACATCTTTTATCCTTAAGTAGTACCGCTCAACTTTATTTGTCATGTCGAATATAATTTACCTGCAGGGTTTACATGACAATCCTTATGAGCTGCTTAAGGGGACATCATCAACCCGATGTATCGGGACATGGATTCTATTTATAATCAACAGCCCATCATACATACAATGTTATTACCCAATTCATAGAGGTTGTTGATCCATAATGAATTTCACTCTTTCATGAGTCAAAGTAATACACACTGCATATGCATGTCTGTTATTATATCCGGATTAAGAGCACAAGCATCCATAATAACACAGGTGTTTGTTCACTTATGTAGTCAGTACAAAGAGAACAACCTCAAGTGGTCCTATTCAATACACACAAAGTGTACTAGTATAAACCAATAGTCAAGATAGACTAATACCAGATTACACGACAACCTTTCTAATAGATTGTCCAAGTCCATCTAGGTTGTGAACTATTTATATACTCCATAGAGAACTGATAATATAATCTTCTGTGTGACACCACACACCATATTATCTACAATATCGAATATCAGACATTTGTATTAACACTTGCAACAAATACAATATGCAAACATTTGCTCATATGATTCTCATTCAAATAAGGTTACTACAAAAGTGATGCTTTTAGTATATAACCCTAACAGTCTCCCACTTATACTCAAAGTATTGCTTTTCAGTATACTGTTACAAATCTCCCACTTATACTTAAAGCCATGCTGCTACACATCTAACTCCCATTCCCTCAATATGACTATCAAAAGTCTTTACTGGTTAGCTCTTTGTAAAGGGATCAGCTAGGTTGTCGGCTGATGCTATCTTGATCACAACAACTTTTCCTTTCTTTACAAAATCTCGTATCAGGTGGTACTTGCGCTCAATGTGTTTACCTGTCTTATGGGCTCGTGGTTCCTTCGAGTTTGCAACTGCACCATTATTATCACAATAAAGTGTAATAGACTTAGGCAAACTAGGTACCACATCCAAGTCCAACAGAAAGTTTCTAAACCAAACCGCTTCTTTGGCTGCCTCAGAGGCTGCCACATACTCGACTTCCATGGTGGAATCAGTAATAAATTTTTGCTTGATACTTCTCCACACAATGGCTCCACCTCCCAAAGTAAACACGTAACCTGAGGTAGATTTCCCGGAATCCTTATCTGACTGAAAATCTGAGGCTGTATACCCCAAGGAAACTAAACTATCTGCCTGGTAAACTAGTATATACTTTTTAGTCATTTTCAAGTACTTCAAAATATGCTTTACGACAATCCAGTGCTCTTGTCCTCGGTTAGACTGATATCTGCTGACCATGTCTACGACAAAGCAGATGTCTGGTCTCGTACATAGCATTGCATACATTAAGCTTCCTACTGCTGAAGTATAAGGAACTGCCTTCATGTTCTCTATCTCTTTAGGTGTCCTCGGACACTGCTCCTTTGATAGAGCAATTCTATGTCTAAAAGGTAAGAAACCTTTCTTAAAATTTTGCATACTAAAATGAGTTAGTACAGTATCGATATAGGAAGCTTGGGATAAGCCCAACATCCTTTTCTTGCGATCTCGTAGAACTTTGATCCCAAGGATGTGACCTACTTATCCCAAGTCCTTCATATCAAATTGTTTGGATAACCATACCCTTACATCATATAACACCTTCATATTATTTTCAATGAACAAGATGTCATCCACATAAAGTACTAGGTACACCACCACGTTTTTGTCACACTTTCTGTATACATATGATTCATCCTGACATTGATCATATCCATAGGATTTTGTCACCTTATCAAAATATATGTTCCAAGATTTAGAAGCTTGCTTAAGTCCATAAATGGACTTCTTGAGCTTACAAACAAGATGTTCTTGGCCCTTTTCAATGAACCCGTCTGGTTGCTTCATATAGATGTCTTCCTCAAGATATCCATTAAGGAAAGCTGTCTTGACATCCATTTGCCAAATCTCATAATCGAGATGAGCTGCAATAGATAAAAGAATCCGGATAGACTTAAGCATGGCTACTTGAGAAAAGTTTCCTCATAATCGATACCCTCTCTTTGAGTAAAACCTTTTGCTACAAGCCGAGCTTTATAGGTTTCAACCTTACAGTCTGATCCTCTTTTTCTCTTATAGACCCACTTGCATCCAATAGCTTTTACACCAACGGGTGGTTCTACAAGCTCCCAGACCTGATTAGAATCCATAGATTCTATTTCAGATATTATTACTTTTTGCCAAGACTCTACATCTTTATCATGGAGCGCTTCATTGTAGGTACAGGGATCATAATCTTGTTCCTCAGGGACGAAGTCTGACGACTCTCCCAAGAATATATACCATCAGGTTGTATCACAACCCTTCCACTACGACGAGGCACTATCGGTTGTGGTGTAACATTTGTGACACGTTGTGCAGTTATTTGTGGTTCATCCTCTTGTACTCTTGGTACTAAAGTACTTGGTGTCTCACCTCTCAGTTCTTCTAGAACAACTCTACTTGTGGGTTTATGGTACATCACATATTCTTCCTCTAAGAATCGAGCATTGGTGCTAATAATGACCTTCTGATCCTTAGGACTATAAAATAAAACTCCTTTTGTTCCTCTTGGATAGCCTACAAACAAGCGTACTTCTGTACGAGATTCTAACTTATCTGCTTTCCTATTCAGCACATGTGCTGGACTACCCCAAATGCGAATATATTTCAGACTAGGCATACGCCCAATCCACAGCTCTGTGGGAGTGAGTGGTACTGACTTAGAAGGAACTAAGTTCAAAATATAAGCTACAGTCCCTAACGAATATCACCAAAATGAATTTGGTAAATTCGAATAACTCATCATTAATATAACCATCTCCATAAGAGTTCTATTCCTTCTTTCGGCTACACCATTCTGCTGGGGCGTTCCAGGTACAGTCAATTGAGATGTAATTCCAACCTCCGATAAATAATCCATAAACTCTCTAAAGAGGTACTCGCCACCATGATCTGATCGTAATGACTTGATACATTTTTCATGACGTTTCTACGTTTCAACCTTGTACTCTTTGAATTTCTCAAAGCACTCAGACTTATGGCGCATCAAATAAATGTATCCATACCTTGAATAACCGTCAATAAATGTGACAAAATATTTAAAGCCACCTCTAGCTTGGATAGTCATGGGTCCACACATATCAGAATGAACCAATTCCAACACATCTTTGGCCCTATACCCCTTTGCCGTAAAACGCCTTTTGGTCATTTTATCTTCCAAGCAGGATTCACAGACTGGTAGTGCCTCCACTTCCAATGAACTCAAAGGTCCATCTTCAACCAGTCTTTGAATCTTTTTTAGGTTGATATGCCCCAATCGTAAGTGCCAAAGATATGTTTGGTTTATACAAGAAGGTTCTTTTCTCTTATTTAAGTTAGATGACATATTATTCATTTCCATAAGTTGCATTGTGGGCGAAATAGGATTAATGACATACAGATTATCAACCAATGCACCAAAACAGATAAAATGTTTATTCTTTCTAATAATAATATTGTCATTAAAATAAAATGAATATCCATCCTTAACTAACATAGAAACAGAAACTAAATTCCTTCTAAGTGAAGGTGCATAAAGATAATCTTCCAATGTCAAAGACTTATTTCTACCTAAAGATTAAGTAACATCTCCTAATGCAACGACTACTACTTTTGTAGCATCACCCATGAACAAGCATATCTCTCCATCACTGAGCCGTCTGGTTTCCTGGAACCCCTGCAATGTATTACAGACATGATTAGTGGCTCCTATATCTACACACCAGGTGCCGGTAGATAACACCGCTAAACATGTTTCAACTACTAGTAAATGAGGTATACCTTCTTTGTTTCCTTGTTTGAGAAGTGGACAATCAGTCTTCCAATGTCCTGACTCTTTGCACTTGAAACATTTGCCTTTCGGCTTTTTCACCGCGCCTTGAGGTACCATGCCCTTCTTTGCTGAGTTTGCCTATTTCTGAATGTTATTCTTTTCTTACCGCCTTTTGGCTTAGAAGTAGAAGCCTTTTCAGAAACAAAAACATGACCACTCTGCCTAAAGAGAGATTCAGCATCCTATAGCTCTTTTATAAGTTCTGCCAAACTATACAACCTTTTGTTCATATTGTAATTAAGGCAAAAATTGTTAAAACTTTTAGGCAGAGTCCCGAGAATGATATCGACCTGGGATTCTCCATCGATTTCAGCTCTAAGGATCTCTATCTCATTCAGATGACCCATCATCTTGAGAACATGAACCCTTACTGGTGTACCCTCAGCCATTTTTGTATTCATCAGACATTTCATAGAAAATTGCCTAGCTGCTCTACTCTGATGTCCGAAGAGTTCCTTGAGGTTATACATCATGTCATAAGATGTGGCCATGGCCTGATGCTGATATTGCAGTACATTTGATATAGATGTCAGAATGTAACACCGCGCTATCTCATCTGCCTTTTTCCACTTCTTATAAGCCTCTTTGACCTCTTCATCAGAGTTAGCATCAGGCTGAGGTGGGCATTCCTCAACAAGTACATATTTGTACTCCTCAGCAGTCAGAACAATGTCCAAATTACGTTTCCAGTCAATATAATTAGGTCCAGTAAGTTTATTTTCTTTAAGAATCACCATAAGTGGACTGAAAGAAACCATTTTTGAAATCCTGAGAATCACATAATTAAAATTATGTAGGGCAAAAATAAATTTTTTTGAATTAATTAAATATTGATTCCCTCAAAACAATAATAAGAAATTCACCAACACCTTGAACACCATGAATTTAGCATGCCATGATAGTGTGGACGTATACAAATTCAATATTGTTTAAGTAGGTTTTTCTTATTAATTTTACTATCATGTCAACATAACTTTATGACAAATAAAATTAATATGTTGGTCTTGCTCTGGTCATACAAATAATATCAGTGACTCCGATGGGGAGGATACCATTATTTGTATCTAAGTGTATACCATTACTTAATACTAAGTCCATTACCTTGTAATGAGTTCCTTCAGATGGAGAAGTGAACACGTACTAGGTAACTTTCTACAATTATCCCTAAGGAAGTTTGTACTGGTGATCCATAATTATACTCATCCGATATGGAGGAAGGTACTAAAGCCAACACGCAAGTATAATTAAATCACCTACAAACCAGTAATGGAGACCATAGGATTTATACTAAATAAATATCCTCTCCTACTTAGTTATTTAACAATAAAGGTTTTTCTACTAGTTGATATTATGTCCATATCGGCCATTATTAATGTAGTCTTAGTTTTTTAGAAAGAACATCCACACAATAATAAACATGCATAATCAGAAAAAGCAAAATGACAACAAAAAAGAGAAAAATATCCAACTATTATGGTCATCTTTCCTGCTCCGTCCTCAACTATCCGAATCCAAAATCTGGCACTGCGCAGATCTATTTGGGGTTCGACCTGCCCGGTCAGGTCGTAGGGTTCGAGGCAGCGCCCCAATTGTTTTTAAAGGTTTTGGCTCTGGACTGCTTAAAACCAGCATCTCGTCCGGCGTCATAAATAGCCACCACCGCCATCACGATTGATCAAAAATAATTAAAATTACATCAATCCTATACCTCCCGAAAGAGTTCACACATAATCTAGATTGAAAAATTGAAATAATAAGCACGATCAACCCTCGTGAGTTTAATTACATCCACAGAAACAACAACATCCACGACATGTCCGTGGTTTAAACAACACAATAAAAAACATGCATTGGACCATAATAGTTGGATCTAATATACCTGCAAAACCGAGTTAGAACAGATCTACATCTACCGACTATTACACACAGCAAGTTTTATTGGACAACATGGACGTATCAATCAATACGCAGACCCAAAGTGGATCTGATACCAATTGATAGAACTGGGATTCCCAGGACCCTTACTTTGGTGTGCGTATTGATCGATAGAATATAAACAAATTTAATACGTCTTCTAACCCTTCATAGGAGGAAACTAGGGTTCACGAATTATACCTGCGGTAGAAAGAAGACAAGTAATTCCTGACAATCTCAAGCGGACAACCCCAAGATCTTCAGCACGTATTCCTTCCTCGAGTTGGACGTCGTGTGGGCAACGATTTCCCAAACTTTTTTTCTCCTTGGCAGCCCTCTCTTTCTCTCCTTACGTGAATCATGAATTTAGAGAAAGATTCAGATTTCTGATAAGTGATTTGGCGGCCAGAAAATAGAGGATATATATAGGCTACGGCAGGGACCATGAGAAGAAATAAGGGTTAGGCCTCCTAACGGATCTGGATATCCCGTGTTCAGCCCGAACACACAATCTAGGCCCATTAACAATAGCTCGGTCCACTAATGAGCTATTGTTGCACTACCTCCCTAATCCTAAATTATGTTTGTGGGCTCCTTTTATTACATGCTCGTTTGGCTCCCCGTGTTAAGATATCGTATGTCCGTCGATCAAATTAAGTTACTGACAACTATATTGATTCAACATCTTTTATCCTTAAGTAGTACTAATCAACTTTATTTGTTATGTTGGATATAATCCCTACAGGGTTTACATGACAATCCTTATGAGCTCCTTAAGGGGACATCATCAACCTGATGTATCGGGACATAGATTCTATTTATAATCAACAGTCCATCATATATATATTGTTATTACCCAATTCATAGAGGTTGTTGATCCATAATGAATCTCACTCTTTTGTGAGTCAAAGTAATGCATACTGCATATACATGTCTGTTATTATATCCGGATTAAGAGCACAAGCATCCATAATAACGGAGGTGTTTGTTCTCTTATGTAGTAAGTACAAAGAGAACAACCTCAAGTGGTCCTGTTTCAATACACACAAAGTATACTAGTGTAAACCTATAGTCAAGATAGACTAATACCGGATTATACTACAACCTTTCCAATAGATTATCCAAGTCCATCTAGGTTGTGAACTATTTATATACTCCATTGGGAACTAATAATATGATCTTCTGTGTGACACCACACACAATATTATCTACAATATAGAATATCAGACATTTGCATTAACACTTGCAACAAATACAATATGCAAACATTTGCCCATATGATTTTTATTCAAAATTTAAGGAAATAAGGTTACTACAAAAGTGATGCCTTTAGTATATAACCCTAACAGTAGAACCATGGAACATGTTGGTGATTGCAAAGCTACAAGGGTCATCTTCCAAGCAATTGCACCAATATAAGTGTGATCACTAGAACCACTTTGGTTATACTGCCAAAAGCAAAGGGTACCGAGTCATCAACAAAAGGACTATGATCATCGAAGAGTCAATAAATGTTACTTTTGACGAACTGAATCAATAGACAATCGACGATGATGATGAAGACGTTAGTATTGAAGCCTAAAAACTACAATCAGCATCAAACGCTAATCATAAATAGTTCCAGCAATTAAATCATCAAGTGGCGCCAGACATTAGATGGCGCAGAACATCAATAGGCGCTGGTCATCAAGTGGCGCTGTCTGCCACATGGTCATCTTCTCGGAGAAGCTAAATAGTTATCATCATAACTGACAGCACGTTAGTCGAGAAATTTGCTCGAATCCTGAGCGCGTGGCGCTCGAGAAGATTTTGTCAGACGTGTCAGATCCATCATAAATGACCAACAGCTGTCTCGCACCATTTGCAGTTGGCGCAAAGTAATCAATGACACAACATCCTTTAGAAAGTCACAAAATAGCAGGTAGCGCCTGGCGCTACCTAGCAGTTGGCGCTACCAGATCAAATCATCCTGAAGCAGTTAGATAACTTGGCACACAAGCCACTAATCTCGAAGAACGGGTCTGTGGCACTGCCCATAACCAAGCACATATCAATCAAAGTATGCCACGCGTCCAAGCAGTTAAACCAACCGTTCGTACCAAGGGATGAATGGAGCGCCAATTACAGTGTACGCCAACCAGTATAACTACTTAACAGTTATCTCTAAACTATATAAATAGAGTTCTAAATTACTTTTACAAGGACGAATGATCATAATCTACTGAGCACTTGCTGCAGCACTCTCCAAATGCTTTCTTCATCGACATCGCATCGTCCAAGGGATAAAGTGATCGTCTTCTAATCGAATTCCTATAGTTGTACTTTCCCAGAAATCAATTATACAATTGTACTCTTTTTTTAGTTTGTAGTCAGACTTTTTGTTTTTGTAAACAAAATGGCGACTCTGCTGGGGACGACTTTTTCCTTCGACGAGAAAGTGACAACTCAATGTGATGTTGTGTCGGTCGGCACGATGCATAAGACTTTGGTCGTACAAGTCGACCAAACTGCCTACGAAGTCATGATTAGCACAAAGGGTGCCAAGCGGACCACTGTTGCTGCAAAAAATAGTGCACGCGCTGTCTGGACTCCGAAGCCCTCCAGTGCACCAATCATGACTCCTACGCCAAGCTTGAAGAAAAACTCTGTAGCTACTTCCTCTTTCTCACCAATTCTGAAATTGCTAGAGAGTGCTCAAGCCACTTCCTTGACGCCAACCAAGGGACAGCGCCACAAGGCCACTCCTTTTTCCTTCCCAGTTCTAAACTCGGTGGAGGGTGCGCCAATCACTGCCCATGCGCCATGTAAAGGATAACGCCACACGGCCACTTCTTCTTTCTTACCAATTCTAAAATTGGTAGAAGGTGCGCTAGTCACTGCCCAGGCACCAATTAGGGGACAATGCTGCATGGCCAATCCCTATTTCTCTCCAGTTCTAAACTTGGAGGAAAAGGTAATCACCACTGCCCCTACACAGAACAAAGGAAAGTGCCCAATGGCCTCTCCTTATCATTCCCTATTCTTGAACTTGGTGGAAAACGCATCTGATTGTGTCTCCATGCCATTCAATGCAAGAACATTTATGAGTAGAAGGTCTACTTCTCTTGGAAAAAATAATCAAATAAATGCCAAGAAACTAGACTCTGCTCGAGGTCTGTTTTCTACTCTGCTCGAGGTCTTTCCTACACTGCGCCAAACGCGCTGGAACAAGTGGTGCAAAACAACAGGGCATTCTGCCCACTCCTCATGGTCAGCGCCAATCAAGCCAGAGCCAGGATATTCCTACCATGTACATTTCAAGAACAAAACAGGGTAAATTAAATGTGTCACAGAAAGATAGTCAGGTGGCGCTCAACCCTGACATACGCACCTACCTTAACTAGCACAGTATAATATCAAGCACACATCAAGTACAATTTGCGTCACCTGCCAAATTGTACACAAGAAGAGTTCCTCAAATCAAGAATCCTCTCACCTATGCAAATAAAGTCAGTACTTCTCTATGCACACAGGGAACAGGGCACCTCAAGAACCAGAATCATGTTTCTAATATCATTAAGGAATATGTACCTCAGACTTCTCCTTATCTTGTCACTGCAACAGATCTCCGCAAACTTCTTGTAAAAAAATAGAAGATCGCAGGACCGTCTTGTCCATCTGTAACTCTGTATCAGGAACATGACTGTAATCACCACCATGAAGTAGTGATCAGATGTTGCTGCCAGTCAGCTAAACGATCTGTCTTCGACCGTTTGAACTACACTCGGACTCCTGAACTTGTGATCGTGGATAAAGATGAACTGTTGTATACTTTAGTCAACATGACATCTCGAAGCACTAGGGTGGAAAACGTCCAAGACGTAATGCAGCTCGTAACCCTAGTCAACAATACCTTGATCGGAACCGGGACTCCGGTGAAGAAGTCTACCAAAATACCAGATCAAGAAGCCGAGAGACAATCGGTCAAAAGAATCTTCCTTCCGACCAAGAAATAATCGGTCAAAGGAATCATTCTTCCGATCAAGAAACAATCGATCAAAGGAATCTTCCTTCCGACCAAGAAATAAACGATCAAAGGAATCTTCCTAATTCAAATTAGGATTTCCTCGATCAAGGGAATCTTCCCACTTTTCATCCTGGGGGTCGTTTCTTGCATGACGTCGATGTCGATAGTGAAGTTTCTGAGCGGACCATCTTTTCTACCAGCTCTTCTTCTGTGGGCAGAGAAGTGACAGCCTATGTCACTAACAAAGAACAAGATTCATCCGGTTTCGACAGTCAAAAGTAGAGGATGGCCGCTTTAGAGACCAACTTAAAGAATATGGCCAAAATGATGGCAAGTATGCATGCTGTGATCGTGGCACAACACACTGTTCCGCCGGTTGCGAATCCGATTTCAACCCAAGAACACATAGCAATATCTGCCCCTGCTAATACTAGTTTGGGGGTACAGTCTCCTCACAATACTACCATGCCAGCTCCAAGTCATTTTGGCGCTGGAGGTGGTGCTTATCTTGTAGTCCCACCTCCTAACACATCGAATCAGTCTACCGCTCCCTAAGCATCAGGGAAAACTATTGAGGCATTAAAGCTTTTATGCAATCAGTTCGAAGCTTTCAAGCAGAAGGATAGTCTACAAAAGTTAGGGATTAAACAACCTTACCCTATAGAGTGGAAAAAAGTTTTGTTTCTATCCAAATATAAGCCACCAACCATCATGCTGTTTGACGGCAGTTCATCTCCAAGTCAATACCTCAATCACTTTGAGGTGATGACTGATCAGCTCCAGCCGAACGATGCTCTACTCACTAGAGTATTCATCGGATGCTTATCAGGTGTAGCCTATGACTGGTATTGCAGCTTGTCAGATGGTTGCATAACATCTTTTGCAGTATTCAAGCAGATATTCCTGGAATGATTCTATGAGGGAACAAACGACATGACTATGTTAGCCCTTATCAAAATCAAGCAACGGTCTAATAAAACTGCTGAACGTTTCATTGAGCGCTTCTGTTGAGAGGCACTCAAAATGCCTCTGGGTACTCCAAATGCACTGACTATCGATACTTGCAAATCAAACTTGTTATCTATAGTCAGCATGTGGACTGGACCCACACAATTTCAAGACTGGGCCTCCTTCATAGTAAGTGCCAGGATAGCTGAAGACAGTGCTAACAAATTCAAACAACTAGGCATCCAGATGCCTAATCTTGATAAAGATGAACATCCCAACAGTGGTGGTCGTCAGAACAACCGCAAGAACAAGGAAGCTTTAGCCATCAATATGAAAGGCAAAGAAGCTTTGGCTATTAATGTGGGTTAGTCAAACCTACTACGACGATACCTCCACAAAGAATACAGCATCCTAAGAAGGAATATTCTCTTGACAAGGATGACATAATGAGCATATTTGATTGTCTGATCAAAAGCAACAAGCTTCAACTGCCTGAAGTAAAATGGCCAGATAAAGTAGGTAAAACTGACAATTCTAAATACTGTATGTATTACAGGTTCATAGGACACCCGACTAGGGCGTGTTACATGCTCAAAGAAAAGAACTAGGAGCTGATTAATGTTGGCACGATCACTCTCCAGCAGGATAAGAAGACTGTGACTGCCAATATCGTCGACTTTTCTGCTCAACTTGTGCAGGATGGAGTCATCCCTGTCCCGAAAGCCATGCTAGAGATCGTCAACCTTCCACCAGCACGAAGTGACAGTCTTGTCCTTCTATCAACCGACAAAGGGGAAATTATGTTGATCCATCCTGATTTGGTTGCTGATTTTGAGACGCCTGCTTCATCTACAAAATTTAGAAAGACAACCAAATACAAGTCATATCACATGACTTCACTGGGTGGTCATCATCTTCAACCGCTTGTTGCTACCTTCATCCCAGCAATGGTTTCACTTCCTTCTACCGAAATAATGACACAGAAGCCGAAAGTTAACTACTATCCAACATTCCCTCTATATAGTCAACAGTCCCGAGAACTGATAAAAAAATAGGATATGACCTGCAAAAAGCCCCCGGCTTGAACGATGGAAGGGGTCTTCTATACATCTCTCACTACGTCTTTAGCACAACCATTCCCGTGTTGGTTTAGGATTCTAGACAAATCCTTTGTCGCTTCAGAAGAAGTCCTCGAAAAACAAGCTTCGGATGAAGAACTGCAATATGGTTTCCTTCTCACCAGCTCCAGAAGAGGAAGCCATGACCGGTACCAAATCTGGGAGACTCTACCTCAAAGACTATCCAGAGGGATAAGAAAATGTAGTTATTGTACCTCCAGTCCCTGATGTCCCTTCAACATCTTCTCCGCCTGCTATCAATGTTTCATAAGCTTCATCGCCTATAGCGGAACGGACTCCTCCCAAACCAACAGCGGCCGACAAAGGCAAACAGCTAGTTCACTTCGATAAAATATTAAGGAAAACTCCACCTCTTGGACTGAAGAAGCTATATAAGTTCAATATATTGGCTCAGTTGGCCAATACTCCGGCAAGATTGTCAATTTTCGAGCTCTTTCGTCACTCGAGGGAAACTCGAAAAACACTAAGCAAAGCTTTGATACAGGTCGACGCTTGTCTAACACTCCTCAAGAAACCAGACGAGAAACCTATGGCCTGTTTTCTCTGTCATAGTGTGATGGAGCTGATTCCCAATATCACCTTCACACAGGATGACAGGCTTCTGGAAGATAATCGACATGATCGACCTCTCTATTTCATGGGGTATGGCAATACAATGAAAGTTGATCGCATCCTGATTGACCTTGGATCTACACTCAACATTATGCCGAAGACTCTACTGGATGCACTAAAGATCCCAGTCCATAATCTCTTTACAACAATCACAACTATTATGGGATTCAATTCTAGGAGAAGTGAACCACTAGAAAAGATTCGCCTAAAAGTTCAAATCAGCAATCTCCGCACGAAGGTTACCTTTTATGTGATTGACAATCATGGCTCCTACAATGCTTTGTTAGGAAGACCATGGTTGCATAAAAACAACACTGTACCATCCACTCTCCACCAATGCTTCAAATATGTGGATGACAACGAAGAAGTCCGAAAGGAAGTGGCTGATCTTAATTCCTTCCGAGGCGTTGAAGCATATTTTACTGACTCCAAGATGTATAAAGAAGAGTTCATGAAAGTCATATTGTCCATGGACACTGAGGAAGATCAGAATGATAATACAGATGATGTCCTTGTGATTCCGGTCAAAGGATGAACTTCTCATCCTTTATCTTTTCAAACTCTAACCATCCATCTTTCTTCTTCCGTCAAACATCCTCTTATTGAAAAAATAGAACATAGGGAGCTCACCTCTTCTGAGCCACTTGTTATTGACCTTCGTCGTAAAAAGCCTTCTCCTCCACTGGTTATCAATCTTAGCAAGCCATCGGCTAAGATCAAGAGCCCTGTTGTAAATGGTGATATAATTATCAATAAAGTAGCATCTCCTTTGTAGTATACTGATGTCAACTACTATGCTCGATGTTATCTAAAAATCCTGGATAACTTTGAATCTCTTACATTAGGAGCAGTTCAACCTCTTCAAGATGAAGTATCACTTGAATCAGCACAAGATTCATTCTTTCTGGTTCCCTCCTAGAAGAAGGATGAACATCCTATCCTCTTCATCAAAGGATTGCATCAAAAGGCTATATCTGATAGCGAGAATAAAATAACGATAGTGGGAAATTTCAACTACGTCGTTACAGTCAACAATCAAAGAACATTATCTAAAAGATGGGCTACAATTTCAAAACTGGCCTCAACGGTGGTGGAGGAAGGCGAGCTCCTATTCGTATCCCTACTCCAAAAGGAAAGTCACTACAATACTACAGTAAAACAGAACATAGGTTGGGCTATATTTTGCCAAGCATGACCCCAGATGCTTCTGAGTCTGACAAAGAAGAGCGCTCTAACTCTTCTGACTCTGTATCATGGGATTCGGACACTAGCGTAGGGCACGTCCATCGAGTGATTCTATCTTCTAATATGGTGACTGTCGAGTTCTCAGAAGATGAAGTTAATTTTGCTGAAACCTCTGAATCTGATCCTTGGGCACAAATGATGGACACTCAATGGAAACTTTGCTTCGAGCAATGCGAGCCACCTACCAAAGATCAGTTAGTTCAAGTCGATGTCGAAGACAAAATTTTTCTAAGACCGATCTTCATCAGCAAGAGCCTTCCTGAAGCAGATAAACAAGAACTGATTCAGCTTATTAGGGAATACATTAACATATTTGACTGGAGCTATGAAGACATACCGGGATTAGATCCTGAGATCACTACCCACAAGCTCAACATAGAAGCTGAAGTCAAGAAGCTCATCGCATGTGGCTTTGTCAGAGAAGAACAACATCCTAACTGGGTGGCTAATGTCATTCCAGTTATAAAGAAAACAGGACAGGTCTGAGTCTGCATCGACTTTAGAGACCTTAATAAAGCTTGTCTTAAGGATGAGTTTCCTCTTTCGATCACTGATGTCATGATCGATAACACTTACGGGACAGATTCTCCGGATATAATCAAATCAGGACAAGCTTCATTAATCAAATCAGGACAAGCAGATGTCCTTTATGGACGGATTCTTCGGATATAATCAAATCAGGACGAACCCCGAAGATAAAAACCCTACATCTTTCCGTACTCCTCTAGGAGTATATTGCTACACTGTTATGCCATTTTGGTCTCAAGAACGCGAGTGCAACCTATCAGCGGGCCATGAGCACCATCTTTCGTAAACATTTACGGAAGACAGTCGAATGATATATTGATGATATTGCTTTCAAAAGTGGTCTAAAGGAAGACCACATCCAAGACTTAAGAACTATCTTAGATCTAATGCGTCAGCATCAACTCAAGTTGAATCCCACCAAGTCATTCCTAGGAGTCTCTAGTGGTAAATTCCTTGGATTCGTTATTACCTCTAAGGGTATTCACGTTGACCCTAATTTAAGAGATGCATCCTTCACGTAACCTAAAAGAGCTACGAGGATTCCAGGGATAGCTTGCGTATATTAGAAGATTCATCTCAAATCTCTCTGGACGCTGTAGACCATTTACTCAACTAATAAAGAATGGTGTGTCTTTCGTTTGGAATGAAGAATGCCAACAAGCATTTGAAGACATAAAGTGGTACTTGATGAACCCTCCAGTCCTAGTTCCTCCAGTCACAGGAATATCCTTCCTGATGTATGTTCGAGCAATGGATCATTCCCTAAGCGCTTTACTAGCCCAAAAGAACAAAGAAGGTCATAAGCAAGCCGTCTATTATCTTAGTTGTACAATGATCGGTGCTGAACATCGATACAGTCAAGTGGAAAAAGAATGTTTAGCCTTAATGTTTGCTATTTAGAAAACACGATATTACATCACGGGCCAAACCATTCATGTCATCTCCAGAGTCAATCCTCTACGAGTCTTGATGAAGAAGCCAAGTACACTCAATTCCAGACTTGCTATATGGGCCATATTACTAGCACAATATGATATAGTTTATGTCACACAAAAGTCTGTTAAGGGTCAAGCCCTAGCTGACTTCTTGGATGCTGATCCGATCCTGAGACATCTGAACTCTATGACGAAATTCCTGATAAAACTCTAGAATCCAACATGACTTCAGAAGGAATCCTTGCTTGGTGACTATTCTTTGATGGTGCTTCCAGAATCGGATCTAAAGGTACTATTGTTGTTGGAGTTAGAATTATTCTTATATCTTTCGAAGGACTGGCAATTCAGAGAACTTGTTCTTTGGACGAGTCATGCTCTAATAATGTTGCTGAATATAACGCTCTACTCATCGGTCTCCATTTAGCCAAACAATTAGATATCGACTACCTTGAAGTATACAGAGACTCTAAACTGATCATCAATCAGGTTAAAGGTACGTATAAAGTACGGCATCAAGATATCGTTCCATATCATGAAGCAGCAGTCAAGTTGGCTACATCATTCAAAGGTTTCTTTATTGAACATGTTTGTAGAGCTTGCAATACAGAAGCTGCTGCGCATGCCAATCTAGCAGCAGTATTAACAATCCTTATAAAAAGACAATATATGATCGTCATCACTAACATGGAATTATTCTGTATTGAGAATAATTTGCATATAGAATCCAGCAATTCGGTCAAGGTCTATACCACAAGTGAAGACTGGAGAGCTCCCTTCATCAACTTTATGGTATATGACATTTTACCTGAAGATCCTAAAGAAGCAATGATAATCCGTCGGCAATCACTTCGATTCTACTACAACCATGCCTCTAAAATACTCTATCCACGATCATATGATGGTATGCTTCTACTCTGTCTTGTCGGAGATGAAGCAAAGCAGATACTACGGGAAGTTCACGATGGTGTCTGTGGTGCACATCAGCCTGGGCCTAAGCTACAAGATCGAATTCGACGCATGGGATACTATTAGCCAACCATGGTGTCAGACGACATCGAATATTCAAGAAAATGTCGAGCATGTCAAATCCAAGTAGATTTCATTCATCAACCATCAGAATTCCTGATCCTACTGCAGCATTATGGCCCTTTTATGATTGGGGCATGGACGTCATCGGTCTTATTAATCCGCCTTCATCTCGAGGACATCGGTTTATACTAGCTATAACCGATTACTTCTCCAAATGGGCCGAAGCTATTCCCTTAGCTGAAGTCAAGACAAGCAGTATCAGCAACTTCATCAGACATTATGTGATCTACAGATTCGGTGTTCCTCAGCGAATCATTCATGAAAATGGACCTCAGTTTATTAGTCAGAAGTTCACTCGATTATATAATGACAACTGAATCAACAATATTGCTTCCACAGTCTACAATCTTGCAGCTAACCGTTTGGCAGAAGCATTCAACAAAACAAGCATCAAGCTTTTCAAAAAGTTCATTTCTACCAATAAATGAAACTAGAGCGAAAAGCTTGGAGAATGTCTATGGGCTTATCGCACTACCATACGCACTTTGACCGAATGTACACCTTTCTCTTTGGTGTATGGATGTGAAGTTGTCCTTCCGTTGGAGATTTAGATTCCATTACTGAGAATAGCCATTGCCAATGAACTCACAACAGAAAATAATGATCGTCTTCGACTTCAGAAGCTTGAAGAACTTGATGAGAAATGGCTACTAGCTCGACAACACATCGAGCTATATCAAGCCCGTATATCAAAAGCCTTCAACCGTAAAGTCAAAGTACGAGCATTTTAAAAAGGCAAACTAGTCCTTACTGTCAAACGTCCTATGACTATGATACACATGTGCAAGGGCAAGTTCGAACAAAAGTGGGAAGGTCCCTACGTTATAAGCAAAGTTTTGCTCAAATGAAGCTTATCAACTGTCTGGTATGGATGGCCGAATCGTTATAATTTCCATTAACGACAAATTCCTGAAGAAATACCATGTTTGAAAGTGTGTACTATATTTTCTAACAAATATTATACATACTTCAAATCTTTGAATCCCCAGTGGAGTCTTTCTAGAGTGACAACATCATCTACTCCATCATTGCCAACATCATCTTTTGAAACCCAGCTGTTTTAAAAGATATCCTGTTCTTGAGTCCCAATTGGCTCAAGGATAATCAATAGATGTACGAATTCACGTCCACATTAACTCTGAATTCTACTATCTACATCAACGACTTGTCACATCACCTCTAAATATTCTAATGTCCGTATTAAATGACCCATTATTGACAAATGTTGTTTCAAAAAAGTTAACATCACAGAAAATGAGCAAACAAAAAGGGTTCTTTATTTCTTTCTCCATAAAAATGAGTAAAGGACTACATTTACAAAGAAAGGAAAGCAAGCTACTACATCAAAGCCGAAAATATTGAATACAAAAAAAATGTCTTATTCATTTGTCCGAGAATAGCCATGCTGGGGCAGGCAACACTCCCTCAACCATCGTGCATAGGAAGGCCCTAACTGAAGGTCATCCATAGGCGCGGGGTGATTAGAGCTCCCGGTACCACTATCTTCTGAAGCCGGTTCTTCCTTTACGGGAACTTCAACTTTAGGAATTATTTATTCCTTAATAGTCATCAGTTCCTCTTTGATGTTAGGAGATAGCACTTCCTTCTTGAGAGTGACCTCAGCTTTTGGCGTCACCACAAACGGTACGGAAGACAAAAGGAAACAAAAGTTAGAATTATGAAAGATTATTCTTATAAAAATTAAGTGATTTTAACTCTGCACAAATCTCACAAATAACAGAGTGCTAGTCTTTAAATGGCACATGCAAAATGATAATTCTTAAGTCAGATGGTGCACCAATCGATTAGCACATGGTCTGCGCATAATGACAGATGGCGCAACATGCTGAAAATATGTCAAATGGCATATGGTGTCATTGGTTATGATATTTTAGCCAAACACTCTGAAAGAAGTGGCACAAGGTGCAGATGGCGTAAAGCATCGACTAATACTCTGAATGAGGAGGTCGATGTTGGCCTATTGATCGTGCTATACGTAAATGGTGCGAGCAGTCCGCTGTCGTCTTCTCTGTTCAATTTCTTACCTTCCAAGGCTTGGTTCGCCTCTTCGACTCTCGTCGACGGTGTGATGTGCTGTGGCACCCTCAGTAGGGGCATACCGAAGTGGCTCCGGCCACTTTCTTTCCCTCTTGGCAGCGGTGGATCTCTTCGGGGCCATTGCGATTGATTGAAAGCTTTGAAAGTTGAAGAATAAGAAGAGTTCAAGAGAGAAATTTAAAGTAAAGAGTATTTTTCTCTCTATTCTCAACTATTTATAGCCAAGCCTTAGCCGTAATAGTTTTATGATCTGCACCTAAAATTTGGGTCGGTTATGATACTACACTGCGCCAACTGCTTCTTATTCAAAATATTCCAAATTTTAAAGCTTTTTAAATTTGAAAACTTTGAAGGGGATCTTGTAGAAGCCTAAAAAGTACAATCGTCTTCAAGCGCTACTCACAAATAGTACCAGCAATTAAATCATCAAGTGGCACCAGACATCAAATGGCACAGAATATCAACAGGCGCTAGTTATCAAGTGGCACTACCTGCCACGTGGCCATCTTTTCGAAGAAGCTAAACAGTTATCAACATGACTGACAGAACGTCATTCGAGAAATTCGTTCGAATCCCGAGCGCATGGCGCTCGAGGAGATTTTGTCAGACGTGTCAGATTCATCATAAATGACCAATAACAGTCTCATGCCATTTGCACATAGCGCGAGATAATCAATGACACCACATGCTTTAGAAAGTCACAAAACAACAAGTAGCGCCTGGCGCTACCTAGCAGTTGGCGCTAACTGATCAAATCATCCTGAAGCAGTTAGATAACGTAGCAAACATGCCACTAATCTCGAAGATCTGTGACACTGCCCATGACCAAGCGCATATCAATCACAGCATGCCACGCGTCCAAGCAGTTAACCCAACCGTTCGTGCCAAGGGATGAATGGCACGCCAATTGCAGTGTGCGCCAACCAGGATAACTACTTAACAGTTATCTCTAAACTCTATAAACAGTGTTCTAAATCACTTTCACAAGGACGAATGATCAGAATCTCCCGAGCACTTGCTGCAGCACTCTCCAAAGGCTTTCTTCTTCGACATCGCATCGTCCAAGGGATAAAGTGATCATCTTTTGATCAAATTCCTATGGTTGTACTTCCCTAGAAATCAATTGTACTCTTGTACTCTTTTCTTAGTTTTTAATCAAACTTTTTGTTTTTGCAAACAGTCAGTACACCAAGTATAGCACCTGCAGAAGCTTCAAGCACAACACCAGCTGATCCTCTAAGTAGAGCACGTACAAAACCAGAAGCTGGAACCAGCTACCTTAAGAGTCTGCAAAAAGAATGAAGTTTATGGCTGACCATCTCAAGGACTTGGTTATAGGTGAGATTACTAGGGGTGTAAGTACTTGTTCCTCAAGTAGAGATATAGTTTCATGTGTTGCATTTATTTCACAGCTAGAACCCAAAACTATTGAAGAAACATGTAGCGATAACTTTTGGTTAGATACTATGCAAGAGGAATTAAACCAATGTGAACGGAATCAAGTTTGGCAACTTGTTCCCAAGTCCATTAATCTTCCAATCATTGGCACCCGCTGGGTATTCTGAAATAAACTCAATGAGAATGGTTTAGTTACTCGTAACAAGGCCCGACTCGTAGCTCAAGGATACAACCAAGAGGAAGGTATCGACTATGATGAGACCTATGCCCAGTTGTGAGATTAGAATCCAATCGCATGTTATGTGCATTTGCATATTTTTATAATTTCAAACTTTTTCAAATGGGCGTTAAAAGTGCATTTCTTAATGGTTTTATAAAAGAAGAAGTTTATGTAGCTCAACCTCCATGCTTTACTGATTTCAAAAACCTCGATCATGTTTTCAAGTTGAAAAAAGCCTTATACGGTCTGAAACAAGCCCCTCGTGCATGGTATGATCGTTTAAGCCCTTTTCTACTTGATAACGGTTTTACAAAAGGCAAGGTTGACACTACACTGTTTAAAAAATCTATTAACGAAAATCTTCTTTAAATTCAGATTTACGTTGACGATATTGTATTTGAATCTACTGATGAATCTCCCTGTCAATAATTTTCAAAGTGTATGTAGAATCAGTTTGAGATGAGCATGATGGGAGAGCTCAAATTCTTCCTTGGACTACAAATCAAACAAACCAACAATGGGACGTTCATTAATCAAGCCAAGTACACAAAAAACTAACTAAAGAAGTTCAATCTGGAAACCGTCAAACCTCTTGGCACTCCGATGGCAACTTCAACCAAGCTTGATAGTGATAAACATGGCAAACCAGTCGATATACGTAAGTATCGTTGTATGATTGATAGTTTACTGTATTTAACTGCTAGTCGTCCTGATATAATGTTTTGTGTTTGCTTGTGTGCACGTTTCCAAGCTAACCCTAAGGAATCACACTTGTGCGCAGTTAAGCGTATCTTTCGATACCTTAAAGGCACTTCTTCTGTCGGCTTATGGTATCCAAAAACTACGTCCTTTGACCTAAGTGGTTACTCGGATGCTGATTTTGCTGGATGGAAAGTAGATAAAAAATGTACTAGCGGCACGTGTCATTTCCTAGGTAAGGCTCTAGTCTCTTGGTTTAGCAAAAAACAAAATTCTGTCAGATTATCAACTACTGAGGCTGAGTATATTGCCGCAGGACGTTGTTGTGCACAAATTTTGTGGATGAAGCAAACCTTAGAAGACTTTGGTTTACAGTATTCGCACATGTCCATTTTCTGGGACAACACTAGCACTATTAATATAACTAAGAATCCTGTATGTCATTCTCGCACTAAGTGTAGAAGCATGAAAAAGCGCAGGGTGACACAAGGCGCAGGTGGGTACTCTCGCTACCCACCCATCTTCACAAAGGTGCATATGACGAACGGCACGTGCTTTCGATACCAACCCATTTGCACAGAAGCACAGGTGGTCAAGCACGCCAACAGAAAAGACAAACTCACAAAAAACAGATAAAAAGTTCAAGGAAAGTTCTTTTTATTAAATCATGGCTACAAGAGTCTATTACAGATTCGTTACGATTACATAAAAGAAGACTTCCTAATTACAATGATCTATTACAAAGTATTTATGATTACATATCCTGAACTAAAAACTCCTATGGATCTACGCTAGGGTTCATCTTCACAGTGTAATCGTCATAAGAGGAGGGACTATTGATAGAAGATGTGAATACAGTCGCCATCAAAGTCTGCCACCACAACACCCCCCTCAGACGTACAGCTCTTCCTGAAGCAGCTATTGGCCCGAGCAAAAATTAAGTCCATAACATGACAGGAGGACCTTTTCAAAAGCGCATCAGCTTTTGTGGCTCTTCCAGCCTAACAATTGTGCGCAGCCGCCAACGAACAGTGAAGAGCACAACCTGCGGCACTTCATGTTGGCAACCAAACCAAATTCGGTCGTCAGGACCTCCAAGACCTCCAAGTTGTCGCTCAGGTTTGAATTCCCCATGAGAAGCGTTCCAGCGCATCCGGAAGCTCATCAGCAGTTCTTCTACGAAGGCGCAGCTCCTTTGAACGAATGGATCCTCAACCAAAATCTGACTTAGGCATGGACGACGACCACTCGAAGCTAATTCTGGATCAAGCATGGTGTTGAAGGAAAAAAAGAGAGTAAGACGTAACTCTTCGGAAGAAACTCCCCTTTTACATAAGGCGGGAGTGGTCCAAGATATAGGCCACGGGGCCGTCGGTCAAAATTCCCATATTAATCGGATGAACCTAGGACTTAGCACGATAAAACTCATTAAATAGGTTCATTCGACTAAGTCTTAGACCATTAAAAGACCCCTTGAAATTCCCCAAGTAACGGTGGCAATTAAGAGGGAGTCGTTCCTTAAAGAGCTGTCATTAATTGCCCTTAAAGAAGACTTCAAAGCAGGGTTTTGAAACCAAAAGCGTAGCTACAATCCTGCCCCAGCAGGAGGCACAGACTGGTGATGACTTCACATCATCCCAGCTTCAACGGCGCAGACCTCTGCTTCGATACAAAAGCTCAACCCCCTTCATCAAAGACTTGGGAAGCACCATTACATCCAATACACTACAACAAAAAATTCTTTTAATGACGGCTAAAAAGCGTCATTAATGACAAACCATGACGCTTTTTTTTTCAAAGCAACCGTTATAAAAACGGGTGTTATAAATATTTTTTAAAAGCGTTATAAAAAAACCGTCCTGAATAGTTTCTATAAAAGCATTATGAATAGTTAATATATAGTGCACAATTCAGAACAATTTTAAAACGTTATGAAAAGATAATATGTATAAGCTCAATGCAGCACATTTATAACACACTATACTATTCAAATTAGCATATTTATAATGCTCTATACTGCACAGTATATATTACATTCCAAACACTTAACATTATATATCACCATCTTTATTACATTTCTCAAAATAGAGTG
Organism: Iris pallida; assembly: GCA_029216955.1. Lineage (NCBI taxonomy): Eukaryota > Viridiplantae > Streptophyta > Magnoliopsida > Asparagales > Iridaceae > Iris > Iris pallida. The sequence goes on along the minus strand of JANAVB010018600.1, from coordinate 15,949,598 downwards.
CATATCAACATCTTCATTACATTGAATATCCAAATACAGAATGTACCCAAAAAATAAGAATAAATCTCTCTTTTGCTAACCAAATTATTAGAAATATTTACTGAAGTAGATTCTGACCATGGATCTTCTCTCTGCCATCTCTTGAAGATATCGGGAGTCCCAAAGATAAGTAGTGTCACATCTGAGCGACGACTTGGTGCTGTTACAGCCGACACCGTCGTGGGAGAGCCTCATCCTCTGATCCCTCACCAGCGCCTGCATGCACCTCAGCATCACGTTCGCCTGCCTCCTCACGTTGTCCCCTCGCACCAGCGCCTGCAGCTTCACCAGCCCCTGCAGCTTCAGGTCCTTCAAAATAATATAGGATTCAACAAATCATGTCCCACTGGTGGGACTTCAGGCATATGCATAAAAAAATTCAAACCTATAAGAAAATCAAGTTCGATATGGACATCGTACATGGGATTCTCATAGTGGTAAATATGTACAAAGGCAAGCAATCATCCACACAAACGTAATAACAGCCTAAGAATAGCCTTCCTTAAGAAGCAGTGTGAAATAATACCATGCAAAGAAGATAAAGATCTCATGGGTTTAACATATAGAATACTGAGCTGAGATCCAATATGATCCAACAAGAAGAGGACTAGGATATGTAATAAAAGGTGAGAAAGAGGAGCAGGAAGAGTTAAAAAAACCTGGAGTCAAATAGAGACGGCATACGTACACGTAGTGAATGTTGCTCTTAATAGGACTCTTTGTAACGTAAGTTGTAAATTCAAGTAGTTCACAAAAGCTTGATATCATTCTGGTTATGGTTATATGGTAACGGTTAGACAAAAGCTTTTGTCAACCTACTGGAGATGAACTCGGATGCAGATTCAATCACAGTGTCCATCTGAAAAAAGATTTAACTTGATAAAAATCAGAAGACTACCGAAAAAGGATATATTGAATCTTATAAGAATACACTACAAACAACTTTTCTAAAAATACCTTCGAAGATCCTTCCGCGTATGTCCCTTCTTGAAATGATTTTTTTTTTTATCAATAGTGTTCAACTAAGTATCTTTAAACTCCATCCTTTGTGTTGCTAAATGCCTCTTGAGTCATTCTAATTTTTGGTAATATGCGAACCTCAAAACCACACCTGCAAAGCATTAAATGCAAGTAATGTAAAAAGGTGAATGGAAGATGACATAACAAATACATGCATCACTGGTAGTATGTTTGATCTACTTGAACAAAGAAAAAAAAGCAAGCACATGCAGCTGGTTCAGCTCATAGTAAAAGAGAATGCAAATGTAATGAAACAGATACTGAACAAACATAATGCAACAAATATTGAATACTATCCAAAAGAACAAAAAATGTTGCAGTTAGCTTGATTAAGTTAAAAACTAAAATAATAAAAAAAGAATCTAAGACAAGATCATTGCCAAAAGACTCGAGTCCCAAGTTAACCAACCAATCAAAACAAGAACATGAAAAATATAATAATCATATAAATGAAACATAAGAAAGTATGCAAAGCTGATACAATATGAAAAAATGGATATTTTCTTTCTACTATTTGCTTATCAGCTATGGATTATGCCTTTAAATTCTGGGTTTCTGTAACTAAAAAAATAAGGTTACACTTGTGTCCTATTAACATCCTGAGAGAAAAAATAACAATGAAATAAACAAAAAGAAGTTATAAATAGAACTGAATTGAGAAGATAAAGAAAGAAGAGATACATCAAGTTCAGAGTTTTGCAACATTTCATGATGTTTTTCAAAAACCATCGTTAAGCAAATTAGAGATTGATAACGTTGGTAGCAAAGACTTTTTATAAGGGCCAGTTTTAGTTACCCCCTAGTTTTGAGCCCAGGACCCCTTCCCCTAGTAAAGGCCTCAGCCTTTGGGTTTGTCCAATCTTTTTGCTAAGATTAGGTTATAAGCAAGGATGCCAAATCGTGAATCATTTTTTGTTTTTTTTGTAAATTGTATCGTACAATCGAATTGTGAATCACAGTAATCAAATTTTTAGAAAATAATATAAGAAATACATATCATATTTATAATATGAAGATAAAAAAAGTAAATAAGAGGTAAATATATTCATTTCCATTCAATACTATCATTTTTGTATCATATGCATGTATTTTTCTCTGTTGATTTCATGCATCTCTGTTATAGTTATTCATACAAAATTTTCAATTGTGTAACACGACAAAAAGAGTTAAAATACTAATGTCTAGAAATCTAAGGATGTCAACAAGAGTTAAAATTAGTTATGGTGTTCTTCATTCTTCATCAATTTGATCAAGAAGTTCCAAATCATCAATTTCTTAATCAGCATCAACATCATCATATGATGAAGAAAGAATGCTATCTAGAACTTGATTTCCCTTGTTCTTATAAGAATACACTAAAAACAACTTTCCTAGAAATACCTTGGAAGATCCTTACGCCTATGTTTAACCAAGTATCTTTATGTACAACTTTAAATGTGGCCATTAGCAAGAGCTTTCATAGTATCTGCGAGACTAAAATGGTATCAGAAAAAAAGGTGAATCGGATGGAAGAGAGAGAGGCTTTTGAACAATAGAATACAAACCATCCGGGCCACCAATATGCTTGCCATTGACAAAAATACACAAAAGTACATATAATCAAATTGTTGTCATTCCCAGATCTTCTATAAGAATGGGGCTAGGGAAAAGACAAGAACAAGAGGTTAAGAGTCTGACCAATCAAGACTATTCTAACCACTACATTTCAGTAAATGTTACTAATCAATAACTAGGCCTTTTTGCATTAATTTTTCCAATCCAGACAAGAATAAGAGGTTAAGAGTCTACCAATCAAGACTATTCTAACCACTACATTTCTGCAAACGTTATTAACCAGGCTTTTAGTTTTTGCACAATTTTCCCACTTACAGAACAAGCTTTCAATGCTCGTGAAGAAGAGAAGCATAACAAAACTGCAGCAAGTCTTCGCAGCTCCTTCTCTAAAAGAAACAATTGGACAAAAATGGAGCATAGAATGGCTTTGATAAGCACATAAATTAAGGTTGAGGCTTAAGTTGCATAATGATACCGTAAAGACCTTAATCACGATACTCCCATTTACATCAAGAGCAGTAAAGTGTTCACGCATCAGTTAAACCAACAATACCGAACAAATTGCACATATAAATAAATAGGACAATAGTAGAAAGTGGACTATCATAACAAGAAACATATTTAAAACTCCAGTTATTCTTGAGATACCTAAGAAATTCAAGAGATCTGCAGCCTTGAGCAATAGGTATCACTCCAGTGCCAGTAGTAAAATGAACACACCTGTCATTTACTCTGTGTTAGAAGATGATACATATGATTATTTGATTTTGAATAAATTAATTATTAGAAAAAAGAATCTGATCATTTAGTTACCATGTTCTGCCGGACTACCTCATCCGGCTAGCGAACCAGTGCCATACTGCCTCGGACTCGAGCGCCACCATCTCCACCTGTACCACCAACTCTACACCCACCATCGTTGTTTCCCGACATCATACTCACCACCCCCACCTGTCGATCGAGCCCAGGAGACAAAAGCCCCTCAATCAACAGTACCACTACTACCATCACCCACCTTTACTCCTAAACACCACCAGAAAAAGAAAAAAAAGAAAAACCCTACCTCCGCCCCGGCGCGACCGACCGCCCCGACCGTCGATGTGTCGCAGACCCAGCCCTCACCGTGGCCCCGTGCCTCATCTCCGAGAGCAGCGCCGGTGACCGCCAGTACCTATGTACCTCTCGTCGCCTAGTCCGGCACCGCCTCTGCCATAGTAAAGGCAAGTCCCCAGTGAGCCGAGCGCCTCCCCTCACCCGATCACGTGCACTCATTCTCCCTCACTCCCTGCCGCTCTCCCTCTCTTCACATCTCTCAAATTTCTCTCTCTCTCTCGTTTCCTTCCTCTCGTGCCTCTTATTCCTTCGGAGAGAAGGAGTACTCTATTTTTCGTCGAAGGGTTGTTGCGTAGTCGAGCCCATCGCCAGAGTAATTAAGGTTAGGGTTGAAAAATGTGGGGAGACGAGGTTTGAGGAGGAGAGATACTGCTCGGTTAGAAAATGGATAAGAAATGAATTTTCTCTCTCCTACTGAGCTTTTATACAGTGAAGGAATTATAAGTTTGCCACCGCTCTAAAATATTAATGACGTTTTGTTTTATAAACGTTATAAAAAGTCCAGAATTAGCCCAAACCGTCATAGAAAAAAGGTATTTCGAACTTTAATAACGCTTAGGTATCAGGCGTCATCAATACGTCTTGTCGAGCGTTATTAATAGGCCTTTTTGTTGTAGTGATACAAGTCCGCCTGCCACTCCAAAAGCACAGTAATCTCGTTAGCCTGAAGCACAGCTTACTCGTCGCCCTAAAGTACAGTGACTTTACTACTCGAAACACATCCTACTCGTCGCTCAAACGCACGGAGGCTCCATCGTCTTCGAAAGATAGTCAACTCGTTGCCTGAATGCGCAGAGGCTCCGTTGCCTTCAGGAGAATAATCTACTCATCACAGCAGAAGCACAACAGCACTAGGACCTCGCTAGAGGCGCATGTTGCATGGTCCCACCCAATTGGTTTATTTAAACCACCACTTTCAAAGATAGGACAGAGGTTGATCATATTGATAAGTACAAATATCTTATCAACTGGTTTAAAACTTAGATAAGGACGAAGTTTGCTCTTTTGATAAAGGTCGTATCAAGTCGATTTGTTTAAACCGATAGCCTTCTGAAGATCAAACATAATCCTACTCTGAGGTAAAATCCAAGATCTACTCGGCTTCATTTAAACAAAGGATTCCTAGTAATAGACACGCGCCACATGTCTCCTCTTTCGATTATTTTGATAACCACCCAAGATCTCGATAGAGGGGGATCTCGATGTCTGCCACGTGTCAGCTCAACAGAAGCCCACACCGTGCAATGACAGTAGATTCCTTCATATCTCAAATTTGAGTGCACATCGCATATGTGCCTCCTTTTTCCTATAAATAGAAGGAGTTTTCCCTTCAATAAAAAGAGGAGGAGGACACACACAGATAAAAAAGAAGCATAAGGCAAAAGGCAAAAGGCAAAAGGCGAAAGGCAAAAGGCAAGGCTTTAAAGTCTTCAACTCCGGCATCCTCTTGATCGGTAACCCTAGGGTTCTATCAAAGGTACCAGAAAGACAAAGCAAGTCCAACTCATCGTCAGATTGTCAAAGGAGTAAAGAAGCCGCTGCAGTGCTCGATCTCCACCGTCACGCTTTTCCAGAATTCTTGTACTTAGATTTCCACGTATAGGAATCGATTGTACCCTTTTTCAAGTTTAATAAACAAAAAGTTCGTATAATCTTTTGTGATGTCGAACAAAATGGCAATTCTGCTAGGGACGACCTTCTTCTCCAACGAGAAGGTGGTGAAGCAATCTGACGACAACTTGCTAGAATCATTCCCGAATATGCTGGTCGTACGCTTCGACCAACAATCTTTTGAAGATTTCCTTTCTGAAGAGAAGTCGAGTCCTTCGAAGCGGTTCGTAAAACCGAAGAAGACTCGACGTATCTAGGTGTCCAAGACGGCTGCGACGAGCAGCACGACATATGGGACTGCAATCCAGAACCCACTAAACGCTGGAGCCCTGGAGAAGATTTTGGCTACTACGGCCATGACACCTCACTCGATTCCCACTTTGGGAAAGTACAACGAGGAAGATAGTGCCCCTATGGCGGGCCTGACAAAGGCACAATACCGAAGGAAGCGTGCGGCAGTTTAAACTCTCACAAAGGAAGAGTTGCTGGCAAGAAGATCTGTCTTCGACATAATTGTCTTCCCATTAGGCGAGCCTCATTAGATTCTGAATACTATGCACCCGCTAGGGGTAATAGAAAGAAATACAAGGCAGTACGTGCCTCGTGCAACAAACGTACTATGCCAATGACCGACCAAAGGCCTGCATTGAAAGTCACACGCACAGCCGATGGGAAGTTATACAAAACTGGTCACCGTGCTTCGATGCCTCGACCAGTTAAACCCTTCAGTCGCTTGAGCACTCCTGTATGTGATGCAAGCAAGGGGTACAACCTATAGAGAAGGATTCATCTAAGCAGCGTTCCTGTAAGCATAATAGGAGTCTGCCTCGCCAGACCCTCTCTGATCGTACCCTCGTGCAGCTTCCCTGTGCGTATAATAGGGGTACATGGATGAAGGACTTACCGCTTTTACACAAGCGTAAGACGGAAGAGGAATCTGCGGCACAGGGCAGCCAAAATCAAGGATCCTTGTACGCAGATTACCATCAAATGTTGCTGTCAATATGCAGCCATCGTGCCGTCGATGAGGCGTTCTGTCTTCTAAAGACTACAGCCGGCGTCAACTGAACATCAAAGGATCGACAGGGGGTCGACAAGTGCAGACGAAGTTGAAATCCGTGTCGCTATGTGCAACGCATCACAGGGTTCTCAATCTATCAAAACGCCATCCAAGAATCCTTCAATCTCGGCCACCAAGCCCAAGAAGCAGCCTGAGAGTAGCAAGGTAAAGGTACCCAACACAAGTGTGTTCCAAGGCACGCATTTCAAATCGCCGTTGGGTACCACGTCAGACGCCGGGGGTAGCCAACCCCCTACCGTCCATGACAACACTGTATTCCAGTCTGAGGAGGAACCATATGATACGGATGCCTCCACAGGTATAGCTAGCCACCAGACTGGGGTAGCAACCATGTGTCTAAGGAAGACTGTAACCTTCCAGTTCATCCTCAAGATGATGAAGCACAAGCATCTGAGCTAGAGAGCGAAGGGTCTACTGTCCCTTCCACCCATCCACACACAAGGTCCGTATTTATGGCCGATGGCGACGAGGCAGATAATAGTGAAGCGCCTGACCAGCTGAAATGTATCGAAGCTCTCGAGACGAGCCTAGATATGTTAAATGCTATAATTAAATCCTTGTCTTCTATTGTACTGGAGATCAAGGGGTGTTTGGTCCCCACTACCTCCATACCTGCGCTTGACCCGACAGCTAACGATAGATCCAGTAAGCTGCCCATAATCAACCAAGCGGCACCATCATCGTCTACTCCATCGACCACAGGACCTACAATGTCAACCGTGGTACAACAGGCCATCAAGGAACTGTATGCTCGCTATAATGCCAAAGAGAAGCAAGCAGCACTCCGGAAGATGGGTATTCGGCAGCCATATCCTGTCGAGTGGAACAACGTAGTCTACCCTCCCAAATACAATCTATATACGCTCATGCCCTTCGATGGAAAGGAGTCTCTCCGATGATACATGAGGTACTTCGCCTCAGTAATAAGGTACCTACCAAAGAATGACGCCCTCCTCACCAAAATATTCATAGGTGCCCTGCAGGGGGTAGCCTATGAGTAGTTCTGAGGTACTTCGCCTCAGTAACATGGGCATTTTACCTACAAAGAAACACATGTCATGCTTCTTTTCAAAGTATCCCGAGCTTGACTCAAGTTTGGGACACTTTCAAGGGGGTCTTGTAGAAGCATAAAAAAGTACCGGGTGATACAAGGCGCATGTGGGTACTTATGCTACCCACCCATCTTCACAAAGGCGCAGATGACAAATGGCACAGGTTGGTGCTCTCGCTACCAACCTAGCTTCAGAAGCGCAGGCGGTCAAGCACACCAACAGAAAAGTCAAACTCACAAAAACAGATGAAAAGTTCAAAGAAAGTTCTTTTTATTAAATCAAAGCTATAAGAGTCTATTACAGATTCGTCATCATTATATAAAGGAAGACTTCCAAATTATAAGGATCTGTAAAAAAGTATTTGTGATTACATATGCTGAACTAAAAACTCCTACGGATCTACGCTTGGGTTCATCTTCACAGTGTAATCGTCATGAGAGGAGGGACTGTGGATAGAAGATGTGAATAGAGTCGCCATCAAAGTCTGCCGCCATAGTACGCCTCAAGACGCAAAGTTCTTACTGAAGCAGCTATTGGCCCGAGCGACAATTCTGTTCACAGCACGACATAAAGCCCGTTTCAAAAGTGCATGTCACGACCCGCACCTAGTGTAAGGGCACGAGAAGTAAGGAACGCCCAGCCTACGCCGCAGTGTCGGCGGTAGAATGCTGTCCTGAGTCACAGTATCTAATACAGTCTAAAAATAAACTCCGAATAGAGAGTAAATAATAAGTAACTCAATCACATTACTAAGATGGAATAGAAGAAAGAATTTCAAGAGAGTCACAGATAAAAGTCTAGGTGTAAAATCACCAGAATAAAACTCAAGTACAACTCATAATGTCTCAAACAGAAATACAAATAAAGTACTAAGTCTCAGCTAGACTATAGGCAAGTCCTCAGCGACTGTGGGATCCTCCTGAGGGTCCACGTCGCCAGTGTCATCTAAGCCAATGCCATAATAGGTAGGGCAGTATTCCTCATCAATACCTGTAAAATTTTCAACATGCCCAGTCAGGACGGAACGAGCACAAATCTCTCACAACAGTTCATAGCAGGAATGGACATATAAAACAAGCTATAGAAAACTATACATGAATCGCTGTAAAGAAAAATCAACAAGAGAGAGAGACTATAAATGAGATATAATATGATAAATAGAGAAATATAACCTTCTACGTGAATCAGAGCATGAATTGGTTATGTAAACGGTCTGGGTTGCACATGGATACAGCTATGGAGTGCAAATGGATACCTACTGAGGATAATGATCACATAACCAACTACACTCTCCCTGCCCCCAATCAATACACAAGGATCAATACATGTTATGTTATTGCACATGGATATCAACTACAGTATACATGGAGCTCATATGGTCATTAGTGTACATGAATAACATATGAGTACACATGGATAAATATGAATACATGGAGTACATGATGGCCATGATAAAGTACATGAACATGACATACTCGATGTATTCGAGAGGATAACATCGCATGAAAAGATCCAGAGAGTACTAGTCCGTGTGAACATCGTGTCAGCATCAAGTATACTAGTCTATAACAAGAGAACATATCCAAAGAAGTATGAAAGGATCAGAGAATGTACTCGCCTGAAAAATCGAACTGCTGATGATTAGGTATAACTAAACTGGGGCAATGTAAACCTATTTAAAATACACACATGTCACAACCAAGTCTACAATATCAAGAGAAATAGCTACAATACAAGACTACATGCTTCTAGGTCCATTTTGGTCAAAGTCAACCTTCGGTCAACTCTGGTCAAACCTATTCAACGCTGGTCAAACCTGGTCAAACCTGGGTCAACTAGTCCGTTTACTAATTTCTAGGTCATACACAAAATTTCAGGTCATTCGGAATTCGTTTGAGTTGAATTGGATCAAGTTTGACCCAAAGTTGACTTTTGTCAATTTGGTCAACTTGTCGGCCAATTCGACTAAACTAAGCTCGAAATGACAAATCAAATCTGTCCTAGGGCTCCTATAGTCATATACACAACTACAATATAATCTAAGAGAATTAACAAACTTAAATATATATATATATACATATAGGTATATACACACATGTGTATATACAATACAACAAAACCCAAATCTAACAAAAAGTGATGTGTGCGTGTGTGTGTACTGGTGCTTACTGAAATGAGGTAAATTCTGACATTAAAACAGCAAACACAATCATGATATATCCCAAATTAATATACTATTATATACATATATATACAATCAAGAAACTATCTATATATATATGTATATATATATACAATGCTCAAAAGGAAAGTAATACCAATGGTTTTTGAAATAGGTTTAGTGAATCCAAATCAGGAATTAAAACCATCTCGACCCATTCTCAACCTGTATGTATTAGCAATGGATTTCAACGGGATTTATATATATATATATATATATATATATATATATATATATATATATATATATATATATATATATATATATATATAAAACAAAAAAAAATGTATATATATATTATATATATATATATATACATATATATATTATATAAAAAAAATTAAAAAAAAATATATATATATATATAATATGTACATATATATTATACATATATATATATATGTATATATATACATAGACACACAAAAAAAATATATAGACACACAAAATATATATATATATATATATATATATATATATATATATATATATATATATATATATAGACACACACATAGCTATATATAGAAAAGAATATACTCATAATTGATGGAAAATTATGAAACAAAACCAAAAGTTGGTTCCCACAAATTCGAAACCTCGTATATGTCCTAAAAACTCAGATTTTGTAAACTAAGAAGTTGGAAATCAAAATATCATATTTAACTCAAAATCGAAATATCATATAAATCTCAATTTTATCCAATTCAATGAAAACCCGATTATGCTTGAAAAAGACAAACAAATAGGTGATGATCCCACGGATCACTTCCCATAAGTTCTAATTATCATATATGAGCTAACAATTCAGAAAATACGGACTAAAAAGTCGAGGATCGAAAAATCACATTTATATTAAAAACTTTGAACCCGAAAAACTCAATTTTGACAAAATGACTCAAATCGCAAAATATCCCAAATCAACCCGCGAAACACGGCATACATGATGGTCTCAACCTACGTGATACGCTCGAGTACTCTCGGGTTCGAAATCGTGTCCGTGTCGCGTCCACAGAACGCGTATCGGAATTTCCCGATACCGCATGGTACGCGTGCGTTCTCACTTGTTTGAGCGCCGTACACGCAACGAAACGCCACGTGCTTGTGCACGTAGCTGGGGGGGTCCTGGGGTAGGTCTAGGACATGATGACATGGTGACAGGTTGCCCGAAATAGTGCATGCAGACCCACACACCCGTGCGGCCTGCTGCGCGCGCACGCGCGCCCGCCCGCCCTCGTGCGTGTGGTGCCGGCCTCGCTGCTCCCTTGTCGGGCAATGTCGCGACTTGGGGTTCTTCCTACGGGTTGTGTAGGTCTAGGTCAACATGTCCTGGGTCCTGAAATGGGTCTTCGCTGCGTCGTGTCCGCGCACGAAGTCCGTTTCCGCAATAAAAATCAGCCCGTGTGCACAGTATGGCTGACGAGTGCACGCGCGATTTCTTCGCGCTCGCTCGACGAAACGTCATGAAATTTTACAGACATGTGGGAAGAGGTTGCCCCTACCTGATCGTAAATGTTCATGCAAGACGGAGCTCTTTGCGTCGAGTTATGACGCACAGACTGCAGGACGTGCACGGGACCGTGCACGCGTGTCCGTGTCCAAAACATTACTGAAAAGTCATCTATTTCCAATCCATCTTCACGAAAGTTTATTGAAATGATATTATCTAAACATCCATGAAGTCAGAATCGAAAAACAACAACTTTCAATCCTAAGCGGCATTTCGTCGAACAGGTGCCGTAAGGGACCGACACGGGCTCGATACCTCCATCAAACGGAGTCGAAATCCCACCAAATTTCGTGGGCAAGGCTAGGGCACCTATATTGATGTAAAAATGAAGAAAAAAACCAGATTTGCAATGGTAGATTAGGGTTTTACCTATTGAGTGTCAAAACTCAATGATCGGTGCTCCTCGGTTGTCGTGTCGGCCGATTTCCCTCCAGTAAAACCTTCCGTCTCTACTCCAGAAATGGTCCAGCAGATCCTCCTCTCCTCGACGAGCGCAACGGAGTTCGTTTGGGAAGAAACGGACTCCGGATGAAGGAAAAAAGTGTTTTTGAGAGTTGGATCTCTTAGGGTTTCCTTATGGAGGCTACAAACTACGAATGAATGCAACAATGGGAGGGGGTACTACTGTTGGGCGGCCAAGGGGGGTTCTCTAGGGTTAGGGTTTCACCTGGGCCAACTCTTTCTCATGTAGAAATAGGCCCAAGTCGAAAAGCTCAAAGGCCTACATGCAAAAAGGCTAATTAAATAATTAAAAGCCTTAAAAATAATCTAATGCACAAATTAAATTCTAAAAATGGAAATAAAAATTCTAATGCATGGTTAGGCCCATATACAAGTCCACTTGGATTAAACCAGTTGCTAGCTCAACAGAGTCAACATATTCAGGAAATCACATAAAGGTCAAAAATGGCTGAAATGACTGAAATACCCTTCTATGAGGCATCACTGTAGATAGTGAACCCGCCTGATCCCGATGGCAACGTCAAAATCGGGGCTATCTTCAGTCACTTCTTCAGCTCATCAAAAGCAACCTGACACTCCTCTGACCAGACAAACTCTGCGTCCTTCCGGGTCAGCCTAGTCAATGGCTCTGCAATCCGAGAGAAATCCTGAACAAACCTCCTGTAGTATCCTGCCAATCCCAGAAAGCTCCTGATCTCTGCGACTAAACTTGGTGCTGTCCATGCCTCAACTGCTCTGATCTTCTTCGGGTCGACTGAGATTCCATCTACGATCACCACATGACCTAAGAAATCAACTCAATCCAAAAAGAACTCACACTTCGAGAGCTTGTCGTACAGCTGCTCCTTCCTAAGAGTCTCCAGAACCACTCTCAAATGCTCCTCATGCTCCTCTGAGGCCTTCGAATACACCAAAATGTCATCGATAAACACCACCACGAACTTGTCCAAGTACTGGTGGAACACCTTGTTCATCATGTTCATGAACACCGCCGGGGCGTTAGTTAACCCAAACGGCATCACCATGAACTCAAACTAGCCATACCGAGTCCTGAAAGCTGTCTTCGAAATATCCTCCTTCTTCACCTTCACCTGATGATATCCTGACCTCAAATCAATCTTGCAAAATACCTTCGCTCCGCTCAGCTGATCGAACAGGTCATCGATCCTCGACAACGGGTACTTGTTCTTGATCATGAGGCTATTGAGTACCCTGTAGTCGATACACATCCATACCGACCCATCCTTCTTCGGTACAAAGAGTACTGGCGTACCCTATGGTGAAGAACTCGATTGGATGAAGCCCTTGTCCTGTAACTCATCCACTTGCTTCTTCAGCTCTACTAGCTCACTGTTGTTCACTCTATAAACATGCTGAGATATCGGCTCTGCGTCGAGTACCAAGTCTATAGAGAACTCCACATCCATGTCTGGAGGCAATCCTGGCAACTCCTCCGAAAACACATCCATAAACTCAGCTATAAGTGGATGTGGTACACTCTGCTCCTCTGCTGAACCTCCGCAGAAAACTTCGCTGCTCTGCTCTGACTCCCACTTGGTAAACTCGAACTCTGGCTCTCCTAGCATGCTGAAAAGAACTCTACTCCTGCGACAATCTATACTGGTATGGTGCCTACTCAACCAATCCATACCGAGTACAATATCGTAGTTCGGTAGTAGCATCTCGAGTGGACTCACATCCAGTTCTTGGCCTCCAAAAACTACTCTCTGATCCTTGTAAACATCACTGACGAGGATAATATCACCCCCAGTCGTGATCTTACAAGTGCTAGGCAAAGATTCAGAAGAAAGCTGGTGTCTAATGACAAAAGATACAGATACGAAGCTATGGGAAGCACCCAAATCAAATAATACGAATGCGGGAAAAGAGTCGATAAGAACAGAACCTGCTATCAGATCGCCTACTGCCTCAGCATCCTGCGCTGCCATGGCGAAAGCTCGCCCCTGCTGGCCCCCTCTAGTCTACTGCTGGTGCTGAACAAACTTCTGCTGCTGAGTCGGTAAGGGTCCCTTCTGCTGCTCCATTGGTGCCTTGGTTCCTGCTCCCTGTCCTTTACGCCCGAAAACCTCAGGACAGTCCCTCAACTGATGCTCTGATGAACCACAGAGTAGACACTTGCCTAGCCTCTTCCTGCACCCACTCCACCTGTACCCTGGCTTCTTACAGAAGTTACAAGTGGTAGCCTGCTGCTGTCTCGGTGCCTGCTGACCCTGTCTCTGCTGTGCCTGCTGGAATAGCCTCTGCTGCTGGAAAGACCACTGCTGATGCTGCTGCTGTAAGTGGGGCTTCTTGGCCGGTCCTCTACTGCTGCCGGCTGCATGGGAATCACGACCTCTCTTCTGCTTCAGCTCCAGATCATCCTCTGCTGCCATGGCTCCCATCAAAATCTTCTCAAATGTAGCATTCCTGTTGCTCTTAGTTAAAGACTTGACTTCCTTAACAAAACCCTTCCTGAATCTTCTAGCCTTCGCTGTCTCACTAAGGCCCTCCATAAATCTGTCCAGGCGGCAGAACTCCCCGGCGTACTCCTCTACAGTCTGGTTCCCCTAAACCAGGTTCTCAAACAGCGTCTCCAACGTGCCAAATACAGTATGAGGGAAAAAGTTATCCTTGAAAAGCTTCTTAAAAGCCTCCCAAGTTTGCCCTGTAGTACCAACCCTGGGGTCGGTCTGGCACCAAGTGCGGGCGAGATCCTGCATCATACTGCCTGCTGCTTCCACATAGAGTCTAGCCGGTATCTCTGCGAGACAAAAAATCTCCTCTATGTACTCGATCCAGTCGTCCGCGTAAAGGATACCCTTCGTACCCTTAAAGTCCCGTGGCCTCATCTTCTGGAACTCCTAAATACCTGGAGTCCTCGACTGGTATGGCTGAATCTGTCCTCCCTGAGGTTGGGCAGTCACCCTCTCCACTGCCACCATCGCTAACTGGTAGGCATTATCAATGCCCTGCCTCATGTCCTCTGACTGACGTCGCTACGTCTCCATCATCTGTTGAATGAAAGCGAATTACTGCGCCGCATCAATCGTCCCCTGGGGCGGTGGTGGTAGCATCCCCTGCACTCCTGGGGTAGCCCTCGGAGCTGGTGGAGGAGCACCCCCAAAAGTAGCAGATAGGCCTACCTGAGCTGGAACAAGCGGCACTATGGTCCCTGGGGCCTGCTGGTTCAGACGAGAAGTAGCCGACCTCTCAGTGGTGTCCCTGTGACCAGAGCACTGCGATCGTGTCTCCACCATCCTGAAGACAGATCAAACAAGGAATCAATTACTGAAAAAAGCGAATTTATCAAAGAAGGACAGTTATTTTCAAAAGGAGACAATTAACAGCAAGAATTGATAAGATTTTTTTCTAATGTGATTGAGTACCTTAACTTATATCCTATATCCTGTTGCAGGCTATAATGATACTCTAGTTTGAGTACCACTATGAATCACACTAGTTGTGATTGGGGACCTGTATGGGCCACCACTAAAAACGTGTCATGACCCGCACCCAGTGTAAGGGCACGAGAAGTAACGAACGCCCAGCCTACACCACTGTGTCGACGGTAGAATGCTGTCCTGAGTCACAGTATCTAATACAGTCTAAAAATAAACTTCGAATGGAGAGTAAATAATAAGTAACTTAATCACAATTCTAAGATGGAATAGAAAAAAGAATCTCAAGAGAGTCACAGATAAAATTCTAAGTGTAAAATCACCAGAATAAAACTCAAGTACAACTCATAATGTCTCAAACAGAAATATAAATAAAGTACTAAGTCTCAGCTAGACTATAGGCAAGTCCTCAGTGACTGTGGGATCCTCCTAAGGGTCCACGTCGCCAGTGTCATCTAAGCCAATGCCATAATAGGTAGGGCAGTACTCCTCATCAATACCTGTAAAATTTTTAACATGCCCAGTCAGGACGGAACGAGCACATATCTCTCACAACAGTTCATAGCAGGAATGGACATATAAAGCAAGCTATAGAAAACTATACATGAATCGCTGTAAAGGAAAATCAACAAGAGAGAGAGACTATAAATGATGTAATATGATAAATAGAGAAATATAACCTTCTACGTGACTCATAGCATGAATTGGTTATGTAAACGGTCTGGGTTGCACATGGATACAGCTATGGAGTGCACATGGATACCTACTGAGAATAATGATCATATAACCAACTACACTCTCCCTGCCCCCAATCAATACACAAGGATCAATACATGTTATGTTATTGCACATGGATATCAACTACTGTATACATGGAGCTCATATGGTCATGAGTGTACATGAATAACATATGAGTACACATGGATAAATATGAATATATGGAGTACATGATGGCCATGATAAAGTACATGAACATGACATACTCGATGTATCCTAGAGGATAACATCACATGAAAAGATCCAAAGAGTACTAATCCGTGTGAACATCGTGTCAGCATCAAGTATACTAGTCTATAACAAGAGAACATATCCAAAGAAGTATGAAAAGATCAGAGAATGTACTCGCCTGGCAAATCGAACTGCTGATGATGAGGCGTAACTAAACTGGGGCAATGTAAACCTATTTAAAATACACACATGTCACAACCAAGTCTACAATATCAAGAGAAATAGCTACAATACAAGACTACATGCTTCTAGGTCCATTTTGGTCAAAGTCAACCTTTGGTCAACTCTGGTCAAACCTGGTCAACACTGGTCAAACCTGGTCAAACCTTGGTCAACTAGTCCGTCTACTAATTTCTAGGTCATACACAAAATTTTAGGTCATTCGGAGTTCGTTTGAGTTGAATTGGATCAAGTTTGACCCAAAGTTGACATTTGTCAATTTGGTCAACTTGTCGGCCAATTCGACTAAACTAAGCTCAAAATGACAAATCAAATCTGTCCTAGGGCTCCTATAGTCATATACACAACTACAATCTAATCTAAGAGAATTAACAAACTTAAATATATATATACATATAGGTATATACACACATGTGTGTATACAATACAACAAAACCCAAATCTAACAAAAAGTGATGTGTGCGTGTGTGTGTACTGGTACTTACTGAAATGAGGTAAATTCTGAGAT
Organism: Iris pallida; assembly: GCA_029216955.1. Classification (NCBI taxonomy): domain Eukaryota; kingdom Viridiplantae; phylum Streptophyta; class Magnoliopsida; order Asparagales; family Iridaceae; genus Iris; species Iris pallida. The sequence continues at coordinate 15,932,841 of JANAVB010018600.1, read as the reverse complement.
TAAAACAGCAAACACAATCATGATATATCCCAAATTAATATACTATTACATACATATATATACAATCAAGAAACTATCTATATATATATATATATATATATATATATATATATATATATATATATATATATATATATGTCTATATATATATACAATGCTCAAAAGGAAAGTAATACCAATGGTTTTTGAAATAGGTTTAGTGAATCCAAATCTGGAATTAAAACCATCTCGACCCATTCTCAACATGTATGTATTAGCAATGGGTTTCAACGGGGTTTTATATATATATATATAAAATATATATATATATATATATATATATATATATATATATATAAAATAAAAAATATATATATATATATATATATATATATATATAAATATATATATATATATATGTATATATGGGAAAGGAGAAGGGGATAGGGCTCCGCCCGTCGGATCTCCTCCCTTGTTAGCCGCCGCACCCGCCAGTCCCCTGGTGGCCGGGTGGCTTTGGTGGCCGTGCGGCCCCCTTGGCCAGGCAGCGACGCCGTGCCTCTTCTTCCCCCTCGGCATCCTCCCTCCTTCTTTTTTTCCATCCCCTCGCCACCCTGGTTGGCCGGGGCTCCCATGGCCGGGCGGATACCCGCCGTGCAGCCTATCCCCTTCCTTCCTCACACCCCATCATCCTCTCCGGCGTCATCGTCCCCGACGGCGCAACCGGGCGCGACGCCAAGCGACTGGTCCTCGTCCGCCGCCGGCGGTCCCCCATATCGCTCCACCTCCTCCCCTTGGTCCTCCGCCAGGTCGGAGCCGCGCCTCGGTGGACCCCCTCTGCCCGGCGTCCCCCACTCTTGCAGCTCCGCTTTCGTGGCCACCGTCCATCGCCCTCGCAGCTCCCCTAGCCGCGTCTCCTCCCGCGGTGGCGACCCCCCTCTCCCCCTCGTTTCTCTCTCTCCCGTGGCAGAAGCCCTCTCTTCTGGTGGCTCCCGACGGCTATGAGGTGTCTTCCGCCTACGCCTGTCCTGCTCCGTCGGCTCCTCAGGGATCCGAGGCCCCCTCGTGGGCGGCGGTGGCCGCGTCGTAGCCCTCCGTGCAGTGGCCACCGAGCAGCTTCTTCTGCGTCCAGACGTCCCCAGCGTCGATCGACGGACCCGCGATGCTCTTCTCTGCCGCCCTCGCGCGGTGGCCTTCGGCTCACCCCTCCCCCGCCCCTCTCGGAGCGCCTCCCCTTGCGTCGACGCTCGCTGGCCCCGCGGCAGCGTTCTCCGCTGCTGTGCTGCCGTCCCCGGCCCTCGCCGATCCGCCGTCGTCCTCCGGCCTCCGGCGCTCCCGTCGGATCTTGCTGGAGGATCTCTCTCGCCGTTGACTGGCTTCGGGGTGGCTGGCCTCCGTCTCGCCAGCAGCTCCTCCTTCCCCGGTGCATCCTCCCCCTCCCCCAGTCGGCGGGTGCATCCTGCCCCTCCCCCATTCGTCGCCGTTTCTCCCTCCCACCCCCTCGCCTCTCCAACCCCCCGTCGGTCGGTTCTTCCTCGTCGGAGTCCAGCCCTCTTCCCCGTAGGGACTCACGCGTTCCTGCCGGTCCTCCCTTGCTCGAGGCTCCTCCGCGTCCCCTCCTGGAGAGATGTCCGGCGCTTAGTCCTCCCAGCCACCGGTCCCCCAACTAACCGCTGGCTCCGGGAGACCCTCCTCCGTGGCTTCCCCGACCTACTCGCTGGAGCAGCCGTGCCCCGTCCTCCTCCCTCGGGCGGTGCTGCGTGTCGACACTTCGCCGGAGAACCCCCCACCCCTCCCGGTTCCTCGCTCCCATCGCCGGAGCGTTGGCCTCGGTCAGCGCGCTGGGACGGGGCCCGAGAACCCCCCTCGCGGACCGCGCCCGCATCGGGCCGCGTGTCCTTCCCTTTGGGCAGCGTGCCCAACGCGCTTGGGGCAATGCCCCGGTTTTCAAATTTGGAATCTTTCATTTTTGAATTCCGTTAAAAAAAATAAAAAAATAAAATTAAAAAAAAAATAAAAAAAAACCCCTTAGGCCGACTGGCCCCACCTCGTCCATCCTTTTTCTTTTCTATTTTTTTTACTTTTCGAAATTTCGCAATTTACCTTATGTATTTTCTACTTTACTTACCAGGGTCTTTGTTTTGTGTGTTTCGGACCCAGGAACCTGTACTGCTCGTTAGGAGCCTCTTTCAATATTCAATAAAATGTTGTTTGGTTAATATATATATATATATATATATATATATATATATATATATATATATATATATATATATATAAAATATATATTTTATATATATATATATATATATATATATATATATATAAAATATATTATATATATATATATATATATATATTTTATATATATATATATATATATATATATATATATATATATATATATATATATATATATATATATATGTATGTATACATAGCTATATATAGAAAAGCATATATACTCATAATTGATGGAAAATTATGAAACAAAACCAAAAGTTGGTTCCCACAAATCCGAAACCTCATATATGTCCTGAAAACTCAAATTTTGTAAACTAAGAAGATGGAAATCAAAATATCGTATTTAACTCAAAATCGAAATATCATATAAATCTCAATTTTATCCAATTCAATGAAAACCCGATTATGCTTGAAAAAAAACAAAAAAAATAGGTGATGATCCCGCGAATCACTTCCCACAAGTTCTAATTATTATATATGAGCTAACAATTCAGAAAATATGGACTAAAAAGTCAAGGATCAAAAAATTACTTTTATATTCAAAACTTTGAACCCGAAAAAATCAATTTTGACAAAACGACTCAAAACGCAAAATACACGAAATCAACCCGCGAAACTTGGCATACACGCTAGTCTCAACATACGTGATATGCTCGGGTACTCTCGAGTTCGAAATCGTGTCCGTGTCGTATCCAAAGAACGCGTATCGGAATTTCCCGATACCGCGTGGTACGCGTGCGTTATCGCTCGTTTGAGCGCCGCACATGCAACAAAACGCCACGTGCTTGTGCACGTAGCTGGGGGGGTCCTGGGGTAGGTCTAGGACATGATGACATGGCGACACGCTGCCTGAAACAGTGCATGCAGACCCACGCAACCATGCGGCATGTTGTGCGAGCACACGCGCGCACCCTCGTACGCGTGGTGCCGGCCTCGCTGCTCCCTCGTCGGGCCACGCTGCGAGTTGGAGTTTGTCCTATAGGTCTTCTAGGTCTAGGTCAATATGTCCCAGGTCCTGGAACGGGTCTTCGCTGCGTCGTGTGCACGCACGAAGTCCGTTTCCGCGACAAAAATCAGCCCACGTACACAGTATGGCTGACCAGTGCACGCACGATTTCTCCGCGCTCGCTCGACGAAACATCGTGAAATTTTACGAATATATGGGCAGAGGTTGCCCCTATGTGCTCGTAAAATTTCACACAAGATGGAGCTTTGTGCGTCGAGTTATGACGCACAGACTGCAGGACGTGCACGGGACCGTGTACGGGATCTCGTGCACGCGTGTCCGTGTCTAAAACGTCGCTAAAAAGTCATCGATTTCCAATACGTCTTCACTAAAGTTTATTGAAATGATATTATCTTAACATATATGAACTCAGAATCGAAAAACAGCAATTTTCAATCCTAAGCGGCATTTCGTCGAACACGTGCCGTAAGGGACCGACACGGGCTCGATACCTCCATCAAACGGAGTCGAAATCCTACCAAAATTTGTAGGCAAGGCTAGGGCACCTATATAGATGCAAAAATAAAGAAAAAAAACTAGATTTGTAATGGTAGATTAGGATTTTATCTATTGAGTTTCAAAACTCAATGATCGGGGCTCATCGGTTGTCGTGTCGGCCGATTTTCCTCTAGCAAAACCTTCCTTCTCCACTCCAGAAATGGTCGAGCATATCCTCCTCTCCTCGACGAGCGCAACGGAGTTCATTTGGGAAGAAACGGACTCCGCATGATGGAAAAAAGTGTTTTGGAGAGTTGGATCTCTTAGGGTTTCCTTGTGGAGGCTACAAACTACGAATGAATGCAACAATGGGAGGGGGTACTGCTGTTGGGCGGCCAAGGGGGGTTCTCTAGGGTTAGGTTTTCACTTGGACCAACTCTTTCTCAAGTAGAAATGGGCCCAAGTCGAAAAGCTCAAAGGCCTACATGCAAAAAAGGCTAATTAAATAATTAAAAGCCTTAAAAATAATCTAATGCACAAATTAAATTCTAAAAATGGAAATAAAAATTCTAATGCATGGTTAGCCCCTATACAAGTCCACTAGGGTTAAACCAGTTGCTAGCACAAACAAGAGTCAACATATTCAGGAAATCACATAAAGGTTAAAAATGGCTGAAATGACTGAAATACCCTTCTATGAAAAAAAAATGGATGTTACAGTGCATCAGCTTCTGAGGCTCTTCCAGCCTAACATAAGCGCGTTGCCGCCAATAAGCAAGGCAGAGCACAACCTGCAGCGCTTCATGTTGGCAACCAGACGAAACTCGATTGTCGGGACCTCCAAGACCTCCAAGATGTCGCTCATGTTCGAATTCACCAAAAAAAGCGTTCCAGCTCATCTGGAAGCTCATCAGCAGTTTTTCTACGAAGACACAACTCCTTTGGACGAAGGGATCCTCAACCAAAATCCGACTTAGGCTAGGCCAACGACCGCTCGAAGCTATGTCTGGATCCAGTATGGTGTTGAAGGACAAAAAGAGGAAGACGTGACTCTTCGAAAGAATCTTCCCCTTTATATAGGACGGGAGTGGTCCAAGACATAGGCCACGGGGCCGTCGGTCAAAATTTCCATATTAATAGGATGAACCTAGGAAACAACATGATGAACCCCATTAAATAGGTTCATTCGACTAAGTCTTAGACCATTGAAAGACCCCTTAAAATTCCCTAAGTAATGGTGGCAATTAAGAGGGAGTCGTTACTTAAAGAGCTGTTATTAATTGCTCTTAAAGAAGACTTTAAAGCCAGCTTCTTCAAACCAGAAGCGCAGCTACAATCCTGTGCCAGCAAGAGGCACAGACTGGTGATGACTACATATCATCCCAGCTTCAACGGCGGAGACCTCTGCTTCGACCCAGAAGCTCAACCCCCTTCATCAAAGACTTAGGAAGCACTATTGCATTCAACACAAGTACACCTGCCACTCCAAAAGCACAGTAACCTTGTTTGCCTGAAGCACAGTCTACTCGTCGCCCTAAAGCACAGTGACTTTACTATTCGAAACACAGCCTACTCCTCACTCAAACGCACAGAGGCTCCGTCATCTTCGAAACATAGTCCACTCGTCACCTAAAAGCGCAGAGGCTCCGTTGTCTTCAGGAGAACAGTCTACTCGTCACACCAGAAGTGCAGCAGCACTAAGTGTGAGCACCCTGAATTTCGGGTTGATTTTTTTTAAAATTTTCTGATTGATTTAGTTTCAATAAATAATTATTCTGTTTATTTATCCTTAAGTGTACTTTCCCGTGCCTTTGACATTTGGAGTGTCAGGGATGTTCAACTCTGGAAACCTTCTTTACGAGTTTTGTAGTGGTCATGATTACCTTCATGATGGTATATAGTATCCCATCCAAACTTGTTCCGTTGTACTCTTTTTGCTTCGCACAACTTTGGGTCGATTTAGACCATTTGATTATTAATTAATTTTCCCACTCTTTTTCTTGATCATTATTAGCACGTTACCGTGACTTTTAAATTGGGAGCACCAGACCTGTCATTCTCTTGAAACCAACTCATCATGCATGATCTACTCGAGACACTCTTCACCCATGACCTTTGTGTCCCACTCAGACATACCATTTTGTGCTCCATTTGCTTCACACAACTTTTCTGACATGTGACCCGATTTTATTTTACCCCACGGTGTCACATTCATTTTCTAACTTGATTTGTGGGTACCCTGTCGACCAAAACCTGTCAGCCCCAAATATGGACATGGCCCATATTGAGCCTACTACCCGCACGACACTTGTGTCCCATTTATTTGAATCCCCATGTGCTACTTATTCATCCATGATCATCAACGCCTATTTAAATTCGATTATTTCGCCATGTCCGATTTTGATCCAACCCGGCTCTACTGAACCCAACCCCAGCTTCATGTTTCCCACTCTCATGATGCCCTCATTTTTTTTGCCCAAAAATAATATTAAATACCTAGTTTTCCATTTCAATATTGAGTGTAATTCCATTGATTTTAAATCCTAAAAATACATCCAATCCCTTAATTAATTTCTACCCTTGATTTTCCTCTTTCAATCCTCACCCTACATTTTTTTTCTACACTCTCACAATTCCCCCCCCCCAACACAGCCGCCCCTAAAATCTAGGATGAGAATATTTTCTCATCTCACTCTCTCTCTCTCTTCCTATTTTTCCTAACACACACAATTAATTATTTCTCACCAACTCAACACCAACACCTAACAGCAACTACAACCAATTTCCTACAGAACCACACAGCTACTAGCCCAACCTTCCCTCCTTTCTGGCCGAGGCCGTCGCCCACCACCCCCAGCAGGCCGCACCACCCTGGCCGTCGACTCCACTACCTCTTCTTCTCCTTCTTTCTCTCATCATCACCAACACCATGGCCACCATCACCATTCCATCGCCACCATAACCTTCATTTCACGCTACCTCGACCGCCGTGCTGTGCCGCTTGCCGCCGCCTGTCACGCCCCGCTCCCGTAGGAGCGATCGTCCTCGCTAAGGCGTGATGCCGCACGAGCCTAGATTGCGCTCGTGCAAGGCGGGTTCCATAACGGCCGATTTCAGCGGCTGCGACGGGGTCGTCGCACAGAAGTCCCAAGCAGAGACATTGAATTTATAGCAGCGGAATTTTTAGAACAAAACACAAGTTACTCAAAAGAAGCTCTTTATTGATATTGAACAAAGGTTACATTGGGGGCGCAAGGCCAATATTACAATCACTCAAGCTCACTCTTCTCACATTACAAGTTCACTCAGCTCTTTCTCATCTCTCAATTACAAGTCTTGATCCAGCGGAAGCTTCGGAAGGCGATGTCCATACATTATGTCCCATATAAGTCTTTAGTTTATGCGGCCGCACGCTTCGACTCGCCAAGGAACTCCGTGCCTCGACGCATCCAAGCGAGCTCCGTGCCACGAGCTTCTACCTGTGCCTGCACATGAAACACTGTGTGGGTGTCAGTACCACTGTACTGGTAGAGTGAGCCCATCGCCCACCCATACAAAACCTACACGTTCATTTACTTTGTGCAGCTTAAAACCCCTTTTGATTGTCTTTCTAGTCTTGCCTTAGGATCAGTTTTAGGATCGGCGCCTTGGCGCAACTTGTGTATCAGAATCATCTTGTTCTTGTAATGTCAACGTGAACTCAATCTTTGCCTCAAGACCCTTCTTGTGCCAACAACGTTAACCTATCGGGTCGTGTTTGCCTTACGGCCAAAATCAGAGACGCACTACGTGATAGTACCAAATTCCTTGTGACCGTGCTACAAATCCTTGCTGAGGCCGTGCCTCGCAATTTAGTGAGACTTAACCATATCCCTGCCTCGCGGCCCTGCCGCCTTGCGGCCCTTGCTACTTTGATCACCAACTGACCCAAACTTAGACATGTGAATGCTAGTGTCACTCAACCAACTTTGCCTGGCGGCGGTTTCCCGACTTAAATAACTCAACCAACTTAAGCAACTTATATGCTATCTACTCAAGACTTGACGCCGCATCCTGTGCCGAAGCACGACGCCTATGTTGAAACCCAATCTTAGGCCCAAACTTTGTATTCTAATCGTACACTCCTTCAGCTCAACTCAATCCAAAGGCATACATGCGGTTAGCCGCTATTTGCCGACATCTATATAAACTTGGCCACCAGCATCACAAGCTGTACCTTGACGTATAGTTTTGTTAATCGGGATCCTTTCGACGCAAGGTAGCTAGCCCCGTCGCAAGTCCCCGCTTAACCTGTGCCAAAACCTTACGCACGACTATACCCTGTTCCCTCCTAGGCCGAGTCGGCCCCCATGGCCCAGGGGTTACCGCTCGAGGGTTCATCGCCCTTGTCGACAAGTTGTCAAATGACCATGCAAGACTCGATACAAACTGACGTCTCACACAGTCATTCCTTTACCAAAACCAAGACTTCTATCCTTGAGACCCCTTGACGACCCACGGTCGCGAGCATTCCCTTCCTTGAGACCCCTCGACAACCCAAGGTCGCGAGCATTTTCTTTCTTGTTACCCTATCATTTGGTTCAACACATGAATGCCTATTTGATATCCCTTTCTTAAAACTCACCTTGGATCATAGTCCTTGTCTTAGACACTAAGCCCGTGCATCGTGCCTTAAGCCAATCGTGCTCTACGCGATACTCCTGCCCAAGTTGACGGGCCTTGAGATCGCGGGACTACTTAACTTGACAACCGCAGAATGGGCGGAACAGCACTTGGAACGACTTAGGTCGACCGGCATAACTTTGCCTTAACTTACTCAAGCCTACGACTTAACCCGAGGGACGAGCAAAGGCTATGCCAAGCCTTGCTCAATGGGACCGTGCACGCTTTATCAAGCGTTTATGTGGACGACGCCTATGACTTAGGCTAACTCTTAGCTTTTGCACCGAAGACCAGCATTCCTTCTCCCAAGCCACGGGATGAAGGACCGAGTGTCATTTTCAAAGCACGCCGTGCGCCGACTCTAAGCCAACCGTTGGACCTTTTTTTCCATGTTCTAACTCATTTCGACCCGTCGGGATTATTCTCTTAGCTATGTGGATTCATCTCTTTTATTATTAAGCCTACTTGTGCAAGTTGAAAACACGATTTATTAAGTGAAGGCAAAGATGAGGCAAGTTCACCGAAACTACCCCATCTGAGCGAGCGGTCGCCTTGACCGAGCGATGTCTTCCAGCAGCCGTTGCAAGGCTAAGGCCGAACGCCGTCGGCGTTTCGATTCCTCCGATTGACTGAGCGGAACGGGGCACTACATCATACACCACTCAGAAAAAGTTTCGTCCTCGAAACTAACTGAGTACACTTATCGACTTATCACTTTACTCAACATTCAAGAACTCTCGCACACAATTCTCCTATGCCTTAATCAAATCCGAGCCACGCTCGTGCTACCTCAAACCTTTCCTCAAAACTTACGATCTCAAAATCCCCGATAATTTCCCGTTCTTCAAATATCACTTGAATTCAACGTATCACTTAGTATGGATCGTGCACATATCTTAGGCGTCCCCAAAATACATGCATTTCAACCAAGCCTCGTGATAGTGAATCCGCCATCACCACTCGAGTCGGATCGTGCACGCATTCAAGCGTCCTTGATATACATGCATGTCAACCGAGCCTCATGAGTGGTGCCTTCACCATTCCTATCGCTCCGCACCGGAACGTCTGCCTAACTACTAGGCTATGTCTTTCCATCAGTATTGGAATCATAGTTCCCAAACAACGATATCAACACTGACCCCATCCTAAGGTCAAACCAAGTTGATTGTACGGGGTTTTCTACCCAAGCTCGCATCACTCTGATATTCTAAACATCGAACATAGATTGCCTACGCACATCCCAGCATTTGTCGCACGGGGTCCGAGTCATTCAGCAAAGCCATCCTATGATAACTCACGTTTCAACCAATTCCTTAACATATCAATCTCACTCGTTCAACAAGCCCTTTCGCATAGTCTATCCCTTCGAACACGTTCGACGTAATTCGCCTATCAATCTCCAAGTCAAGCACGCTACGACACGATTCATTTCTAAACCATAATTCACATTCCATACTCCCTAAATCATTTATCCCAATTCATGCAATCGATCACGAGGTCGTCTAGCTTAACAATACGTTGCGCCCCGATCTCACGCGATTCAGATTATCCACGGTGGGCATGAATCACCATGCACGCTCCCGCGGGATAGTCATCCTCATCGGGACGAAACTCTTGTTTTGTGTCTAGACTAATTCATTCTCGATACGTGGATTGGACCTATTCAATCCTCAAGTTTCATTTATTCATCAATCGCAAGTCCAACAAATCCTCGAGTTCACCTTCGCATCAAGCCAACAAGTTGAGACAATCAAAGTTGTCGCGTCCTAATTTTTTTTTTTTTTTTTTTTTTTGGGTTCGATCGTTCCCGCGACATGAATCACCATGTCAACGCTCACGCGGAACGATCGCCCCAAATCCGACGCAACGCATGTGCGAGGCTAGAGTTGCGCTCGCGCAAGACAAGATCGTCGACGTTGTGGCTATCTGCGTAACCATCAAGACACAATCATTTTCATCCAACATCCATCTTCGATCAAAATCCTAAGTATCGCATCCAACCGAACAATAACACTTGCACGATCGTCATTCGCCGAGTCAGAGTACCCCCGAGTTATCGCATATCGATCTTTGATACGCCTCAATACCATCGATGATATGCGTAACCTGACGATCTTCCTTTTTAACAAGTTCCGAGTCGTGCGAACGATGCTATCGTCCGACTGGATAGTCTCTTTGTCATTCAAATTTAAGTTCGATCATTATCCCTCGAATCATTTTTGAGATCAATTTCCTCAACCCAAATTTGCGTATTGTTCATCCGTCTATCTTAAGTCATCGACCAACGTTCAACCCAATCCTTAAAGTTATTCGCGTAACTTCAAAATCAAACCCTTCATGCACGCTGTCTACCTGTCGTGCTAACTTTTTGTATACGATCCGTATCAATTTTCTCGATCAAGTTATCCATTCGCTACACCTTAACTTTTTCTTGATTCGATTTCACCTACTCAATTATTTTCGCATTTCATACTTCGCACAATCCTCAATCCCGTGCACGTTTCGTGCGCGTCAATTCTAGGTCGTTCGAATCCACTCGTCAAATTTCACGACTAAGACTTATTCATTGAACTCAATCTATGACTTTGTATAATGCGACGCTTGCTGATAGACTCATCGATACCCCCCGAATTCTCAATCGATCGATCGACATTCCTGAGACTATCGTATACACCACTCGGGAATGAAGTCATTTATCAAATCCTCAACTATCATTCGAATCAAAATCGACTTTTCGAATCCCGTTCAAACCATTCCTCAATTTCCACACACGACCATCTATATCGCACCGACGATATCGTCGCTCGATAGCACCCCTATCGACAGTCATCCCACTTACTCAACCAAGTCCAACCCATTCTTGTTTGAAACATTATGAATCCCACACTCGACTTTGCTAAGGTCGACACAATCTTTGGTGTATATGCCCAGCCCGACTTAGCCAACCGTGCTTACGTAAACCCTCCTTTTGTTTCTTATCAAAAGCTGTTCTCTTATGTTTTGCAAAATAGGTAGACTTATTGTATGGACATCCCGTAGGACAATTGAGAGAGAGCGCACCAACGACATCAACTTGCGGAAGCACAATTCAGAGTTCGCGGAAACAACGAGTTAAAGAATTCAATCGATAGTCCAAGGACGTAAAGCCGTGCTCTGATACCATTATGTCACGTCCCGCTCCTGTAGGAGCGATCGTCCTCGCTAAGGCGTGATGCCGCACGAGCCTAGATTGCGCTCGTGCAAGGCGGGTTCCATAACGGCCGATTTCAGCGGCTGCGACGGGGTCGTCGCACAGAAGTCCCAAGCAGAGACATTGAATTTATAGCAGCAGAATTTTTAGAACAAAACACAAATTACTCAAAAGAAGCTCTTTATTGATATTGAACAAAGGTTACATTGGGGGCGCAAGGCCAATATTACAATCACTCAAGCTCACTCTTCTCACATTACAAGTTCACTCAGCTCTTTCTCATCTCTCAATTACAAGTCTTGATCCAGCGGAAGCTTCGGAAGGCGATGTCCATACATTATGTCCCGTATAAGTCTTTAGTTCATGCGGCCGCACGCTTCGACTCGCCAAGGAACTCCGTGCCTCGACGCATCCAAGCGAGCTCCGTGCCACGAGCTTCTACCTGTGCCTGCACATGAAACACTGTGTGGGTGTCAGTACCACTGTACTGGTGGAGTGAGCCCATCGCCCACCCATACAAAACCTACACGTTCATTTACTTTGTGCAGCTTAAAACCCCTTTTGATTGTCTTTCTAGTCTTGCCTTAGGATCAGTTTTAGGATCGGCGCCTTGGCACAACTTGTGTATCAGAACCATCTTGTGCTTGTAATGTCAACGTGAACTCAATCTTTGCCTCAAGACCCTTCTTGTGCCAACAACGTTAACCTATCGGGTCGTGTTTGCCTTACGGCCAAAATCAGAGACGCACTACGTGAAAGTACCAAATTCCTTGTGACCGTGCTACAAATCCTTGCTGAGGCCGTGCCTCGCAATTTAGTGAGACTTAACCATATTCCTGCCTCGCGGCCCTGCCGCCTTGTGGCCCTTGCTACTTTGATCACCAACTGACCCAAACTTAGACATGTGAATGCTAGTGTCACTCAACCAACTTTGCCTGGCGGCGGTTTCCCGACTTAAACAACTCAACCAACTTAAGCAACTTATATGCTATCTACTCAAGACTTGACGCCGCATCCTGTGCCGAAGCACGACGCCTATGTTGAAACCCAATCTTAGGCCCAAACTTTGTATTCTAATCGTACACTCCTTCAGCTCAACTCAATCCAAAGGCATACATGCGGTTAGCCGCTATTTGCCGACATCTATATGAACTTGGCCACCAGCATCACAAGCTGTACCTTGACGTATAGTTTTGTTAATCGGGATCCTTTCGACGCAAGGTAGCTAGCCCCGTCGCAAGTCCCCGCTTAACCTGTGCCAAAACCTTACGCACGACTATACCCTGTTCCCTCCTAGGCCGAGTCGGCCCCCATGGCCCAGAGGTTACCGCTCGAGGGTTCATCGCCCTTGTCGACAAGTTGTCAAATGACCATGCAAGACTCGATACAAACTGACGTCTCACACAGTCATTCCTTTACCAAAACCAAGACTTCTATCCTTGAGACCCCTCGACGACCCACGGTCGCGAGCATTCCCTTCCTTGAGACCCCTCGACAACCCAAGGTCGTGAGCATTTTCTTTCTTGTTACCCTATCATTTGGTTCAACACATGAATGCCTATTTGATATCCCTTTCTTAAAACTCACCTTGGATCATAGTCCTTGCCTTAGACACTAAGCCCGTGCATCGTGCCTTAAGCCAATCGTGCTCTACGCGATACTCCTGCCCAAGTTGACGGGCCTTGAGATCGCGGGACTACTTAACTTGACAACCGCAGAATGGGCGGAACAGCACTTGGAACGACTTAGGTCGACCGGCATAACTTTGCCTTAACTTACTCAAGCCTACGACTTAACCCGAGGGACGAGCAAAGGCTATGCCAAGCCTTGCTCAATGGGACCGTGCACGCTTTATCAAGCGTTTATGTGGACGACGCCTATGACTTAGGCTAACTCTTAGCTTTTGCACCGAAGACCAGCATTCCTTCTCCCAAGCCACGGGATGAAGGACCGAGTGTCATTTTCAAAGCACGCCGTGCGCCGACTCTAAGCCAACCGTTGGACCTTTTTTTCCATGTTCTAACTCATTTCGACCCGTCGGGATTATTCCCTTAGCTATGTGGATTCATCTCTTTTATTATTAAGCCTACTTGTGCAAGTTGAAAACACGATTTATTAAGTGAAGGCAAAGATGAGGCAAGTTCACCGAAACTACCCCACCTGAGCGAGCGGTCGCCTTGACCGAGCGATGTCTTCCAGCAGCCGTTGCAAGGCTAAGGCCGAACGCCGTCGGCGTTTCGATTCCTCCGATTGACTGAGCGGAACGGGGCACTACACCGCCGCACCACCGTGCGGCCAGCAGCAGCAGCCAGCACGCTGCCAGCAGCAGCTGCACTGCCGTTCGGACGGCCGCACGTGCCCTGGCCGGCGGTTCAGTGCCGCCGCCGCCGGCGTGGCCGCCATGGACGACCTCCACTTGGCCGGGCGCACCCCCGGGGTAGGCCCCATGGCGACCATCGTCCTCCGAGACGCACCGTCGAGGCAATTCGTGCATTTCGTACGAAGTTCCGTCGTGACGCGCACGGGATCGATCAAGAATTCGCGTTCCATCGCAATAACTTCGCGCGCATTTTCTCAGGAATCTGACCATTAGATCGGCAATTTTTTCATTTCGTCACAATCTCGGTATATCCACCTTCACTCCTGTCAATTTTACTCTGTCAATTTTATCGTTTGATACATCAAAACCGGCCACCAAGTTAACCGTTTAAATTGTATTAATTTTGGACAGTTTCGCGGAGTCAACTTCGTCAGCTTGTACCTCCTCCAATACAGCTCCATTTGGCGTGCTACCAGTTCCTGCACGAAGCTGGTATAACCCTTTTGCTACCCCTCTAGTTTCGTTTCATTGTGAGCTTGTTTGATTGGTTGAATTCGACGCCAAAGTTGGCCGTCCGAATTCGTAATTTCTAACTTGTAAAATTCTATTTTTGAACACGGGACTCTAGATTTCATTTCTGACACCACCAGTAGACTCGTGGCATAGTTTTGGCATATTTTCATATAAAATTTGTTAGATTTGGAGGACGTGGGTCCTGGCAGGTATTTCGGTGCAAAGTGGGTCCCATAGTCCGGGTCAACAGGACTTTTTAATGCCGGCTCATCAGAATCCAATTTTGGATATACCATTGAGTTCGTATCGTCATTCTGGACTCGTTGACTTGTAGTTTGCTGAGTTTTGAGAACATTGGATCCGACACGTATTTCGGTGCAAAGTCGGATACCAATATCCGGGTCAACATTTCATTTTGAGATCGGCTCATCGGAATCCAATTTCGGATATACCGTTGAGTTCGTATCGTCATTCTGGACTCGTTGATATGTAGTTTGCTGAGTTTTGAGAACATTGGCTCCGGTACGCATTTCCGTGCAAATTGAAATTCCAAGTTCTGGTCAACGGACCAAATTGAGATCGGGTCAACGGAATCTAATTTTGGATATACCGTTGGGTTCGTATCGACATTCTAGTTTTGTGGATATATAATTTGTTATATTTTGTAGACTTATTTTCTTGTACGTTTTTCGGTACAAAATGGCTCCGACACGGATACCGTTTTTGACCCAAAATTACTTTTTTGCCCTTGTGACCAAATTGGACCGATGGGTAGGCTATCCTAGCTAATTTGACCATTCTGGACACGTTGGCGATGTTTATTTCATCGTTCGATAAGGTAGTTGATAATTTCTCTGAGTTTAACTTTTTTATAAATAATTAATAATTAATTCTTATAATGTTCGTATTTCGGGATTAATACAACGAAACTGAGATTGGTCAATTCCAGTGATCTCAAATTGCTGAAATTGACAAGACAGACACGTGGATCACTATAATAAGATTATTAACTTTACCGTTAATCATCTTATCTCAATTTGCGTGTCATAAGTTTCGATGTACGAATAACAAAGTACACTTTATATCTTTAATAATTAGACTAGATTTTATCATGTTTAACCAGAGTTGACTAGTTGACCCAAGTCAACTGTAAGTCAACACTTGACCTAATTTGACTAGATTATTGACCGGAGTTGAACTAGAGTTGATTTGACTTAGAAGAACCTAGGATAATATAGATTGCTTGTAGAGATTTATTTATTACAACTTGAACACCTTGTAACATGTGTTGCTTTAAATAGGACTCTGTGGCTTTAGTTGGACCCCTATACCTATCAGCTGTTAAGGTTATCAAGCCAGTACATTCTCTGATCATTTCATATCCTGCTTAGAATTATTTTTTTGCTTTAAATTACTTTACTTGATACTGTCACGTTGGTCACACGGAATAGTACTATATGGATCCCTTCTTGAAATGTTATCCCTTCAGGGAGCATCGGGTACTTCATGTTCTGTGCATTTTACTTACATGGCGTATCACTATGCTCCACGGCTCAGTGATCACTTGTGACATGTACTCTCATGATCACAGAGTCTTCCTTGAATCCTTATCCCATTTATTGGGTTTCCTAGAATCCTTATTTATGGGACTACTATGTACCACCCTTCGGGGGCCGTTGCATAGAATCATAACATAACCTGGCTGAATCCTTGTGTATTGATTGGGGGTACGGGGGAGTAGAAGTAGACATGTGAATAATATCCAAGTAGTGTAGCAACAGAATCATTTCATAGTGTAGCATCAGAATCATCCTATGCCATTTATATGTCTATATTATACTCTGACTCACTTGCCGCTGTTAGCTCTCTATGTATAGTAGATATTTATATTACAGTTCTCTCTCTCTGTTTACATACTGTATTTCCTTCAGTACCTGTATCTTACTTTACTGCATATTCATATTTTCTAACCTGCTATGAACTGTTGAGATGTATTGTGCTCGCTCCTGTCCTGACTGGACCTGTTGACAAATTTTACAGATAGCCTGGAGGTTGCCTGCTAGCCTAGAGAAGACACAGTAGAGGTTGTATAGATAGCTAGGGTTTTGTTTATAGCTTATTTTCAGTTATCTTGAGTTGTATTTATGGATTACTGTATTTGAGCTTTGAAATGTATTTCTGGGTTTGTGTATCTTAGACACTTAGACTTATATCTGCTGTATCTCTTTTGGATTACATGTTTTATCTATCTTCCATTATGCTCTACCTTAGATGTGATTGAGTTTACATTCTGCTATGTCACCCCCATTCGGGGAGTATAAACTGCTTAGCCTTATACTGTTAGATGCATGAGACCTAGGACAACGTTCTACCGTCGACACTGTGGCGTAGGCTGGACGTACCTACGTCTCGTGCCCTTACTCTAGGGTACGGGTCGTGATACATTTTTAGTGGTGGCCGATACATGTCGAGTTTGTGTAGTGGTATTCGAACTAGAGTACTACTACAGCCTGTAGTAGGATTAGGATATATTTTTGAAGGTACTCAATCACAGTTAGGATCCCTTGAGAGATTCCTGGGACGACCCTTGAGAATCTTATTTTAACTTCGATTTGAAAACTCTTCTTTCCTTGATTTGATTTATCTTTACTTTCTGTTGTTGAATTTGATTTTGATGGATGATTGTTGAATTTTGAATCTTGATGTTAGCTGTGGCATCCGAGTTTGTATTTATATGATTTGATGGATTTTGTTTATTTTTGAATCTTGATGTTCGTTGGTAAATTTTATTTTTGGGTATCCATTGTTGATTTAATTTAATTTTTGTCAAGATGAAATTATATGGGCTAGGCCATCTAAGTTATGGAATCTAGTCTTCTACAGTCACATTAGCCAGCATGGTGAGGCCATATAGTCTGGCTTTGGATATATTTCTCGGATGTGGGAATTTAAGGTTTTCGCAGCCAAGCTAGCGGCATCGCAAAAATGTTAAATAGCACGATTCTAGAGATATGTGCCTAAGTCGAGGTCTCTGTGATTATCGTAGCCTTGCTTACTAGTATGACGAGGATTTAGAGTACCATGATTTTGGATAGACGCATATGATTATCAGATTGTACCTTAAATATATTTTTAAACATGTTTTCTCTACTTTTGTTTCAGTCCTTCAAAAAAAAGAATTGTTAATTGTTTGTTTTGTTTTGTTTCTCATTATTTAACTTAGGAGTAGTTTTAGCTGTTTTTATAAACCTTGTGTAACTTCTTGCTATGAATTTCTTCTTAATACAATGAATTGATGATTTCTGCTAGACCTTATCTTGGATTTGATATTATAGCTCTGGTTTCAAAATGGTTCCTTCTTTTAAACAGATAAGTAGAACAGATTCTATTATCATTTCTCTTCCTGCCAATATTTTATTACCATCATTCCTTATCTTATATAACTGTCCTGATTACATCAATTCCGTCTCGTATCTAATTCTGTCAGCTATACCTTGAAACCCTCGAATCTTCATATCATTTTGCCTGAGACATGTTGAGAAAATAACGTAAATTATCTAGTTCGAAAATGACGTAATTGGTTATCATATGATGATTTGTAGGAATCAAAATGTTGAATGTCAAATATGAAAATTTTGAGATGGAGATGTGGTACAGGTTTAGAATGAAATCTAGAGATAAATGTTATCAATTTAGGAACAATCGCAGAAATCTTTTGGTTATGAGTAATTCATGGATGTATTTCAAAAACAAATGAGGATATTTAGGGTCAACCTAGTTAGAAGAACTTAGAAAATCTTGGTTATCGATTCTTGGGAACTTCTACTCTAAAGCTATGTAGAAATTTAGTAATAGAAAAGAGAATTTAATAGTATTCAATAATTATGCGAAATTGAACTAGATATTGTAAGAGGGTGACTAGAGACATAGAGAACACAAGGATTTTGAGTTATAGGAATTATTTTTAGATGATTAGGGAAAAATTGTAGAATTCAAAAGGATTATAATTGAAGTGAACGTTGAAGAAAATATGAAGGTTGGTTTATAAATAAGAATAAATTTGTATGACATAGTGGTATTAGAGTTGAGTAAATACGAGACTCGATTGAAAAAAGTACAAGGATTTCATAAACTGAATTTAGAGGTTTCAGATCTAATTTAGAACGAGGTGAAGGAATTTGGAAATTTGATTAAATGAATAAGTGTTGATACCTAATTAAGAGGGGTATGCTTCGTGGAAAATGTTTTAGAAGTTTGGAATTTTGTCTATGATGATCGTGGTAAAGGGTTAGATGACTGAAGGTTATAAATTTTGATGATAGTCATATAAAGGTTGATTTTATATTGGGACTTGTGAGATAAAAATATGATTGGTAAATAGTAAACTGATAGTATCAGAGGGAGATGATTAACTGACTTTCGTATGAAATCTTCTTGTTTTTCTCTAAAAGGGTTTTTCAATACCATTGAATCCTAGTTTCCTTAATCACGACCAAATCGACTTCGATTATCTTTTCTTATCATATTAATATCTTGGGTTGTACTCAATTGAATTAAACTTGATTATGACCTGAATCTCCATCCTTGTATGCTCGTTCTGAGACTTTGTTGAACCTGTCCTCCATATTGCCCAAATCTTGATTTCCCCAATTTGATCAACTTAGATCGTATCGGGACTAAATATTCTTAATATATATTGTGATTGGATTTCCATGCAATTGACTTTCATTATTTAACTTCTGATTTTGATTTTTTTTTCTGAATAGTACCCCTTTATAGATAAGTAGTAGTTATCTTTATTTTTATTTTTTTGATAAGTACCAGTTTTCATGTAGGATGGTAGACTGCCTTACAGTTTTGATGATTATTATTTCTGTAACTTTTCTAGTATTAGCACCCTAGATTGCTTGTGTGTTTTGATACCCTATGACCATTTCGGTTAGCATGACTAGTATACCGAGATGAGACTTTCACTACCACCGTATGCCATGACCCTGTATGCCGTCCTTTTTGATGGTATGATTTGTTTAAGTTCTGGGGCTCGATTGTGGGGGTTTGACCTAGAAGGAGTATGAACATTTTAATTTCAAAGATGAAATTTTTATAAGGTGGGTAGGATGTGAGCACCCTGAATTTCGGGTTGATTTTTTTTTAAATTTTTCTGATTGATTTACTTTCAATAAATAATTATTCTGTTTATTTATCCTTAAGTGTACTTTCCCGTGCCTTTGACATCTGGAGTGTCAGGGATGTTCAACTCTGGAAACCTTCTTTACAAGTTTTGTAGTGGACAGGATTACCTTCATGATGGTATATAGTATCCCATCCAAACTTGTTTCTTTGTACTCTTTTTGCTTCGCACAACTTCGGGTCGATTTAGACCATTTGATTATTAATTAATTTTCCCACTCTTTTCCTTGATCATTATTAGCACGTTACCGTGACTTTTAAATTGGGAGCACCAGACCAGTCATTCTCTTGAAATCAACTCATCATGCATGATCTACTCGAGAAGCTCTTCACCCATGACCTTCGTGTCCCACTCAGACATACCATTTTGTGCTCCATTTGCTTCACACAACTTTCTTGACACGTGACCCGATTTTATTTCACCCCACGGTGTCATATTCATTTTTCAACTTGATTTGTGGGTACTCTGTCGACCAAAACCTGTCAGCGCCAAATATGGACATGGCTCACATTGAGCCTACTACCCGTACGACACTTGTGTCCCATTTATTGGAATCCCTATGTGCTACTTATTCACCCATGATCATCAACGCCTATTTAAATTCGATTATTTTGCCATGTCCAATTTTGATCCAACCCGGCTCCACTGAACCCAACCCCAGCTTCATGTTTCCCACTCTCATGACGCTCTCATTTTTCCTTGCCCAAAAATAATATTAAATACCTAGTTTTCCATTTCAATATTGAGTGTAATTCCATTGATTTTAAATCCCAAAAATACATCCAATCCCCTAATTAATTTCTACCCTTGATTTCCCTCATTCATTCCTTACCCTACATTTTTTTCCACACTCTCACAATTCCTCCCAACACAGCCGACCCTAAAATCTAGGATGAGAATATTTTCTCATCTCACTCTCTCTCTCTTCCTATTTCTCATAACACACATAATTAATTATTTCTCACCAACTCAACACCAACACCTAACAACAACTACAACCAATTTCCTACACAAACACACAGCTACTAGCCCGACCTCCCCTCCTCCTTGGCCGAGGCCGTCGGCCACCACCCCCAGCAGGTCGCACCACCCTAGCCGTCGACTCCACCACCTCTTCTCCTCCTTCTCCCTCTCATCATCACCAACACCATGGCCACCATCACCATTCCACCGCCAACATCATATTCATTTCATGCCACCCCGACCGCCGTGCTGCGCCGCTCGCTACCGCCGTACCACCTCGCGGCCAGCAGCAGCTATACTGCCGTTCGGACGGCCGCACGCGCCCTTGTCGGCGGTTCAGCACCGCCGTCGCCGGCGTGGCCGCCATGGCCGACCCCCACATGGCCGGGCGCACCCCCGGGGTATGCCCGATGGCGGCCACCGCCCTCCGGGATGCACCGTCGAGGCGATTCGTGCGTTTCGCATGAAGTTCCGTCGTGACGCGCGCGGGATCGATCCAGAATTTGCGTTCCGTCACAGCAACTTTGCGCATGTTTTACCGGTAATTCGACCGTTCGATCGGCGATTTCTTTATTCCGTCACAATCTCGGTATATCCACCTTCACTCCTGTCAATTTTCGTCTGTCAATTTTATCGTTTGATACATCAAAATCGGCCACCAAGTTGACCGTTTAAATTGTATTAATTTTGGACAGTTTCGCGGAGTCAACTTTGTCAGCTTGTACCTCCTCTATTGCAGCTCCATTTGGCGTGCTACCAGTTCCTGTGCGAAGCTGGTATAACCCTCTTGCTACCCCTCCAGTTTGTTTCATTGCGAGCTTGTTTGATTGGTTGAATTCGATGCCAAAGTTGGTCGTCCGAATTCGTAATTTCCAACTTGTAAAATTCCATTTTTGAACACGGGACTCCAGATTTCATTTCTGACACCACTTGTAGACTCGTGGCATCGTTCTGGCATGTTTTCATATAAAATTTGTTAGATTTGGAGGACGTGGACCCTAGCACGTATTTCGGTGCAAAGTGGGTCCCACAGTCCGGGTCAACAGGAATTTTTGACGCCGGCTCATCGGAATCCAATTTCGGATATACCATTGAGTTCGTATCGTCATTCTGGGCTCGTTGACATGTAGTTTGCCGAGTTTTGAGAACATTGGATCTGGCACGCATTTCGGTGCAAGTCGGATACTAATATCCGGGTCAACAGGTAATTTTGAGATCGGCTCATTGGAATCCAATTTCGGATATACAGTTGAGTTCGTATCGTCATTCTGGACTCGTTGACATATAGTTTGCTGAGTATTGAGAACATTGGCTCCGGCACGCATTTTCGTGCAAACCGGAATTCCAAGTTCTGGTCAACGGACCAAATTGAGATCGGGTCAACGGAATCCAATTCTGGATATACCGTTGGGTTCGTATCGACATTCTGGTTTCATGGACATATAATTTATTATATTTTGTAGACTTATTTTTTTACACGTTTTTCGGTGCAAAACGGCTCCGACATGGATACCGTTTTTAACCCGAAATTACCTTTTTGCCCTTGTGTCCAAATTGGACCGATTGGTAGGCTATCCTAGCTAATTTGACCATTCTGGACACGTTGGCGATGTTTATTTCATCGTCCGACAATGTTGTTGATAATTTCTCTGAGTTTAATCTTTTTATAAATAATTAATAATTAATTCTTATAATGTTCGTATTTCGGGATTAGTACAACGTAACTGAGATTGGTCAATTCATGTGGATCACTATAATAAGATTATCAACTTTACCGTTAATCATCTTATTTCGATTTGCGTGTCGTAAGTTTCGACGTACGAATAACGAAGTACACTTTATATCTTTAATAATTAGACTAGATTTGACCCTGTTTAACCAGAGTTGACTAGTTGACCCAAGTCAACTGTAAGTCAACACTTGACTTAGTTTGACTAGATTATTGACCGGAGTTGACCTAGAGTTGATTTGACTTAGAAGAACCTAGGATAATATAGATTGCTTGTAGAGATTCATTTATTACAACTTGAACACCTTGTAACGTGTATTGCTTTAAATAGGACTCTGTGGCTTCAGTTGGACCCCTATACCTATCACCTGTTCAGTTTATCAGGCGACTACATTCTCTTATCATTTCATATCCTGCTTAGAATTATTTTCCTGCTTTAAATTACTTTACTTGATACTGTCACGTTGGTCACACGGATTAGTACTATATGGATCCCTTCTTGAGATGTTATCCCTTCAGAGAGCTTCGGGTACTTCATGTTCTGTGCGTTTCACTTACATGGCGTATCACTATGCTCCACGGTTCATTGATCACTTGTGACATGTACTCTCATGATCACAGAGTCTTCCTTGAATCCTTATCCCATTTATTGGGTTTCCTAGTATCCCCATTTATGGGACTACCATGTACCATCCTTCGGAGGCCATTGCATGGAATCATAACATAACATGGCTGGATCCTTGTGTATTAATTGGAGGTACGGAGGAGTAGAAGTAGACATGTGAAAAATATCCAAGTAGTGTAGCATCAGAATCATTCCATAGTATAGCATCAGAATCATCCTCTGCCATTTACATGTCTATATTGTACTCTGACTCACTAGCCACTGTTAGCTCTCTATGTATAGTAGATATTTCTATTATAGTTCTCTCTGTTTATATACTGTATTTCCTTCAGTACCTGTATCTTACTTTACTGCATATTCATATTTTCTAACCTGCTATGAACTGTTGAGATGTATTGTGCTCGCTCCTGTCCTGACTGGACCTGTTGATAAATTTTACAGATAGCCTGGAGGTTGTCTGCTAGCCTAGAGGAGACACAGTAGAGGTTGTATAGATAGCTAGGGTTTTGCTTATAGCTTATTTTCAGTTGTCTTGAGTTGTATTTATGGATTACTGTATTTGAGCTTTGAGATGTATTTCTGGGTTTGTGTAACTTAGACACTTAGACTTCTATCTGCTGTATCTCGTTTGGATTTCATGTTTTATCTATCTTCCATTATGTCACGACCCGCACCCTAGAGTAAGGTTACGAGAACGTAACAACGCCCAGCCAATGTCGCAGTGTCGGCGGTAGAACGCTGTCCTAGGTCCCATGCATCTAACAGTATAAGGCTAAGCAGTTTATACTCCCCGAATGGGGATGACATAGCAGATATAGTCTCAATCACAACTAAGGTAGAACGAGATAAAAGATAGGTAAAACATAAAATCCAAAAGAGATACAGCAGATAGAAGTCTAAGTGTCTAAGACACACAAATCCAGAAATACATCTCGAAGCTCAATACAGTAATCCATAGAATAAATACAACTCAATACAACTGAAATAACTAACTATACAACCTCTATTGTGTCTCCTCTAGGCTAGCAGGCAACCTCCAGGCTATCTGTAAAATTTATCAACAGGTCCAGAATGACGATATGAAGTTCTACTATGCATTCATATCTATCATTACATATATATCTTGCATTCATATCTAGCATTCATTATATACTTTCATGCATACATTGTATATCATTCTTTCATTCATGCATTGCTTATATGCATTATATTAATAGCATTCCTACATGCTTGCATTCAACCATATATATAAATTAATGTAAAGAGAATATATATCATATATATATCATTTTATTCATCTAACATATCATGCATTACATACTCTATATTCATTTAATATCCATACTATATAGGCTCATAGGTTACACAAAATGCATATATCGTATAGTCACTCTTCTACTTAAAATCAATACTATACCAATTGGGCATTCATTAAATTCCAGGATTAAAATATGTTGTAGCTCTTCGTGTTAGCTTTCTGAAACTTTAAACGGATCGTATTTTCGTGTCCGGAAGCTCCCGAAATCGCAAAAATACCGAAACACGTTCGTCTTTCGTACAACTGACACTCAAATAATTCTACAGAAAGTTACAAAAAGAATTTTGCTTATTAAAATATATATTTGGGAAGCCAACTTCGGTACGGTTCTTTTAAAAAAATGGGAGATAAATCGGATTTCTAAGCTAAAAGTTATGACATTTCTAAGTTACTTTGGTTAATAAAAACGTGGATAAAAATTATGACGGATTTGACAAAAGAACACATATAGGCCAAGATACTTGGATACAAACATAGGTATCCAAATGAAACTCATTCTAACCATCCTAACTAAGATCAATCCACTCTCTAACCATCTAACCACACACACAAATAAATAAATATATATATATATGCACACAAGTGTCCAAAATAGGGGTTTTTTTTCCACTAGGACACAATCACAACACAAAGGACACTCCTATGACCTCCAAATGGACACGAAATGGAGATACAACCATGGGGGTCATTCCTATGGGTTCAAAATAGACCTATATGCATGAGGAAATGAAAAGGAGAAGGGATTTATACCTTCCGGCAGATCGAATCGAAGAAAAGCCCTCCCGGAGCGACACCGACACGTAGAGATTCCAAAAGGACACGAACGAGCTCCGAATCCTCCCAAACTTGGGTAGCTTCCTCCTTGTCTAGAATGGAGAAGGAAAGAAGAAGATTTTGTGGCGAAATGGAAGGATTTGGTGGAGAAATTGCTAGGAATTGCTCTCTAGAAATTTGGGGAAGAACAAGAGAGAGAGTGTGGATGAGAATAATGAAATGAACTTGAGCCTATCCTCTCCCAAATTGGCTGGCCATATGGGGCTATTTGTACTATTATGGTAAGGTCCAAAATGCCCCCACTAACCTATTCTATTAGTATTAGGAAAGGGCTAATTGGTTGGGGCTAAATTAGTCATTCTAAAGTCTCTAATCACACTAACCTTATCCATAATAATTAGTCTAACCTCTAACTAAAATATTTCTATCATGTGGGCCATGGCTAACTAATGTGTGGGTCCACTAAAGTCAATACTACCCCCGGGTCCCTGTTTCAAGTCAGATTGAGCTGAAATTCGAACCCGACTCAAATAATCCCAAAACAATATCATAAATAATAAAATAAATTTCAAAAATATTTCAAAAATACAAAATGACAAAAATACCCCTGTTTCTGAAAACTGGGGGTGACAAATTCCTCGAAATTAAAACCAAACAATAGTAAAATATCAAAATCACAAGTCATAATTTAAATAGTTTAAAAATGATTAAAAATCACCAAAAATCATAATATGAAATAATAATCAATAAATAATAATTATAATTACAAAATTTCAAAATTACCCTCATCTGGAAAACTGAGTGTTATAATTCTACCCACCATATAAAAATTTTGTCCTCGAAATTAAGATGATCGCACCCCCTTCTATGTCAAACATAGTCAAGGGTCAATCACTAGTCAATTTCTCAACATCCAAGTACTTGGTCATCAACTGGTCAACTTCTTAGGGTTTTACCTATGCTAGCTATCTAGGTGTTGGCAACTAGAATTTAGCAAAAGAGAAACTCTATAATAGACTAGCTCTTAACTTCCTAATCCTATCAAGTCACCTATAACTAAATACCCACAAGCTAAGCACATGAATACCAAATACCATATATATATATATATATATATATATATATATATATATATATATATATATATATATATATATATATATATATATATGCTAAAGAACAACAACCCATCACATATTTCCTAAGTATATCATCTATATATATATACATGACTGATCAACCAAGGGTTAAGGCAGACTAAACTTATAAGGGTCTGAAACAATGCTTAGAACTAGGCTAAGGATGAATGGTCTGAATCAAGGGGACATGGTATCTAGTGAAGGGTTTGCACACTGCCTATAAAGGTGATCAACACAAAGGAACTCAACACGAAGAGAACTTAACTAAAATGGAAAACTGAACCAAGTATAGGCTAAACAACATGTTTATAACCCTATATAACAATGGCCTATAGATACCAACTAACCTATATCCCATATGCCAATATCATCTGCAATCTATCTATGCAAATAGACCTCTCGGTCTTAGGTGAAACTACAACTATACTCAAAGGCAGGCTCTGCTCATGGGTGCCTCACTGGAAAAGGTAAGGGAAAGTAGTAATAATCATCAAGGCTGTAAGGCATACTAACATCCTATGTGTAACTGGTTGGTATTATAGATAACGGGAGAATTATCTGCAATGGGTTACTATTCTAACACCAATGCTAACTATCACCTCTAGGGTACAGACACTCTACAAGTCATCATACCATTATACTATGAAGGAACTACCTATGAATAAGCTCTACAAAACTAAATATCTCTACTCCTAAGTCATTTATAACAATCAAAAGGGTATGATGTTTAAACCTTCTCAAGATACAATCTGTTAATCATATGCGTCTGTCCAAAATCATGTTGTCCAGAGTCTTCATCATGCTAGTGAGCAAGGCTACGATAATCACAGAGTCCTTGACTAAGGTACGTACATCTAGGTTCATGGTATTTAAAATTTTCGCACTGCCGCATGCGACGGCAAAAACCTTAAATTCCCATACCCGAGAATACATCCAAAATCTGACTACATGTCCTCACTATGCCAACTAACACGACTATCGAGGATTCTAGATCCCATAATTTAGGCGACCTAGCCCATATGATTTTCTCAGAAGAAAAACAACACAACAAAAGAGTAACATGACAAAATTAATCAATCAACAAGGAACAGATGGAATCAGATTTTAAGGTAATTATAAAAGACAATTGCGGAAATGGAATTGAGAAGAATGAAACTTGCAGCAAGATCTCCAACGGTCTGTGCATCCTCGACTGTCCTGACGATAGCTCGCCCTGCTGGTTTCCTCTAGCCTGATGCTGATACTGCACAAATCTCTGCTGCTGATGCTGCATGAATCGCTGCTGCTGAGAGAAACCGGAAACGAAAGGAAAAATCTCTGTACAGATGGAGGTGCACCTCCAATATAGCAGAAACTCCAACCTGAGTCGGCACAACAGAATCGGCGGTCTCGAGGCCCTGATGAACAGGACGAGAGGTGGCCAGCCTCTCGATAGTATCCCCCGAACCGAAGCGATGAGATCGTGTCTTCATAACCATCATAAAGACAGATCAAAACAAGAAGCAATTTTTGAGAATGAAGCAAAAATTCAAAGGAGAACAGTTTATATTCAAGGGAAGTTAATAAGCAACAATTTTAGACAAAAGGAATCGGATTAAGAGTTTTTCCTAATGTGATTGAGTACCTCCAAAAATATCCTAATCCTACTGCAGGCTGTAGTGATACTCTAGTTCGAATACCACTATATAAACTTGACCTGCATGGGCCATCACTAAAAACGTGTCACGACCCGCACCCTAGAGTAAGGGTACGAGAACGTAACAACGCCCAGCCTACACCGCAGTGTCGGTGGTAGAACGCTGTCCTAGGTCTCATGCATCTAACAGTATAAGACAAAGCAGTTTATACTCTCCGAATGGGGGTGACATAGCAGATACAGTCTCAATCACAACTAAGGTAGAGCGAGATAAAAGATAGGTAAAACATGAAATCCAAAAGAGATACAGCAGATAGAAGTCTAAGTGTCTGAGATACACAAATCCAGAAATAAATCTCGACGCTCAATACAGTAATCCATAGAATAAATACAACTCAATACAACTGAAATAACTAACTATACAACCTCCACTGTATCTCCTCTTGGCTAACAGGCAACCTCCAAGCTATCTGTAAAATTTATCAACAGGTCCAGAATGACAATATGAAGTTCTACTATGCATTCATATCTGTCATTATATATATATCTTGCATTCATATCTAGCATTCATTATATACTTTCATGCATACATTGTATATCATTCTTTCATTTATGCATTGCTTATATGCATTATATTAATATCATTCCTATATGCTTGTATTCAACCATATATATAAATTAATGTAAAGAGAATATATATCATATATATATCATTTTATTCATCTAACATATCATGCATTACATACTCTATATTCATTTAATATCCATACTATATAGGCTCATAGGTTATACAAAATGCATATATCGTATAGTCACTCTTCTACTTAAAACCAATACTGTACCAATTGGGCATTCATTAAATTCTAGGATTAAAGTATGTTGTAGCTATTCGTGTTAGCTTTTCGAAACTTTAAACGGATCGCATTTTCGTGTCCAGAAGCTCCCGAAATCGCAAAAATACCGAAACACGTTCGTCTTTCGTACAGCTGACACTCAAATAATTCTACAGAAAGTTCCAGAAAGAATTTGGCTTATTAAAATATATATTTGGAAAGCTAACTTCGGTACGGTTCTTTTAAAAAAATGGAAGATAAATCGGAGTTCTAAGCTAAAAGTTATGACATTTCTAAGTTGCTTTGGTTAATAAAAACGTGGATAAAAATTATGACGGATTTGACAAAAGAACACATATAGGCCAAGATACTTGGACACAAACATAGGTATCCAAATGTAACTCATTCTAACCATTCTAACTAAGATCAATCCACTCTCTAACCATCTAACCACACACACAAATAAATATATATATATATGCACACAAGTGTCCAAAATAGGAGTTTTGTTTCCACTAGGACACAATCACAACACAAAGGACACTCCTATGACCTCCAAATGGACACGAAATGGACATGAAATGGAGATACAACCATGGGGGTCATTCCTATGGGTTCAAAATAGACCTATATGCATGAGGAAATGAAAAGGAGAAGGGATTTATACCTCTCGGTAGATCGAATCGAAGAAAAGCCTTCCCGGAGCGACACCGTCACGTAGAGATTCCAAAATGACACGAACGAGCTCCAAATCCTCCCAAACTTGGGTAGCTTCCTCCTTGGCTAGAATGGAGAAGGAAAGAAAAAGATTTTGTGGCGAAATGGAAGGATTTGGTGGAGAAATTGCTAGGAATTGCTCTCTAGAAATTTGGAGAAGAACAAGAGAGAGAGAGTGTGGATGAGAATAATGAAATGAACTTGAGCCTATCCTCTCCCAAAGTGGCTGGCCATATGGGACTATTTGTCCTATTATGGTAAGGTCCAAAATGCCTCCGCTAACCTATTCTATTAGTATTAGGAAAGGGCTAATTGGTTGGGGCTAAATTAGTTATTCTAAAGTCTCTAATCACACTAACCTTATCCATAATAATTAGTCTAACCTCTAACTAAAATATTTCTATCATGTGGGCCATGGCTAACTAATGTGTGGGTCCACTAAAGTCAACACTACCCCCGGGTCCCCGTTTCAAGTCGGATTGAGCTGAAATTCGAACCCGACTCAAATAATCCCAAAATAATATCATAAATAATAAAATAAATTTCAAAAATACAAAATGACAAAAATACTCCTGTTCCTGAAAACTGGGGGTGACAAATTCCTCGAAATTAAAACCAAACAATAGTAAAATGTCAAAATCACAAGTCATAATTTTAAATAGTTTAAAAATAATTAAAAATCACCAAAAATCATAATATAAAATAATAATCAATAAATAATAATTGTAATTACAAAATTTCAAGATTATCCTCATCTCGAAAATTGGGTGTTACACACTATGCTCTACCTTAGATGTGATTGAGTTTACATTCTGCTATGTCACCCCCATTCGGGGAGTATAAACTGCTTAGCCTTATACTGTTAGATGCATGAGACCTAGGACATCGTTCTACCGCCGACACTGCGGCGTAGGCTGGACGTACCCACGTCTCGTTCCCTTACTCTAGGGTGCGGGTCGTGACACTAAGACCTCGCTAGAGGCGCAGGTTGTATGGTCCTACCCAATTGGTTTGTTTAAACCGCCACTCTCAAAGATATGATGGAGGTTGATCTTATTGATAAGTGCAAATATCTTATCAATTAGTTTAAAACTTAGATAAAGACGAAGCTTGGTCTTTTGATAAAGGTCGTATCAAGTCGGTTTATTTAAACCGATAACCTCCTAAAGATCAAACAGAATCCTACTCTGAGATGAAATCCAAGATCTACTTGACTTCATCTAAACAGAGGATTCCCAATAATAGACATGTGCCATATGTCTCCTCTTTCGGTTATTTTGATAACCACCTAAGATCTCGATAGAGGGGAATATCGACGTCCACCACGTGTCAGCTCAACAGAAGCCCGTACCATACAATGACAGCAGATTCCTTCATATCTCAAATTCGAGTGCACATCACATATGTGCCCCCTTTTCCCTATAAATAGAAGGATCCTTCAACAAAAAGAGGAGGAGGACACACACAGAGAAAAAAGAAGCATAAGGCAAAAGACAGAGCTTCGAAGTCTTCAACTCTGGCATCCTCTTGATCGGTAACCCTAAATTTCGATCAAAGGTACCAGAAAGCCAAAAAAAGTCCAACTTATTGTCAGATCGTCAACGGAGTAAAGGAGCCACTGCAATGCTCAATCTCCACCATCACGCTTTCCTAAAATTCATGTAGTTAGATTTTCTTTGCATAGGAATCGATTGTACCCTTTTTCAAGTTCAATAAACAAAAAGGTCGTTTAACCTTTTGTGATGTCGAACACTAAGCATTTTGAGATTAGACATCATTTTTTAGAGATCATCAAACAAATGGAGATATAAACCTTATATATATAGACACAAAGAACCAATTGGCTGACATATTTATAAAACCATTAGCGGAAGATCGTTTCAATTATTTACATCGAGAATTAGAAATTTTAGATGTCAATAATATTAATTAATTTTGTTTTATTAATTATTTTTTAATATGCAAAACTATTTTTGATACAAGCCTACAAAGAGTCTGTCTTTCACTATGACCAAGGTCAAAGCGAAATGACACTTAAATGTTCTCCGGTGAACCTCCGTTAGCTGGGATAGTACTCCTACAGTTAATCTGAGACAGTCGCTGCATAACAAAATTTAATTAATAAATAATATTAATTATATTAATTAAAATTTAAATAACTAAACTTGGAATTAAATAATTAAAAATGATTAATGAATATAAAGTGGAATTGCATTTATTTCTGTTTAAAAATACCTCAATAGAACCCCAGGCGAACTCGTACTGAATTCGGCCCGAGTTCTGTTGGTGTCGGTGTTTTAAGTCAGAACCAAAGTGGCCCCTTCCTATTCATCACCTCCATCTCCTCAAAACCCAGCAGCAGTCGCACCCAAAGCTCCAAAATCCTAGTTTTTTATCCTTCCTTTCCTCTCAAATTGTTTGGAGTTTTCAATCCAATTTTAGATTCGTGCGTAAAATCTCGTTCTCTTCTACATACTCAAATTTTAGATGGCATAACTTCCTCCTTATCTCTTTTTTAATTTCGTAGATTTCTATTTATCTTCTAGAAATCATGCCTAAGAACTTCAACCCCTTCAAGAGGAAGAAGACGACGGCTAGTAAAGAGGCCTCATCTTCGGATCCCATCTACGAATTAATTTTTTTGCCCGTCCAATCGGACGACGAAGCATTCAACGGATTTTTCTTCCAAACCCATGATCAATCACTTTTATGGTATACGGATTTCTCGGTTCGCAACATATGCCTCGACGCACCGATTAAATGGACTATCTTTCCATCCTACTGGACTTACTTTGAAGCATTAGGATTGCATAAACTTGTTACTCATTCATATCCTATCGCATCTAATGTTATTCATTTATGTTATTATAATTTCACTCTTGACACATTTACTGTTAAAAGTCGTCTTGCCGGAACTGATATTCAATTCAACGGTTTCGACTTAGCAAAAATTCTTGATATTCCAAATGAAGGTGCTATGCTAGACGATATCACAGAATTTGAATTTTCTGAAGGCACAACCTTAAACAGCTTCAAGAATGAACTCCGCTCTCCTGATCGAGTTTGTTCTGGTAAGTTTAAAACTGCTAATTTGAACTTATTTTTCTATGAATTGTATCGTATCGTCTACTCCACTATCTTTCCCAAATCTACTTCCGAGGATGATGTGACTACCCTTGAAATGTCTGCTTTATACTATTTTTGTAAGGGGATTCCATTTTCTATCCCCAAGACGATCATTCAGATGATGGGTCGTTGTCGCGAAAGGAACAGAAATCATGCATATGCGATGATTCTTCCGATCATCTTTCAGTATTTTGATATTGACCTATCAACTTGTGCTCGTGACTCTGAGCCAAAGTTCTTCAGCTCTCTTGTCGTAGTGCAGATGTTCCTTCTACTCCTCCTACTGCTCCATCTCTACCTCCTCAGGATTACCCTATGTCTTATGAGGGTATTCACCACCATCTCTATGATTTGCGAGCGTTTGCTACTGACACATTGAGGGAATGCGAGTTCAAAGATGCCGGTTAGTTTCAGGCTCTTGTAAATTACTCTACGGATCTGTAATTTACTCAAACTAGTCATTTTGCCAGTTCACTTTCTGGAGATCCAGCTGTATCTGGCTACTGCTATGAGGATGAGATGGTTCATCACTTCTTCGAGCACGGTAATGCTTATGACTGGTACCGTGGTTCTGGTGCTACTCGACACCCTTCTCATGGAGCTGACACTTCTGGAGCTGGTCCTTCCGGATATGGTGGCACTGCTGACGTTGATGATGATGACTCTGAAGACTTTAGATCCAGACACTTTTTTACTTTGTCTAGATGTTATCTAGTTAGACTTTTATTTTGTCTATGTATGCTCGAAAATACTCCAACATTCCAAGATTGTACTTTATCTTTATTTATTTTTATTAGAAATGTGACTGTCTGATGAGTTAATTTTCAAACTCTTATTAGTATGCATTTATTATTTCAATGTGTATCGTACTCTTTCTATTATATCTGTATGCATATTTCTATGTGTAGCAGTACCTATCTTAGTTTATGCTTCTTACTTAGAACTGCCTGTGAAATATATGTTATTCGGTCTACTTTTATGTATTTTTTCAACGTTTGTTTCTTGTGCATAAATTACGGAAAAACTTCTCTCTTTGCAATCATTTTGCTAAGTAACAACGGGGGAGAAATTGGATCTAACATCTTTTTGCAGGATATAGATTTTTTTGAGGAAACAGTATAGATAAGTCAAGAACAGTACCATACAGTTCTTTACAAATTTTAATTATTTTCAAATCATGATCGAGATGTTATATCAGTCAAGGTTTGTCAATTATCAAAATGGGGGATATTGTTGGCCCATTGGTCATAGTCAAACTTGATTTTAAAAATTGATCTAACCCTATCTCGATATAAGGACTACTTGGACAACTGCTGAGAATTGCTACTGCTACCGTTCAAGACTGAAGCTGTTTTGCCACATGAGTCTGTATTTCAATATTCAATGTAATTTTTATATTTTATTGATTCTAGGAATACGATGTACACCGAGTCGTACTGGTAAATATGCTATCCTAGAATATTTTCAAAATATCATTTGTTTTGAAAATAGTCCATTTTACAAAAAGCTCCAAACTGCCTTAAACTTTTTAAAAAGCCCAAAATCCAATTTATAAAAATCCTAAAAATCAAACTCTGGACCCCAAGAGAATTCGGCCCGAGTTTGGCCCGAATTTGCCCCGAGTTCGGTTAATGCCCATTGGATTTTGAATTTGGTCATCCTGCAGTTACGGATGCAACGACTATTTGCCAAGATTCTCTTAAAGAATTCTGCTCGAATTTTGCCCGCATTCTTCCTTTGGAAAACCTATAAATAGAGAATTTTTTTCCTCATTTCGACACCTCTCTCTTCTCTTCTCTCTAAGCTTAATACGTTCTTCCAAAGTGTTATAAGCTATTCATTTTCAAATCCTATGCCAGTTACAATCCTCTAGTCGATTTGCTAGTACGGTACGGTCTAGTAGTTTCAGAGTGATTGTAATCAGAAGCTTGATTTAAGAAAGATACTTCACAATTGAATTTGGTCGAGTACTTCGGATCAAAGCCCGCATTGTAAAAGTTGCAAGAACTTCAGAGAAAAACTTGCGACATTTTTCCATAGTGGATTCAACTGGAAGCTTGAGTTCTTCCGACTGGACTATTCCTCACAAGAGAGAAACTTGTATACATCCTTGTGTTTGAGTTTGCTCTCTTCTCTCTACTTTTCATTTACATATCTGTGATACATATTCTGTGATCTTGCTGCTAATAAATTTTAATAGCTAAATTTATGCTACCTACTCTATTCACCCCCCTCTAGAGTATAATGCTTTATATTTCGTTCCTACAAGGGTATCGGCTCCACAGGAGAAAGAGGCAGAGGACCCGCTGGAGGAACCTGCGAATACTCGATTGAAGAAGCGTACTTTAACGAGAGTAAACTCCTTGACCCCAAAGAGGAAAAAACTCATGCGTCAAAGCCCACAAGAGCTGCAAAACTTCCTTCCTCGCCGGTAGAGGAGAAAAAAGCATGGTTCCCTTTGAAGGTATCGGGTGTGATTTTTAAAAAAACATTTGCTGAAGACCTTTTCCTTTTTGTTCATTTCGTCTTTATATTCTTTGCATGCAGGTTGTGGCGAAGAAATCTATGTCTTTGAAGCAAGATTTGGGTGAATTCCCCGAAAAGAAGTTGTTACCTCCTCTAAAGAGCCTATCCCTCCTCCCATCGTAGATATACAAGAAGGGGAGACCCAATCAACCAGAGTTCGAGTTGAGACTCCTACCTCTTTCAACTTTGCAGAGGATGACTTTGGAGATTTATTGGCAGCCTGTAATATTGACCAGGCTTTGATGGTCCCTTCAGGTATCTTCTTCCTTTTATTCACGAATGTATATAATCTTATGCTGACAGTGACCGTATTCTTCTTGCAGGTATGCAGCAGGAAGGGCCTTATTGAGATCAAGGCAGCCTGCTATAGGTGTTGAGATAGCTGCTGAAGAAACTGTTGACAGATCCCCTAGTGACCATGGAAAGGAAGAAGAAGATCCTTTTGAAGGACCCGTCGATGAGCCTATACAAGATGATAGGGATCGGGAGGCTCGAGCTGAAGAGGCCCCTACCGAAGCTGATGGGTGTAGAATGAGAACTCTCCGTCAAGTCCACTATTGGGACGTCCCACAAGAGACCACTGCTGAACCCAGGCCTTAGGATGAATAGAATGCTGCCAATTCTCAAAACTCGACGGTCGAGGAGGCAGCTCCTGTGGATAAGGTGGAGGAGGAAGTTGTTTCTTCCCCTAAAGCTCCTGGTTTAGGTTATGTGCCTGATCATGACGAGGTGGCCGAAGATTGTGCCCCTTGTCCTGGGATAGCTATAAGTGCGATCTTATAAGGGTACAAGATATCGTCTGTATCGGTGGTAGTACGACAATCATCAGCCGGGATCCCGACTTTGGGGGAATCCCACTCATTATCTGCTTTAGAAGGCTCCAAGGTGCCATCAGCCCTGGCATCTCAAAAGGTAGCCGCCGTACATCCATTTGGAACCGTTACGTCGTACGGAGCAACTATTTTGTGCCTTATGTCGAGCTTGGCCATCTCAGAGGCTGTTGTGATTCGATCTCCAGTGAGGCCCTACTTAATAATGCCTCCAATGGCACCGATGTCTTCAGCCGAGGTGGATGACTACGTGAACCTCAACATTGAGATGTTTTACCCCATCTTAAAGTAAGGTGTGTTGAACGTGCTGGAGCACGATCAGACTTTTGCGATGGCCAAGACTTTGACATTATTACATATGGCAGTTATAAGATCCCACCTAAGCCATGAGGCTATTACCGATGCCTTGGTTGATGAATTGGAGAATCGCTTAACTGAGTTCCAAGCCCTCCAGGAAAATAATCTCACATCTTGTAGCAGAGGAGCAGAATAGGCTGATGGCAAAGGTTGTTGAAGCCAAGTAAGCCTATTCATCCAGCCAAGCAGCTCTAGAGCATAACCTAGTTGAAGGTAGCGCCAAGAAGCATAATATTACAGTTGCTGAGGAGACTCAGGTCAGCTTGTAGGAGATCATGAACCAGCATGTGGCAGAGATCGATGAGAAAATCTATCTACTCCAGGCAACAGAATTAACTGTCGACTAAGTTATAACATGAGGTTGCAATATAGTTTTCTTTTTCCTTTACATTTTAAAGAAATAAAGATCCCTTTTCATTCATGATTTTTGTGATAGGGTGGAGTAATTCTACCGGGTAAGTTTTTTAATGGACTTAACATATTTTGTGCGTCTAAAATTAGACACAGATAATAAGTTTTATGATTTGACCAACACCATCAGAGGTATTATGGACATGGCAGTGGAAAGTCGATTGGTATGAATGTTTACTCAAAGGTAATGTGAACATGGTAAACACCAATTATTTTTAGAAATATCTTACTCATAGTTATACGAACGTGGTAAAATAGAACTCTGCGGGGATATCCAAGCAACAATTCAGAGGTAATGTGGACGTGATCACTTTTTGAAATGAGAATATAGTAATGCCTAGGCTATTAAGTAGAAATATTTACTCAGAGATAATGTGGATGTGGTAAACGTTCAATTAGAGTTATCTTAGTCAGAGATTATACGAACATGGTAAGATAGAATTCTCATAGAGAACAATTCAGAGGTGCGGTAGACATGATTGTTTTCAACTGGGGGGAATCATAAAAAATGTCCTCGAGCAGCTGGACTCTTTAGGACTTGTTTGCCGAAGGAATAGTTCAGGAGCGTATTTTTATGATCCGTGCTTAGGATACGGCATCCGAGGCCTGCTGATGTTAGGATGGGACTCAACACTTAAATCGGAGCCCACTGGGGTAAAAGAGTACATGCTAGGATTAGACATAGTACTTTTTGAGAAACTTGCCCTTAATCGACGTCATTAGCAAATCTCTATTAGGTTTCGCAAGCCTGTAGGAGCCGTTAGAATACACAGACTCTACAATAAAGGGGCCCTCCCATTTGGGCTGAAACTTCCCTACTGTCTGCTGAATTGTGACCATCGGTCTTTTTACTGTCAATAAGAGATCGTCTATTTGAAATGCCCTTTCCTTGACCTTCTTATTAAAGGCTCCAAAAATTTGAGCTGGATATAGCTTGATGTGTTGCTGGACTAGAAGATGCTTCTTATCCAATGCCTCTCACTCTTATAGCCGACGATGGTGGTTGTCTTCCTCCGTCAACTGGTTAGCGATAGCTAGCCATAGAGAGGGAATCTGGATCTCCAGGGAAAGTACTGTTTCTCTCCCATAAACGTGAGAGAATGGGGTATTGCCAGTTGGTGTCCGGACTATTGTGCGGTAAGCCACATATATTTGCCTAGCTTTTTATCAATCGCGTTTATTGTATGATACGACTTTCTTGAGTAGCTTGACAATTGTGTTATCGAATGCTTCTGTCAACCCATTTATCGCAGGATTGTAGGATATTGAAGCTACATTTTGTATTCGATTTTTATCACAAAATCGATGGAAGGCCTGGATTGCAAACTAAGCACAATTATCGTGATTAGTCCTCCGAGGTACCCTAAAGTGGTAGATAATAGAGTATTTGACAAAGTTGATCACGTTTGAGGTTTTTATATCCGCCAGTGGTATCGCCTTTGCCTACTTAGAGAAGTAGTTGGTGATGACGAGGATGAACCAGTATCCTTTAGAGGATGGAGGACTGATTCGTCTAATAATGTCCATTTTCTATGCTTTGAATGGCTAAGCAGCAACCGTAGGATATAGGAATTCGGAGGGTTGATGGCTGAAGTCAGCATGGAGCAGACATGCTCAATATTTCCTGTCATACTCAACAGCATCTAACATCATGGTGGGCCAATAGTAGCCCGTATGCCTGAGTCGGTCTTGCATCTTAGGACCTGGTTGGTGAGCCTCGCAAGTGCCATCATGTGCTTCTCTGAGTGCATTCTTTGCTTCGGTATCCGATAAAAGGAGGAGTCTGTCATAAGAGCGGCAATACAGTACTTTAGTAGCTATGTTATAGTAGAATTGGAGCGAGCGCCTCCTGACAAAAACAACTTTCTTCGGGTTATCGTGGAGCATCCCGTACTGAATAGTCTAAAAATAGGAATTGCCAATCCCTGACGTCAATATTACTGTCTGTCTGTAAGGAGTAGTTCAGGTACATGCATAGGCTGTTCTTGGGATAAACCAATTCTCGTCCAATCACTGTGACGGAGCGTTGGGTCCCCATAAGAGCGACCAAGGAAGCGACGAGGCCAGCTAGAGCATCGGCCTCAACATTCTATAGTCGAGGTACATGTTCTACAAAAAACCTATAAATATAAAGATTATATATGTCGAATACTGCCTGATAGTAAGGGAGCAAATCTTTATTTCGAACCTTGTATTAGCCTCTAACCTAATTTACTATCAGTTTTGAGTCACCATAAGCTTCCAGATGATCGACCCCCAACTGTTTAGCGAGTTGGAATCCCATGATAAGGGTATTGTATTCTGCCATGTTATTGGTACATGATTCCATAAGGGAATATGCATGGTGAATGACTAAACCCTCAAGAGTGACTAGGACCACTCCCACTCCAGTGACAATTTTGCCCTTGGGTCCTGTTCTTAAGGCTCCATCGAAGAACATCGCCAAATAGGATCCTTCGTGACTGTGTTGGATTCGAGGACTTCATTTGGAATACCATCGTAGAGTTTTGACATTTCTGGTACGGATTG
Source organism: Iris pallida (assembly GCA_029216955.1). Classification (NCBI taxonomy): domain Eukaryota; kingdom Viridiplantae; phylum Streptophyta; class Magnoliopsida; order Asparagales; family Iridaceae; genus Iris; species Iris pallida. The sequence goes on along the minus strand of JANAVB010018600.1, from coordinate 15,893,785 downwards.
TGCTGCCAAGAAATAGTCCAATATTTGACCCTTAATTGCCTTGTGCGGGACGAAACCATGTCATAAGGTAAGAGTAGAATTACCAATGTAGCTAATCGTGAATTTAGTGCTCCTAGCTTAGTCAAGTAGATTCTGAGGGGATTGACTCGAGAGATAACATGGATCGTCTGCCCAACTACCTAATGACGGGTCTTCTGAATAGCGAAGACTAGAGCGAGGCACTCCTTTCCGATGGGATTATATCGATGTTTGACACCAATGATTGTTCTGCTTAGATGGCTTGTTTCTAGCCTGCATCACTTTTATGAGCTATTCGGGCACCGAGAGAATGATCCATCGCACGAACATACAGCAGGAAGGGTCTTCCCACGATCGGGGCTACCAGGACTGGGGGATTGGTGAGATATTTCTTAACTTCGTCGAATGCTTGCTGGCATTCTTTGGTCCAGACATAAGAAACTTCCTTTTTTTATTAACTTGGTAAAGGGTTGTCATCGCCCGGAAAGGTTTGCTATGAATCTTCGGATGTATGACAAACATCCTTGCAGGCCACGAAGCTCTCTGAGATTCTTCGGTAGATCCATATGAAGGATAGCCTTGGTCTTTTCAGGGTCAATATGAATGCCCATTGCTGTAATGATGAAGCCCAAAAACTTGCCACTGGAAACTCCTAGGAAAGAGTTGGTTGGGTTCATCTTTAGTTGACGTGCCCTCATCAAATTGAATATAGTCCTTAGATCCTCTAGATGGTCGACCTTTCTTCGACTCTTAACATCAATTTTATCAACATAACTTTTTACCATTTTGCAGAGGTGTTCGCAAAATTTGATGCTCATATCCCGCTGGTTTGCTGTCCCGACGTTCTTTAAATTGAAAGGCATCACTGTATAGCAGTAGATTCCTTTTGGTGTTCAGAATAAAGCATTTATTTCATCGTCAGAGAATATTTTAATCTGGTTATAGCCCAAAAAATTGTCAATAGAAGGACATGCGTTCAAAGCCACATGTATTTTCGATCATTACATTTATGATTGGGAGAGAAAACTCATATTTTGGACAAGCCGAATTGAGATCCCTGAAGTCTATACAGACCCTAATTTTTCTATTCTTCTTGTTGATGGGAACAACATTGGCTACCCAGTCTGGATGTTGTTCTTCACGAATAAAACTGCTAGTTATGAGTTTATTCACCTTGGTTTCGATAGCATCCATGACATTCGGACGGAAGCACCGCTGCTGCTGTTTGACCGATTTAGAATCAGGTCGAATGTTAAGTTTGTGCATTGTGACCTGCGGTTTAGCCCCGACATATATTTATAGCTCTAGGTGAAGATATCAATGTAATCTTGGATAAGCTGTACAAAATTTTTACGATCCTCTCATGTCAAACTTTTGCTGATGAAGATAGGTTTGGACGAGGATTCGTCTCCTAAGTTAATTTGCATGACTTCATCTTCGGTAGGAGTTTCTCGTTGTTCAAAATGCAATTTTACTAAGATCCTAAGCATTAATCCTAGGTTCTTCTTCGAAGAATTCCAACAGTTGGTCTTCATCATCTGTTGAAGGATATATGGAGGTTATATTGACAGATAATACCTTCTTAAGGGCTTGGCCGATGCTAGTATCAGAGTCCCAAGTGGAGGATTTTGATGAGTGAGAATGCATATCGACTTCGACTTCTAAACTCTTCGGGGTTGTTGGAGGTGTTATATATCCTAATCCTTGACGAGTACAATGGTAATAATTGTTTGCCATTGATTATAAAAGAACAGAACAATTATATAGGAGGACTGGACTTTTACATCATAATACAAACTCGCTCGTACAATGAAAGCCTAGGGACGAAAACCTAGGTACAATAATCTAAGCACGATTGTTTAGTTTTGATTCTGGGGGGTGACGGTAGAGGCTCGGAAAAGTGACGGCCGCTCTGCCTTACTCCTTGGATGATCAGACGTAGCCTTGGCTCCGGTGAAGAACTGCTCTCAAGATGGAAAGACTCTTATGTCTGCGCCTTTTGTCTCTCTGTGTGTCCAGCCGGGTGGAGAGGATCTCTTTTGCAAGAGAATGACACCTTGCTATATTTTTTGGTTTCTCTGGATCCGATCCTTTTGCAAGGGAATGGCACCTTGCTATTTATAGGAGTTGGGTGTCATAATTAGGGTTTGCAATGATCACCCTAAAAAAGTCGACGGCTTGGGGATTTAATTGCTATTTTCCTTGATCCTATTTTGTGGGCAATTAATCTGGACCACTAATCTTGATTGCAACGAATCTGGACAATTAATGTTGATTGTGTAAAATTCGTATGGGCAATCAATGTTGATTGTCATGAATCTTGGGAAGCTTGGATCTTCTGCCACGTGTTTAATCCATGTGATTGCCATAAATCTATTTTGATTCGAGTAATTATGATGATTGCACTAAATCTGGTTGTTGGGATTGTTGATAACTCTTGATTGATTTAGTGCCACGTGGGAAACTGATCTTCTGCCACGTGTCATAACCGCGAACCACAGCCGCATGAGGGTAGCTTCTTAGGTTTTGAACTGCATGAAGGTGGCAGCCCCATAGGTGTAGCCTCCAAAATCTGAGTTGCATGGGGGTGGTTTCCAATTGAGCCGTATAGGACTAGCTACGTGTCAAGGCTGTATGGGCGTGGCCTCTCAATATTTGGGCCACATGGAGATGATCCCCATGATTCGAGCCGCATAAGAACAGCAGCCGCATAGGGTGACTTCTTATAATTTGAGCTGCATGACGAGGGTCTCCACGATCCAAGCCGTATGCGAGCATCAGCCGCATGGGGGGGTGGCAGCTGCATAGGGAGCATTGTAGTTGGTGGATCGTGCCAGCTGCAGAGAAGATTTTTTTTGTTTCCCAAGGAATATGCCGTCATGTCAAGGTTCATCATTTCAGCTTTAATATCAGAGTTATCACTTTGCATCAGAGCATTTAATGGGAGCAGTCACTTTCTGGCCAGCTGTAAAGGCAAGCCGTATAGGGTCATGTGATTCTTGCCTGAGCCGTATGAGGCTATTGAAGAGTTTCTGAGCTACATGAGGCTCTGATAGATTCCTGAGCCGCATGAGGCTCCTTCTATTTTGAGCTGCATGGGCTTCTTCTGTTTTGAGCCGTATGGGCTTCTTCTGTTTTGAACCGTTTGGGTTTCTACTGTTTTGAGCCGCATGGGCTTCTTTTGATTTGAGCCGCATGGGCTTTTCTAGTTCTTTTCCATGCTTCTATAAGACCCCCTTCAAAGTTTTCAATTTAAAAAATTGGAATACTTTGAATAAGTAGCATGGCTATATGAGCTCCGCTGGCTGCATAGGATATTCTTGGCCGTATGGCTTATCTGGCCCCATAGACTCCCTAGCTGCAAGGGCTCCCTGCCTCACGTGCGTCTCATTAATTGCCCTTAATTTGTTTTTTTAGAGCCATCTTTTGGGGGAATCTCAAGAGTTGGCTCATTAAATATTTGGATTTTATGTCCTGGATGAATCTTTTTTTATGAGAGAGGGGGCAAAATCCGAGGAGTCGGTTTTGCCTGCAGCACACGACCCGAAGCGGTTTATCGGTCCACGTGCCCCCTATGTCTGCCTAAATAGGGTGCTGTTAGAATAGAGAAACTTCTTTGCCTTCTTTTGTCTTCCTCTTCTCTTGCCCTAAGCTGCTGTTCTTCCTTCTCCGATCATTAATCGACGATGGCCCCGAAAGCTTCCAAAGCTTCGAAAGCTTCCAAGGCCTCTACTGCAGCAAAAGATAAGAAGGCGGCGGCTCCCTCGCCGACTGTAGCGCCTCCAGTCCATCCTGACGTCTACCCTACCATCCAGGGTAAGGACTATGTGGAAGATCGAACACTTCAAACCCTAAAACAATGGCTCTATTGCATGTTTTTTTATGCACAAGCCTTCTTCCCCTCAGCATTCAATGCGTTCTTCATCATTATGAAGCCGCATATGTTGTATGGGCCGTATGAACGAGACACATGAGGTATACCTTATGTTTGAGCCGCATGAGATCGTCTAAGCCGCATAAACGCCTTGAGAACTGAACCGCATGAAGCCCCTCTGAACAGAATCGCATGAGCTTCTAATGGACTGAGCCGCATAGCGTTCCGCATATAAACCTACCTAAACAGAGCTGCATGAGGGCTCGTCGAGCCGTATGAACTTTGTAAAAAAACACCGTGCCGCATAAAGACTCATCTAAACAAAGCTGCATGTGCTCTGTAGAAATCGAGCCACATAAGAACTCGTTTAATCAGAGTCGCATGAACACTGAATTTTCGGCCATCTTCTGACTTTGTTTCTTTTGTCTCTTTTCAGTAAATCTGCCAGTCAATGCTGCAGGAGAACCCCTTGTGGGTCAGGCCCAATTTGCCATAGAAGTTCGGTTTGACCATCTATTCCGGTAGGTGGTGGAGCAACTGCCCCAGAACGAGCCTGAGGAGAGGCTGAATCTTATTAGGAACCAGCCCTTTCGCTTTCTCTGTGCCATGCTGAACTCTGGGCAATTGGAAGGAAAGTACCCGAAGCCGGCGTTCTTCTTCGGGGACGCTCTGACTGTGAAGAACTTCTGGGTATTGGATATATCCAAGAATTAGAATTTTATTTCTGCTGGGAGGGCGATCCACATCCCCCATATGGAGCATCATTTTCCATTGGCGTGGTTCAATATGTTGTCGGTGGACAGGAAGATGCAGGAATCCTTGACCCCGAGCCGGTCGGGAATGATTATGGGTAACATCCACTACAATAAGCACATTAGATCAGCGTACGCGGACAGTGAACCGGTCAGCTGCTACATGATGGGGCTATCCCCGGGTGCCTTTTTAAATGTACAAGGTCCCAATTTCTCATTCTCTCAAGCCAACACTTTTCTGAATCAACTTGCTCGTAAAGGGTCTTATCCCATTGGCCGGCTCTCGCTTTTGAACTGGATACGCCCCATCCCTTCGTGGGCCAATTTGATCGGGTGGATTCTGCGAGAATATGGGACGTTCCTGCGTGAGGTTAGTCTCTACCACGCCATCCGAGGTACATGTCATGGACTGTCCATCAACAAGGAGTTGTTCATGGCTCTCTTGGAGATGTACAACCGGCGGACGGGGACTTTCTTCGTGCCTGGAGGGGAGATTGGGCTTGCTCTTCATGAGATGCACGCAGTCTCTAGGCTGCCCTGGGGCAATAAAGTGTGTGAAGATATATACTCCAACGAACGAAGAGTTCGAAGATTTGGAGCAAAGACATCCGGGTTTCGTTGTTGTCTATCAGGATTTATCGTGTCACCACAGTTACTATCAGCAGATGACCAATAAGGATAATAGCTCGGAAGGGAACCTTCCGCATACTAGAGCTTGGCTCTCCCACCTTTTTTAGCAAGGTGCCTCAGGCCGGGTTACTCTCCGGAATCCTCTAACCCGAGAGCAAGTACAGGATCTGGTGTTAACTGCCAAGAAATCGAGGGCCTTGAGCAACACGTTTGGGAGTCAAACTGATTCCTTTGATTATTTTTATCAGGATACCCAGCCGTTGTCGAAGAAAGCAATCCTGGCAGGGTTCCTGATGGTATGGCTATGGAATTGCGTGGTCTCAGGAGGAGTTGGTTCCATTGAGAGGATCAGCCAAAATTTCATCCTTCCTGCCGTGAAGCTGGCCTTCGTGGTCAGACTGGCTCTTCTTCCGGCCATGGTGTGCAGTATACACCGTAGCCTCCGTACTTTTTCGTCCAAGGTTATTGCACATGACACGATGATGAACTTTGAGCGAATTGAGTTGCCCTACCACTATTTGATGGGGTGGATGTTAATGCACTGCTAGTCTTTGATGAGACCTGGCCCAGAAGATGGTGTAACTGACGACAATGCTTTTATCTTCCAGTACCGCCGGATGCCCTGGGAGTAAAACACTATGCCCGCCTGTCGGAGGGCGCTGGCGAGGGTAGATGGATATAACTTCTTCATATCTTTTCTCTATTTTTCTGCTGAGGAGGTGGGGAGTGTATATGTTGACGGTACCGGGCCTCCTCTCCTCTTACCAGGGAGGATGCTTCTTTGGTTGCATAACATCCGTCCCTCGCACTTAGTATATCACAACCGTAATACTGTCTACCTGGAACCTTACTTGCCCAGCCGGTTCTCCCGCCAGTTTGGGTACGGCCAGCTGTTCCTATAGAGTCCCAGCTCTTGCCTGGGCTTTGAAGGCAGCGTTCTGGATGGCATCAGGGCCTGGCTTTACTATGATACTGCTCATACCCGTGCTAGTTTCTCTGTCCCAGACGCTGAGACACAAGGAGAGATTTTGTATTTAGCGGCTCTCTACCACGTCACTGCGAGCAGGTTTCCTGTTAACTTTGACACGCGTACCAGTTTTATTGTTGGTAACGGCTTGGCATAGAAGCCCCATGGGTCAAAAACAAGGAAGCAGAGGGAAAGTACGGTTCCCGTGCCGGACTCGGAGTCCACCACTACGGATGAAGAAGATGGCGAACAGGGTATCGATGATTCTCTCCCTCCTCTAGACGAGGTGGCGGCAGATCAACCGCACATTGCGTTTGATGAAGTGCTGGCGGATCAGCCGCCTGATGTGCCTGGTCCTTCGCGTAAGCAAAGCAGGAGTGAGTCTGCTGATATCGGCATGACTTATTCCATAAAACGGACTGCTGTCAGATCCCGTCGGCTACTTATCGAGGATGTTGACGCTGTTTCTGAGGTGACTTGAATTATAACTATCTTCTCCTTCTTTTTCCCGCACTATGGCCTAATCATTTTTCTTTGCTCTTGTAGGCGTCGGAGGAGTCGGTTTCTCGAGAACCGGCCGCTGAGGTTGATCCGGCCCTGACCACTTTGGTCAGTGACATGTGTACCGCTATTATTTTTGCTAGGGTTCTTCCGAAGGCGGCTGAGGAGTCCCACGTTGTTGAGGGCTCAACCCATGGTAACGGAGGCTCTACTGCACCTGTCCCTGAGACCGTTAAATTTCAGCAGGGTGACGCTGAACCAGTTGTATCCCTTTCCGGAGTGGTTGGGGCAGAAGAACCAGCTGAACTCAACTTGGAGGTCACCGGTGAGGGTACCATGGCAGCTGCGAGCGAACCTCAGCCTCCACAACCCTCCCTTAGTAAGATAAGCCAAATTTTAACTAATGAGGAGGCCCATTCGCTCTATTATCACATCCTTCGGGTTACATTGATTGATGGTTGCTCTAGACATACAGGTCCTGCCCTTTCAGTGCCGATGACGGATATTGTTAAGGTAGGCTCTGCTAGCGGGGATTTGGTGGAAGGGAGCGTGCCCCTTTCTCTTTCGACTTATCTTGAGGGGCCTCCCGCCGGATCGAGTTCGGGATGTCATATGGCGGCACAGCCTGGACAGGGAGCAATGGTCCTTGCATCTTCCTCTGCTCGTATGACTTTGGGGGTTGACCTCTTAGCTTTAATGAGTATCAAGATTGTTCGGGCCACGGAGGAAGAATTGGCCGCTGTTCAAGCGTCCTTTCGCTCAGAATTTATTTCCCTTGTGGCAGGGGCGGCAAGTTCTGTTACGTCTTTTTCAACACTGCCAGCCACACTTCCTTTGACACCATCCTCTACAGAAGTTCTGGATGAGGCATCGCAGGATGTGGTTGATAGTTTCTACCGCCATTTGAAGAGAGGAGTAGAAGCTGCTGTGGAGCGGGGGAGCCCTTTCGCCTTGGCCCGATAATGCACCCAAGGCTAAATTGACATTCTCAAAACCCTTTCCGGCGGGGCAGGGATAGCTGCGCTTCTGGAGCCCAAACTGTTGGAGGCTGATCAGCTTGTGGCCCAGTTTCAAGTGTTGTGACAAGCTGATTTATCTGCAGCAATTGATCAGGAGCGGGGGTTCCTCACCACCGCCTTGGAGAAGATAAGGCTCCCGCAGGATACATCTAAGCTGGTTATAATAAAGGACCTTGGCGACCTATCTCTCTTGTACGACCAGCTGAGCCACCGGAGCGAGGTTTGCAGGGCTCGGGAAGCGGCCGCCTCCCAGGGAGTAATCGATACAAGGGAACAGATTCTCGAACTCCAGAAGAAGCTGGCCTTCTTGGAGTCTGAGCTTGAAGCTTCTTGTACGGACAAAGAGCTGTTTATTCAGGATGCCGAAAGGATTTCCAGAGCTTCCGCTAACCTGGAATGTGCTCTGAAGAAGTTTGAGGAGGGCTGGCGGGCTTACGCACCCTTGGAAGATGCGGCGCTGCTGACTCAGGAGGCTGAACGTCGGGCCAAACTGAGGTTTGAGCAGTCGACTGCCTTGTTGAGGGATCGTCTCAGGGCACTATGTATCGTCGAACAATAATCGGTTTTTTCCTTCTTTTCGTTTTCGTTCTTTTCCTTTATTAAGTGGGACGTGGTTCCCAGAACATGTAGTACTTTTGCCTTTCAAACAAAAGAGTATGCTTTATCCTACCCTTTATTTGTATTGCTTATTGTGTTTGTGGTGTTTGTGGTATTTGCCCCACTAGGGAGCTGTTTGTGGACTTGTTACCCTTGGCATACCTTAGTTTTAGGTACAGATAACAAGTTGATGGGGATATTTGGAACAAATCCACAGTAAGGTGGCTATGGACGTTTCTGGTATCGGGAGAAAGAATGCCGTGGGGCAACTGGGCCCCTGGGGCATGATGAGAAGTGATGGGCATGTACTAGAAAACTTAGTACAGCATTTATGGTCAATAGTGGACATTTTTGGTCAACAGAGGATATTTGTGTGCCTATTATCCTTGGCATATTTTAGTTTTTTTTTGGTACGGATAATAGGTCGAGAGAGAACCATCATACTTACTCAGAGGTAATGAGGACGTGGTAAATATAAGGGTTTCTTCGATGGAGCCTCCCTACTCAGGGCTAACGAGGACGTGGCAGGAGTGGGCTCCATGACGTGAATATAGAACAACTCAGAGGTAATGAGTACATGGAAGTTCTATGTGAGGGGCGGTTTGTTTTTGATGGAAGGAAAACAACTCAGAGGTAACATCGAGGTGGTTGTTTCAAAAAATCTGTGGATTTGTTACCCTTTTTGTGCACCAAAAGTACGGGTATTAGATCATAAGGAGGGAGCTCTTTTAGGAGGAAGTTCAGAGGTATGATCATACATGACTTACTACCTAGAAGAGGCGATATAGATTTATCTGTAATGACCAGAGTGTAAGTTCAGCGGTACCTGCGGGTACATAACTCGATAATCTGGAAGAGTTGGAGTCGGCATATGAGTTCAGCGGTACGAGAGAGTATATAACTCGTCATTCTGGAAGATTTGTAGTAGGGATGTGAGTTCAGCGGTACGAGAGAGTACATGACTCGTCATTCTGGAAGATTTGTAGTCGGTATGTGAGTTCAGCGGTACGAGAGAGTACATGACTCGTCATTCTGGAAGATTTGTAGTCGGGATGTGAGTTCAGCGGTACCAGCGGGTACATAACTCATCACCCTGGAGGATGTCATTTCAGACGTAATACTTCTTTAGGAACTTGCCGTTGATGGGCAACATGAGCAAGTCTCCGTTTTGTTTTGCGAGACGGTAAGCTCCATTGGAGAATACAACATCAATGATGAACGGGCCTTCCCACTTTGGCTGGAACTTGCCGGCGGTTTTGTGAGTCATAACCATCGGCCTCCGAACCGCCAGAACGAGGTCTCCCACTTGGAATGTTCTAACCTTCTTATTGAAGGTTCCGGAGATGCATGCCTGGTACAGCTCGATTCGTTGTTGAGCTAATAGGCGCTTCTCATCCAAGGCCTCCAACTCTTGCAGTCGATGATGGTGATTATCATCTGTTGTCAACCGATAGGTGAGAGCGACGCAGAGCGTGGGGATTTGAGTCTCTAGTGGGAGAACTGCCTCACTTCTATATACTAGAGAAAATGGCGTGTTCCCAGTGGCTGTCCATACTGTGGTACGGTACGCCCATAAGCATTCACCGAGATTTTCATTCCAGTCGTGTTTGTTGGATGACACGAACTTCTTGAGAAGCTTGATGATTGTTTTGTTGAATGCTTCAGCCAGACCATTAGCCGCTGGATTGTATGGTATTGAAGCAATATTCTGGATGCGGTGCTTGTCGCAGAACCGATAGAAGGCGTGGCTTGCGAACTGCGGACCATTATCATGGATGATCCTTCGGGAAAGTCCAAAGCGATAGATGACGTGATGCTCGAGGAATGATCATATTTGAAATCTTTACTTCTGCAAGCGGAACAGCCTCCGCCCATTTGGAGAAGTAATCTGTGATTGCGAGTATGAAGCGATGTCCTCGGGATGAAGACGGAGTGATCGGACCGATGATATCCATTTCCCATGCTTCGAAGGGCCAGGATGCCACCATCGGGTGTAGAAACTCGGATGGCTGGTGGATGAAATCTGCGTGGACTTGACAGGCTTTGTATTTTCGTGCATAGCCTATTGCATCTGCAACCATTGTGGGCCAGTAGTAACCCATTCGGCGAAGGCGATCTTGTAGTTTCGGTCCAGGCTGATGGGCCCCACAGATGCCATCGTGAGCTTCACGTACGGCTTCTTTGGCTTCTGTATTTGACAGGCATCGAGGCAGTAATCCATCGTATGATCGCCGATATAGCATTTTTGTCTCTGTATCGTAGAAGAACCTGAGGAAACGTCTTCTAATAAAAGTGGCTTCCTTCGGATTCTCCGGCAGGATGTCGTAGACTACGAAGTCAATGAACGGTTGTCTCCAGTCTGGTGCTTTATCGACTGACATGGCGGAGTAGCTCTCGGCATACTGAATATTATTCCTGGGACAGACCAACTCACGGCCTATGATGTCAACCAGATAATGAGCATGATTCGGAACTGCTAAGGTAGCGGCAAGACCCGCTAGGGCATCGGCTTCAATGTTTTGGAGCCTGGAAACGTGCTCTATGAAGAACCTCTCCAGGGACGAGATGATGTCGATTGCTATTTGGTGATAGGGGATCATATCTTCATGGCAAACTTCGTATGAGCCCCGGATCTGATTAACAATTTGCTGCGAATCGTCGTATGCTTCAAGGTACTCTACTTCCAGCTCTTTTGCAAGTCGGAGGCCAATGACCAAAGCGTTGTACTCGCCCATGTTGTTTGAACAGGGCTCCGTGAGGGAATAAGCTCGATTGACCACCAACCCGATGGGAGAAATCAGCACTATTCCGACTCCAGCGATGATGTTGTCCTTGGGCCCAGTTCTAGAAGCGCCGTCGAAGATCATTCGTCATATGGTACCGCGGGTGGCCATATTTGAATTAGCGACCTTGTCTTGCATCTCTTCGTCTATTTTGGTTGACTCCGAACCTGGATGAGCTGCTAAAAAGTCTGCCAGAGCTTGACCTTTAACAGCCTTTTGTGGGATGAAGATCATGTGGTAGGGGGACAATAATATCGCCCAGGTAGCGAGGCGAGAGTTGAGTGCACTTGGCTTAGTCATGAGGACCCTGAGGGGGTTGACTCTTGATATGACGTAGATGGTTTGTCCTGTGACGTAGTGTCGCGTCTTCTGAATGGCGAAAACCAGATCTAGGCGTTCTTTCTCTACGGCAGTGTATCGATGCTCCGGCCCTATCATCATTCAGCTGAGGTAATATATGGCTTGTTCGTGGCCTGCCTCCTTCTTTTATGCTAGCAGAGCACCGAGAGAATGTTCCATCGCTCGTAGATAGAGCAAGAATGGTCTTCCAGCAATCGGGGCTACCAGAACTGGAGGGTTCGTCAGATATTCTTTGATGCTGTCGAAGGCACGCTGGCATTCTTTATCCCATACGAATGAAATGCCCTTCTTCATGAGGTAGATGAATGGCTGACATCGTCCGGAGAGGTTGGAGATAAACCTCCTGATGTAGGCTAGCCTTCCTTGAAGGCCTCGGAGTTCATAGAGATTTCTCGGAGGACCCATCTCCATGATCGCCTTCGTCTTCTCAGGGTCTACGTGGATACCCTAGGAGGTAATGATGAAACCCAAGAACTTCCCGCTGGATACACCCAAGAAGGATTTTGTGGGGTTTATTTTCAAATTGTGTGCTTGCATCAGGTCGAACACTATCCTTAGATCATGTAGATGATCTTCTTTAGAGCGGCTTTTGATGGCGATGTCGTCAACGTAACATTCCACTGTTTTGCGCAAGTGGTCTCTAAAGATGATGCTCATAGCTCTTTGATAGGTGGCGCCAGCATTCTTTAAACTAAAAGGCATGATTGTGTAGCAGAACGTGCCAATTGGTGTTCGAAATGATGTATGCTTTTCGTCATCAGGGAACATCTTGATTTGGTTATACCCCGAGAAACCATCCATAAATGACATACGCTGAAAGCCATAGGTGTTATCGATCATGATGACTGTGATAGGGAGAGAAAACTCATCCTTAGGACATACATCATTCAGATTGCAAAAGTCGATGCAGATTCGAATCTTTCCACTCTTCTTGAGGAGTGGAACTATGTTGGCGACCCAGTCAGGATGATGTTCCTCACGGATGAAGCCGCTGGCTATCAGTTTGTTTACTTCGGCTTCAATAGCATTCATGACGTCAGGACGGAACCGATATTGCTGTCGCTTGACTAGTTTTGTGTCTGGATGGATGTTGAGTTTGTGAAGTGCAATCTCGGGGTTCAGTCCGGGCATATCTTCGTAGCTCCAGGCAAATACGTCGATATATTCTCTAACGAGTTGTAGTAGTGATTCTCGCTCTTCGTCGGTCAGATACTTAATGACGAAGATATCACCAAGATCGACTTGTACAACCTCATCCTCGGTGGGAGGCTCTCTTTGGTCGAACCGCTTCTCCTACTGTGCATCTAGCTATTGTGCCCATGGCTCTAGTTCAAGAAGTTCGAGAATGTCTTCATCTTCTTTGTAGGCATCGGCAAGTGCCATATTGACGGACCAGACTTGCCTGAGCATGTCCCCGATGCTGATATCTGAATCGAAAGTGGGTGATCCGGTTGAGTGTGAGTGCCAGTCGCATTCTTCGTCTGAGCTTTCAGGTGTCGTCGCGGGTGTGACATAACCTAGCCCACATCTAGTTTTGTTGTAGTAGTCTCGTGGTTTCCCAGCCGAGACCGACGATTGTAAGGGTAATCGCCGTCCAGTGCTGTATTTTAAGCCTGGTGTAGTTTCCAGATCATACCCTTATTTCTACATAAGGTACTTGGATTGGGGATTATACAGATAAAGGAGCAATCTCCCGGTGACGGGTTCGAGCTCAACTTCTTCTATCTTGAAGGGCTGTGGATCATTCTTTCGGCCGAAGATGATTGGGTGATCCCCTCCCTCGATTATGCGGTAAGCGTCTTCCACTGGAGTAAGTTGGTTTGCGGTGTAGACATTTGCCACTTTGTGTATGCAGGTGAGCGCCTATACTGTGTTCCATAGCATATATTGTACAAAGCTTATTAAGCTCGAGATAATTCAATGATAGCCCTTTATTGATGAATTAAGGTATCTTTTCCAGTGGGATTATATCATCCGCGGATGGAACATCAGTGTAAGCAGCCACATACTTGGCTAGCTCTGACTCTTCTTCAACCACCCCCTGTGTAAATGCAGACTGAGAGGATGACTTGGGCAACTTGATTGTCAGGGGCTCCATGGGTGGAGCAGAACGTGGAGTTGTTGGCATACTAGCTACCCCCAGTTTGGTGCTCTATGCTGGGCAGGGAGTTGTTGGCTGGCTAGCAGTCCCTGGCTTAGTGCTCGGTTGCCGATTCATTCTGGGAAGACGAATTATCATCTGTTTGACAAAGGGATTGAGCTCTTCTGCTTGTGTCCGGCTAGCTTTAGACAGCCTGATTGTCAGTGGCTCTGTCGTGGGTCTTGGCGCTTGGCCAGACATTAGCAGTCGGATTATCATCTGTTCCTCCTGTGCAGAGAGGCTAACTGCGTCCTTATGAAGAGTGGCTGTAAAGGACGCATTTATGCCAGGCTTGCGGGCTTGGAGGTGGATCGTCAGAGGTTCTTCTGATCCGGTTGTTGCCTCAGTTTGAGCTTGAATATCTCCTTCGGTAAGATACTTTTTCGACTTCTCGTATAAGCATGAGTCTGAGTAGTAGGATTCGACCCCTTTGAAGGGATCGATGTCGGTAAATTCTGTTCTTGCGAAGCCGTATTTGTCGACGTACTTGAAGCACTGCTGCAGTGTGGAGGGCACGATCGTATAATCGTGTATCCAAGGACGACCCAGGAGAATATTGTAGGAGGTGTCCGCATCTATTACATAACAGGTCACTTTTGACTGAACGTCGCCGATTTGGCATTTTAGGCGGATCTTCCCGATCGGGTAGCTCCTGCCCGAATTGAAACCGCTAATGGCGGTGCTTGTAGGCGTCAGGCGATGCATCATGATGCGCAGATGGTGTAGTAGGCCCTTCGGGATGATGCTTATGGAGGACCCGGGGTCAATATGCATCCGATCGACCTTGATATCGCCAATGTACCCAGTATAATACAGAGGGCGATCGTGCAGGTTAGTTTTGATAAGCATATCCTGCGGAGTGAAGTCAATGTTTGGCATTGACCCTGTGCAAGCGCTGTCCTGGAGGTCTGCCGGTGAGTCCTCCCCATTGAGATTGGACTGAGCCAGGCATACGTCGGCATTCTGGAGTGCTTCACTTAGTGCGACGCAAACATCCTTGGAGAGTCTCAGGAGCTCATATAGCGACAATTTGGTCGGTGTGTTGGCAAATTATGCCAGGATGTCAAAGTTGTATGGCCTCTCTAGCCCATGAGACATCTTTTTTCGGAGTGGTTTGTCGAAGCGAGTCTCCTTCGGCCTAGGCTTGTCGGTCGTCGAATGCTGCGGAGGTCCTGGAGCATCAGCAACTGTCGGCTGCTGATCTTCAGTCGAGTTACCCGGTAGAGGTTAGGTTTGTGCGCCGGAGCGGGTAACAACAGCAGTAGCTTCTTCGACCTCTGTCGAGATCGTGCGACATGATTTGACTTTTCTATTCTTCTTCTTGCTGGTGGAGGGAGATGCGGACTGAGTCACATCAGGTACCAAGTCTGGATGGACCCATATGATCTTTCTTCGTGATGTGGTAAGGGGTACTAGACCAACAGCTTGGTCTCGGGGAGGTGGAAGGTTACCGACCTCCATCCTTGCTTGGGGGACAGGTACTACTCTGTCTTGAGTCCTTGTCGGAGGGAAGTTGTCGAATTATACTGACACCATATTGGCTGCTACGGCCACCTCTTCGAAATCAATGGCCAAGGCTTTAGAATCGATGAGATGTTGGATGTATCGCTTCAGTTGATAGCAGTCTTGTGTAGTATTGTAAACATAGTGATGGTAAAGGCAGTACTTGGGGCTCTCCATATCTGCAGGACGAGGCTCACGCCTGGAAGGAGGGAGCTGAATTTGTCCTCCTTGGATGAGCATGTCTGAGATGGGTTTAACATGGCCATACTCAAAGGAGTAGGTCATCTGAGGCTACTGCTTTTCTGCCGACGTTGATTCGGGCTTTGGGGCTGTGTCGGTCACCATAGTCTGCTTGCCCTTATTATCTCGGTTGCTGGAGGAATTACCACTGTTGTTGTTGTTGTTGTTGTTGTTGACGTTAGGGCGTTTTCCTTTGTCTTCCCCTTCCGAGATGTGCAATCCCAGTTGGCGGACTTTCTTCACCTTGTCTTCTGCGCTAGTGGCACTGATGATGAACGTCTTCCAATCCTTGAATTGACTATCGCCCATCCAGAGGCTGATTGCGGGAAGCAGTCTCTTTTGGCAAATTTCAATCAAGGAGGAATCAGGGTTGCCAGAAGGCAGCTTCATCACGGTTTGGCGAAACCGCTCGATATAATTTCTTGTTAGCTCCTTTTCTCCCTGAACAACGTCCATGAGAGTGGAAATTGTCACGTCTTGTCCTACTTCATAGAAACTCTCTAGGAACATGCGTTTGAAGCCGGTGAAGGAGTGGATGTAATTGTCCAGCAAGTTGCGGTACCAGTAGAAGGCGACCCCTTCCAAGGCTCCGATGAACAACCAGGTAAGGATGGCGTTGTCATGAGGCAAATGGTCGGTTGTGACTTCGAAATAGGTGATGTACCTGCTTGCAGATGTCTTCCCATCATATGGATTGATGTGGAATGGTTTATATTTTGGTTGGAAGGGAACATCTCTCCATGCAGCGGGATACGGTTGTCGTATCTTGAGGTCTTGGCAGTTTTCTCGGGCATGGAACATGGCCCGGAGCTCCTGGACCTCTCTTCTTGCCTTCCTGGCCTCGTCTGCAGCGGTAGGAGCTAATATTTCAAGAGAACTATCGCCCGAGTTTGGTACAGCTGAGTTCGAGTCCGCATTGACCACGGGACCTAAGCTTGTTTGGCCAGGCGTTCTTCCTTACTGGGTTGGAAGGGCCGTTTTGATCTCGTCCATAGACTTGACCAAAGCATGTAGTTTGGTCTCCAGAGTGTCGATGTGTTGGCGATCACTGGAACCTTCTTGGTGTCTACAATAAACACCGTCCTCACATGAGGAGAGATGGAAGGAACGGTAGAGGACGTGCCCTCTGAGTCATACCCTTATACAGAGAAGTCGTCCGGGTATGTGGGAATGTTCTCCTCTGGTTCTGACTCTGAAAGAGTGGTACCCCCAGCTTCAGAGCTTGCCTCGTCTTAGGAATTGTAGACGTCCTCGGGGAAGTCGGGATCTGCTACATCTGTTAGGTGAACCATCTCCCCCGGACTATCTTCTTGGAACACCGGGTTGTTGTGGATATTTAGAGGAATGCTACCCCCGGCTCCAGTGTCTTCCATAGATGTGGACGAATCTCCCAGTGTGGTAGATTTTGTCTTTGAGCGGGTACCTTGGTAAACTCCTCCTGTAAAGGTGGTAGTCAGCCGTTTAGAAGAAATTTTCTTGGTTATGTCGGTTGAATCTTTTGGGCTAGAGACATTTGTTTTCTTCCCTCTTCCGCTGCCAGAAATCTTCAGAGCAGAATTGCAAGAGGCGACGAGAAGCGCCTCGTCTTCTGAGCGTAGGTGTTGCAGCCTTTGGAAGACGGACCGCCGGTATTTTTTGGCTGCTGCCTTGTTACAGTAGCAGTTGACTATGACTTGGGTGCATTGATATCCTTGACAGAACTCTTTGTACGTCAAATCTTCTTCTCTTTCCTTCCGCTTGTGAAGAATCACTTTGCACGGTCACCTACTTTGTGGGCTGATGAGTGCGTTGGCCTCCTGTCTGCTCCTTGATGTGGGGGTAGCGTGAGTACTCGTCCTTGATCCTTATTAGGAGATTCTTGATAACTATCTCGTTCGTTGGCTGTCGGGGGCTGGACACGGGTAGTTCTGTACAACTTTCTATCAAGGGCCCGAGTAATAGTCATCGGGACGCCCTGGTAGTCAAAAGTTGGGCCAGCAGACTGAGCTCGTCGAGCCCGCGCTGCCCGAGACTTCTTTCTCCTAGCACCTGAGAGTGCGTAGTAGGAAGAGTCCAAGCTGGTCACAACAGAGTCTGGCATATGCTCCAGAGAGCCTTCATGGTTAGGACCGTATGAGAGGCGGTCAAAGACTGACCGCGAGCCGCATGGAATAGATGGTATGCGGCTGGGATCGGTTGCCGTGCAGGCTGTCTGCATGTGGCTGGTATGTGTGGCCGCATGACCTTTCTGTATGCGGCTAAGAGTCCTGGCCGTACAGGCTGTCGGCATGCGGCTATCCTTTGTGGCCGCATGAACTTTCTGTATGCGGCTAGATGTTATGGCCGTACAGGCTTTCTGCATGCGGCTAGAAATTCTGGCCGTATGGGTTTTCTGCATGCGGCTGACTTCTGTGGCTGCACGAGTTTTCTCCATATGGTTGAAAGTTGCGGCTGCATGAGCCTCCATGCGGCTGGTGCCCTTATGCGGCTTGGATCGCACAGAGTTTCTTTTTGCCCCTGCAAGTTCGGCATCATAGTATTTTCTTCTGTCGGACTTGGGGACAACTGAGTCTTCTGTGGTCTGAAGTGGGGCCGCAAGCGAGACTTCTCCGCTGTCTCGGACAACAGAGAGTACTTCTTCGAGAGCTTGGGGAGGAGCAAAATTTTTGGGTCTCCATTCCCTGCGGGCCTTCTTTGTGCGGGCTCGCCTCTGGACCGGGCAAGCGCTCCCGTCGGAGAGCATTTCTTCAAACGCCTGTTGGTCGAACCGGGCAACCAGCATTTGTTGAGTGGAGCCAAGTTTGGCTGCGTCTGATTGCGTCACCAACTCCTCAGCCGTAGAGAAGTTACTCCCCAGCAGAGTCGCCCTCGTGTTTGCCATTGATTATAAAAGAACAGAAAAATTATATGGGAGGAATGGACTTTTACTTCACAATATAAACTCGCTCGTACAAAGAAAGCCTAGGAACGAAAACCTAGGTACAACAATCTAAGCACGATTGTTTAGTTTTGATTCTGGGGGGTGACAGTAGAGGCTCCGAAAAACGACGGCCGCTCTGCCTTACTCCTTGGACGATCAGACGTAGCCTTGGCTCTGTTGAAGAACTGCTCTAAAGAATGGAAAGACTCTTCTGTCTGCGTCTTTTGTCTCTCTGTGTGTCCAGCCGGGTGGAGAGGATCTCTTTTGTCAGGGAATGGCACCTTGCTATATTTTTTTGTTTCTCTGGATTCTATCCTTTTACAAGGGAATGGCACCTTGCTATTTATAGGAGTGGGATGTCATCATTAGGGTTTGCAATGATCACCGTAAAAAAGTCGGCGACTTGGGGATTTTAATTTCCATTTTCTTTGATCATATTTTGTGGACAATTAATCTGGACCACTAATGTTGATTGTAACGAATTTGGACAATTAATGCTGATTGTGTAAAATCCGTATGGACAATCAATGTTGATTGTCATGAATCTTGGGAAGCTCGGATCTCCTGCCACGTGTTTAATCCATGTGATTGCCATAAATCTATTTTGATTCGAGTAATTATGATGATTGCAATAAATCTGGTTGTTGGGATTGTTGATAACTCTTGATTGATTTAGTGCCATATGGGAAACAGATCTTCTGCCACGTATCATAACCACGAACCACAGCCGCATGAGGGTAGCTTCTTAGGTTTTGAACCGCATGAAGGTGGCAGCCACATAGGTATAGCCTCCGAAATCTGAGCCGCATAGGGGTAGTTTCCAATTGAGCCGCATAGGACTAGCCACGTGTCAAGGCTGCATGGGCGTGGCCTCTTAATATTTGGGCTGTATGGAGATGATCCCCATGATCCGAGCCGCATGAGAACAACAGCCGCATAGGGTGACTTCTTATAATTTGAGCCGCATGACGAGGGTCTCCACGATCCAAGCCGTATGCGAGCATCAGCCGCATGGGGTGGTGGCAGCCGCATAGGAAGCTTTGTATTTGGTGGATCGTGCCAGCTGTAGAGGAGATTTTCTTTATTTCCCGAGGAATATGCCGTCATGTCAAGGTTCATCATTTCAGCTTTAATATCTGAGTTATCACTTTACGTCAGAGCATTTAATAGGAGCAGTCACTTTCTGGCCAGCTGTAAAGGCAAGCCGTATAGGGTCACATGATTCTTGCCTGAGCCGCATGAGGCTATTAAAGAGTTTCTGAGCCGCATGAGGCTCTAATAGATTCCTGAGCCGCATGAGGCTCCTTCTGTTTTGAGCCGCATGGGCTTCTTCTATTTTGAGCCGCATGGGCTTCTTCTGTTTTGAACCGCATGGGCTTTTTCTGTTTTGAGCCGCATGGGCTTCTTCTATTTTGAGCCATATGGGATTTTCTAGTTCATTTCCATGCTTGTACAATAATCTGGAGGCTTCCCTTTCGGGATGGAAAGACGTAAGAGAAGGCATCGACCCTTATCGTAATTTAGGTCCTTGTCGCTATTCAAGTCGTAACCCATCTTTTGGATGAGGTGTTTGGCTTGAGTATTATAACGATAAATTTACATCTTGCCGTTATCTGGTTCTAATTCGGCAGGAGTAAGTTATTGATGACGCTCTATCCGACCGAAAATGATGGGCTTTTGGTCTTTCTTTCGCACCAGAACTACGAAGCAGGCACCTCGGGTTGGGACGATTCTTTTTTTAGTATTAACGGTTGTTACTTATGTTTGTAACGTACCTAAGGCATTATCTAGAATATACATAGCATTCCATTGTACAAAATTAGAGTAGTTCAAAGATAGCATTTTATTGATAAAATATGTAACTTATTCCGATGGATTACATCATCCAATAAAGGTGACTCAATATGGGCAAATATGTAGTCCCATAATTCTTCATCTGTGAGAACTAGAACAGTTATAAGAGAAGGTAGTGGGGCTTTCCGCCATAGCTTGTCTACCAGAGGAGCTGAAGTCGTGGAAGCCGGAGGATCCTGTGATCTCGGAGGAGCTTCCAAGGACCTTCTTGGTAACCTTACCCTGATAGGTTCTTGGGCCCTTCCTGGAAGCTTGACAACTATGGTTGTCGGAGCCTTTCCGTGAAGCTTAGACATAAGAGGAGCTGACATTTGGGGAGGCTTTCCTTTGGGTCAGACTCTCAATGGTTCTTCAGTTACTATTTCAGCTTCCACTTCATTATAAGCATCATTGTCATAATCGTCCAAGTGAGCTGACTTATATGAAGCAACATTAGTGTAGTATGCTTCGATTCTTCTGAAGGGATCGATATGAGCAAAATCTGTTTTAACAATATCGTTGTCAGCTACATACTTCATACACTGATGGAGGGTGGACGACACGATCATATACTCGTGTATCCATGGTCGTCCCAACAAGACATTGTAGTATATGTCAGCATCAATGACATAATAGGTCACCTCTGTCCGGAGATCCCCTATCTGGCATTTCAAGTAGATTTTGCACAAGGGACTTGTCATGCCCCAGTTCCCAAATATACATGAACTTAAGATGCGAGTATGCCATCTAATACAATCTAGGATAAGTTTCCAATTTTATGGACTTATCACTAGACGTACTACGCTATAAAAGGTACTAAAAGTAACTGATCATCTATATCTCAATACACAGTAATGAAACGAATATCAAGAATGAACATAATATATCACTACCAAAATTTGTCGATTTAGCGACGGCCAGATCCGTCGCCAGTCCGACGGAAATTTCTATTAGCGACCGATCACTGACGGGTTTTGGCCAAAAAAATCCGTCGGCAATCAGCTCATCACTAATAACGGTCCGTCGCTACGTAGTCGTCAAGCGACTGACTAGCGACGGCATTTCGACTTAACAATACGAAGCATAAGCGACTACTTTCCGACGGAGTATCGTCCATTTCAAGTATTAAATACTGAACTGTTTAGACAATAGCGACGTAAAGTTTCGTCGGTAAACCGTCGTAATAGCGTATCAGAGTGTATCGTTTCGTCGCTAATCCGTCGAACGCCGTCGATAACAAAGGACGGATTAGCGACGGTTTACTGACGAAAAATCCGTCGACCAGGTTCAGGAAATGCTTGACATTTCCAGTACCATGGCGACGGAATAGTCGTCACTAATCCGTCGATATGCCGTCGACGGATCGACTGATTAGTGGCGGATTATCCGTCGCCACGGTTCTGAAAATATCAAGCATTTCCAGAACCTTATCGACAGATTGTCCATCGCTAGGCGGTCGCTAGGCCGTCGCGAGAGCGACTGATTCTCGACTGATTATCAATCGCCTTGGCGACGGCTAATCCGTCGCTATTCCGTCGAACTATAAACCATCAGAACCTTGTCGACGGATATTCTGTCGATCATCCGTCGCTACCTGGAAACAGTTTCAAATCTCCAGTTAGTGACGGCTCATCCGTCAAAAATCAGTCGAAAACTGGGAATATCCGTCGCTAACCAGTCACTAGTCCATCGCTAAATGAGATTTTTTGGAAAAAAATTACAGCACTTTTCCTGTTCACAAAAATATGCATAGACCAAACCAATATATAATGCACACCAATTATCCAACAATCACATAGACCAAATATATAATGCACACCAATTATCCAAGAATCACATAGACAAATTTGCACATACGAATTTAATGCACACCAATTATCCAAGAATCACAGACCAAACCAAATTAGTAGAAAATAAACATCAATTATTCTGAAGAGTAACATAATATCCGGTGCTATAATCCGATTATAGCACAATTAATCCAAAGCTCTCACAAATATTCCAAATTTTCTTAATATAATATTTTAAGAAGAAGGAGGAGGTCGATTGTCCGGTGGTGGTAATCCCAGCTGCGATCGACGAATATACTCCTCTACTAGGTATGACGACAAGCCGTTGTAGACACTGCTCGGAAGTCGGCGTAGCTGCTCTGGCGACATCAGATCTAGGAGTGACGTCACAGTCGTAGGCGGTACCACAGGGGCATCAGGGTTGAAAGAAAGATGAGCCACAGAAGAAGGACCGACACCAACAGTCGACGGACCAGTAGAAGATGGACCAACACCATCAGCAGACGGACCGGCAGCAGACGGAGGCGGAAAGTACGTAGCAAATTGCTCCCGCAAGGACGACACCGCCTCGTGCAGCTGCGTAAGCTGCGACCTAACATCATCGTCTGTCGGGGCCGTGGGAGGAGACGGTGTCGGTGGAAATCTCTGCGTCGCCATGTGTAACAGCCCTAGGGAGCCGACTCCATACAGGAGCCCTTTCTTAAAGCCGTCGACGTTATCTATGAACAAGTTGTTACGAGCGGCCAAAGAAGAGGGCGTCCGGGCGGGCATCGTTTCACCGACATCCTCAGTGTCAGTTAACTGAGCCCGACTAAGGGTCTCACGATACGCAGCCTATCAAATGAATGTGTTTATATTATAAGATTTACCTAAGTTGTAATCTAAATCCTATGTTTCACTAAGTTAAGTGTGAATCCTAAGTTTACCTAAATTATAGTCCGAATACTTTTAATTCTAACGCAAATCTCATAAACGTAAGTACTTACATCAGTCTCCTTGGCCCTCTCGTCGACGAAGCTCCCGTCCTTCCGTCTTTTGTGCGTATGCTAGAACACGTCATGCATGGTGACTGATTCTGGCACCCTTCCCTCCTTCACCGCCCGTTGGGCCTACATACGAAATATTCGTAGAACGTCGATAACTCCTTTAATTAATAATACCTAATTTGATAGTGAAATAAATTTAAGGTAGCTCACCAGATCTGCAAGCGTCGCTGCGTGGGGCCTTGATCTCCCCCGTATGAAGGCCCGCGGCCTGTCGGTTCGCCTTCGCCTTCTCCGATTTCTCCTTATACGTAGGGGTATCCATCATACCTAAGAGGTCCTCATAATACTCCAGCCGGATCCAATTCGGCCTCGTATGCCCCATTTTCAGTTCATGAATTATATCCCGTATCTTCTTCGAGGCAGCACTTCTGTAGGTCCTGCGGATCGCATCCTCGCGATGGGGGGCCACCAGTACGTCGTCTAACATAGAAATTCAATTATCACGTAATTTAAAAAATGGTTGATTAAAGAGTAACTAATAATTAACCAGAAGATATAGATATATACCCTCAACTCGTCGAGCCAGACGTACTTCACGTTCAGGGGCACCGACGAAAAGTTGAGGTAGGGACCGTGGAAGTTAGCCCTGATAATTTCTCCAAGAGCCCTGCCAACATTAAACGGAAAAAAACCTACAAAGAAGAAACGACTGGATTATTAACTTGAATAAATAAAAGAAATTTAATAAATTATCTTAAATTTACTTACGAGGTCCCCGTGGGCCATAGCTCTCGTCGGAGCTCGCCTCTCGGCCTCTCTGGTGCCGTCGAAGGATCCGCGGGTCCGCGCATGTACTCCCCAGTAATCGGATGGAACCGAGTATGGGGTACTCTGGGGCCCACTGTGTAGTAACTGGGGCTTCCCCTGGTGGATCCGCTGCTGGTGGTTCCGATAGCGGAACGGATCTGCTAGCAGATCCGGACTCATGCCTCGATGAAGTGGTCGATCGAGGACGGGATGCGTCTGTGCCTGGGGTACTCTCCGGGTCGGGGTCACTCGATGGGGTCACATCCCGGAAACTTTGAATGCGACCACGACCACCAACACCACTAGGATCACGACCACGACCCGCACCACCACCACCACGACGACCACCACCAGCACCACGACCACGGCCAGCCATCATGACCTACAAATAGAACACATAAATATAATTAACAATATAAAAGTGTAAATGGATATAAAAAACTAAACTAAAATATACATACCACCAGTAGGGAGACGAGTGCCGCCGCGACAAAAAAGACTAGGAGTGCCATCTGCAATAAGTAAATAATCGAATAAAAAAACATGAATTCATGTAATTGCTTTTATGAGGTCAAACTTAATTCATGTAATTGGAAGTATTTTTAATATACAACAATATTTAACCTAATCATCATCTTCGTTCTCATCCTCGGCCTCGTCTTCATCATCATCCTCCTCATCCTCATCCTAATCTTTATCGTCGATTTCATCTGTATCCTCATCCCCATCAAATTCTTCTTCTTCTTCTTCTTCTTCTTCTTCTTCTTCTTCTTCTTCTTCTTCTTCTGCCTCAATATTTGGGACAAGACGCCTCTTTCTCCCCTGGTTGACAGCTAAGTCTTGTGTATCAACCTCTTCCTCCCCTCTATTTTTCTCAATAATATCTTTAACATCCATTGTATCTGAGTGTTGTCCCAAGTATTAGGACTTTTCGATCTGGTCCTCTTGGTATGCTGGGTCTCCAACGTTGAATGAATTTGTAGATTTAATCTTGTATATTGCCCACCAGTCAAATCGATCTCTATGATGTCTTGGGTAGCTTATATAGTAGACTTGAACAGCCTGATTTGCTATCGCAAATGTATCAGACCCTCTATACCTCCTGCGATGATTTATATCGACGAATCAAAATTGTTTATCGATTCTCCAACCGATATTTGGTGTCGTATCGAACCACTCATATTTGAACATCACAATATGCATATCATATGGGCCAGTATATTGTAAATCTATAATATCCCGAAGCACTCCATAATAGTCAAAGTTTGGCTCGTCGTCATAGATGGTACCTCTTATGCAAACACCGGAATCCTTGGTACTGATGCCGTCATTGATAAATTCGACATTTATAGCATTCTAAGTTGACTTAAACCTGAAGCCATTAACGACATAGCCTGGCCAAGTCTTTATTTTCTTCTTCGGTCCCAATGCCAGATAACGAACACTCTCATGAGTGAGTGTTGTTTCAGGCAATAAAACCTGTAAACAAATATTTATAATTTAAATGTTTCAGATTATATATTTATAATCTCAATTATAATCACAGTTACTTACGTATTTGCGAAACCATGACGTAAATGTACAATCAACCTCTCTTTGAAGTCCCTCATCGGTAATATCGGGTGTCCTCATTTTGACTTCATCTCTAAATACACTATTAGAGAAAATAAGAATATATAAGTGTAGTCACTTACTTCATCAAATTCGAGAATATAACGAGTGCAAGTGTACTGACTTACTTCTCCAAATCTCTCACTTCTTGTATGTCACAGTTTAACAAGACATATCGGTAAGCGGCATCATACTCGTCGTCTGTCAACCATCGTCTTTTACTAGTCCAACAGGCTTGCCCCTTACATTGAATATTCCTCCATCCTCAACGTCCTCGTCATTCCATTGAGGTCAATTTCGATTTATCTTAACATGTGTATCAAAATAAATGGAGCAAAAGTTTGACACCTCTTCGATAAGATATGCTTCGCATATCGAAGCCTCTATATGAGCTTTGTTGCCAACTTTCTTCTTTAGATGGTGTAGGTATCTAGAGAGACAAATTATCTTAAGAATAAAGAAAGAATTTTAAAACACACTGAAATTCGACTTAAATTATATCGATTTTTATCTACCTTTCAAATGGGTACATCCATCGATAATGAACAGATGCACCGACACGGGCTTCGTATGCTAGATGAATCGGTAGATGCTCAATACTGTCAAAGAAGCCAGGAGGAAATATTTTCTCCAACTTACAAATTGTTAAGATAATCTTCTCCTCAAGTTCAACCATGTGTTGCACAGTCAACATAGTTGAACAAATATCCCTAAAAAATATTGATAGTTCGGCCAACGGAACCCATACAGCAGAAAGCAACAACTCTTTCAAAGCAATGGGCAGTAATCTTTCCATAAACACGTGGCAGTCATGACTCTTCATTCCCGTTAGCCTGCGTTCATTGAGATCAACGCATCTAGACAAATTCGACACATAGCCGTCGGGAAATCTTAAAGTAGATACCCACTTGCAGATTATTAATCTATCTTCCTTGCTCAATGTGTATTGTGCTATCGGCTTACTTAATTGTCTAGCAGCTCCCCTTTGTATCAAGTTCGGATAAGGACGCTTGCATATCTCGACAATGTCTTGTCTTGCTTTTGGATTGTCCTTCATCTTTCCTTTAATGTCCATGACGGTATTGAAGACATTATCGAACACATTCTTTTCGATATGTATAACATCAAGATTATGCCTTATAAGATTATCTTTCCAATAAGGCAAGTGCCAGAAGATACCCCGTTTGGTCCAGTTATGGGTTTGTCCGAACCTATCGACACAATTGTCGATGGATCTTCCATTACAGTAGGCAAGTCCTTTATATCTTCCCAAATATAGTATCCCGATAATCTGGCAGGCGGATGAGAAAATTCTTGTTTTCCAGCTCTGAACGCGTCCTTGTTCTTTCTCCAAGGATGACTCGCGGGCAGAAATTGACGATGACAATCAAAGAAAGAAGTTTTTCCTCCATGCTTAAGGCGGAACGCCTTACTATTTTGCATGCATATCGGACAAGATAGGGTGCCGTGAATACTCCATCCCGACAGCATACCGTATGCGGGAAAATCATTGATTGTCCACATCAGTGAAGCTCTCATCTGAAAGTTCTGTTTCCTGGAAATATCATAGGTCGTGACGCCGATCTCCCACAGCTGTTTCAGCTCATCCACCAACGGCTGTAAATATATATCGATATTCTTCGTCGGATTTTTGGGACCTGGTATGATAGCTGTCAAAAACATATAAGGAGTCTTCATACACATCCATGGTGGCAGATTGTAAGGGGTAAGAATGACCGGCCAGCAGGAGTATTGAGATCCCGACTGCCCGAAAGGGGCAAATCCATCAGAACATAGCCCCATGCGTACATTTCTAGGCTCTGCAGCAAAATCTGGATGGCAAAAATCGAAATATTTCTACGCCTCTCAATCTGAAGGATGTGACAATTCTCCATCATCCTTTGTGCGTTCTTCGTTTTTCCACGTCATATGTTCTGCTGTATTCTGAGACATATACATCCTCTACAAGCGCTTCGTGATCGACAAGTAATGCATATACTTGTAAGGACGTCGTTTTCTAGTTGACTTTCCTTTTCTCCTGACTTCCTTGTAACGATCCGCATTACAGAAGCTGCAACTTTCTACATCCTCGTTTTGCTTGTAGTACAACATGCATCCGTTGCGGCAACAATCTATCTTGTCGTACCCCAGTCCCAGTTGTCGGACCATCATCTTCGACTTGTAGAAGTTTTTTGGAAGCTCTTTTGATTCCTTCGGTAACACCTCCTTCATTAGTTGTGTAATCCGATCATAGCAAGTTTATGGCAAGTTAAAATCGGACTTTATGTTCAACGACTGCATCGTCACTGATAGTACGAAATGTGGCTCACAACCAGGATATAAAGAAGTTTCAGCATCCTGAAACATATCATAGAAATCCTTCACATCGGGATTAGGATCCTCCAGATCAAAATTAGGCCCTGTCGCGTCGTACACCATATCTCGTGCAAGGTTTTGCACGTCTCCATAATCAACGAAGCATTCGTCGTCATCGACAACAAAATCCGCTGCAGCATTATCATCAAAAGCATAAGTAGCAGCATTCGCAACCTGTCTTTCCGTATATAGTTCACCTTGCGATGACCACAGGCCGTAATTACGTACGAAACCCTTACGGGTCAAATGACCTCTTACACTCACCACTTCTTCGTAACGTCTATTACGACAATTACGACATGGACACTTGATTTTGTTACCGTCCATAAACTGAGTTTTGCTCATGGTATACTTAAGAAACGCTTCCACGCCTGCCTGAAAATCGTCACTCACACCTATTCTGCTCTCGTGTTGTCGTTTGTACATCCATGTACGATCAACAAAATAACGATCCATCACAAATTGGATGTAAAAATTTGTATAGTAAGATAAACTAAACAGAATTAGTATATAATCATGTAACTAGTGGATCCGCTGGTATTCTAGCTCGAGAAGAGAAAAATCTAAGTACAGTTGTTACTAATAGTTCGATACCGATAGCTTGATACCGAGTTCAATACCTATAGTGCGATACCGATACTGATAGTACGATACCGATAGTGCGATACCGATACCGATAGTGCGATAGTATGATAGTCCGCTAGCGATACCGATAGTTCGATACCGATAGTCCGATAGTTTGATACCGATACCGATACCGATAGTCCGATACCGATTCTTCGATAGTCCACTAAGTCGAAATGATTCCTCTTAAGCGTCGAGCATGTTATACACGGTTCAACTTGACGAGTTCTTAAATATTTTTGTGGTGTTGTATGCTTGCAGTAGTAAATCAAGTTTTAGAGTCATTATAGGTCAATTAATCAAACTGAGTTAATCTATCTATTTCTAAATTGCAAGAGTCCACTTCTAGGATATGGGAGCTATATCCTAAATATCTAGTCTAAAATTAACTTGGTTAGGATACTAGAGTGTCCTTACTATCTAGCAAGCACTACCTTAGTCTAGTCACACTAGCATTAATTACCTATAATTCTTACCATGTCTACACTCACACATTACACCCCAAGCCGTCCTGCATGCTAATAGGCATGGTAGGCCTGCCTTCATTCCTCACTCTCTAAAGCACACATACACATATATATGTATATCATAGTTAGATGTATAGATATATCACAGTTAGATGTATAGATATATTCATCTATATTCAGTGACTTATGCAGATGAAGAACTCGCACTGTCCTTGACACAGTGAACATATACACCATGAACCCAAACTCCATATTCACATTTACTAATCCAAATACCACCAAACTAATGGATAACACCCAATATGGATAACACATTATTTAGCCAATATATAAACTTAGATGAATTTGAGAAGCAAAGCCCCCCGCCGCCCCCGACCAAAGCCCGCCGCCCCAAGCCTACCGTCCAGCCCCCGACGCCCCCACCCCAAGCCCGTCGCCCAGCCCCTGACGCCCCCGCCCCAAGCCCGCCGCCCAGCCCGCGACGCCCCCGCCCCAAGCCAGCTGCCCAGCCCCCGACGCCCCCGTCCCAAGCCCGCCGTCCAGCCCCCGACTCCACCGCCCCAAGACAGCCGCCCAGCCCCCGAATGTCCCCAAGCCCGCCGCCCCCGCTACCCCTACGTCGACACCGCGACAGAGAGAGAGAGATCAAGAGAGAGAGAGAGAAAGAGAGAGGGGATTACCTTCGGGAGAGAGAGGAGAGGACGCCGACGCCGATCACCGAAGCCGTGGGAGAGAGAGAGAGGAGAGAGAGAGTGAATTTGGGGGGAAGGCGAAAAGTTTCTCCCGCCGTTTCAATTTAAGTCTGGAACGTATATTTAGCGATGGAATAGCGACGTCAAAAAATCCTTCATCCAGTAGTCGCTATATTTGATACTTGCCGACTGAATATCCGTCGCTACGTAGTTGAAGAAATGTTCCGCCAATTTTCGACATAATTCCCGCCAAATAATCAACTACGTAGCGACGACTATCGATCCGTCGCTATATCTCCGACACCCTAGCGACGGATGTGTGACCTTTCCTTCCCCTAAAATTAAAATAAAAAATGTGAAGGCGTGTGGTCGGTAATCCATCGGCGAGCGGCCACGAAGCCGTCACTAACGCCGACTGAAAATTTTCGTCGCTAATTGTCCGTCGCTAATTTACTGTATTTTGGTAGTGTATTAAAGTTGGACACCCTGTAAATATATATGTTCGAGAAAGCTCGAGAAAGGAATAAGCTTGCAAATAATATGCTACATAGCAGCATGAATCAAATAAAGATGAAATGTATACTGGGCAGAGTAAATAAAATACCAGAGAACACATATATATAAACCTTAAAACCTTGGTGCATCATACAGCACTTTCCCAGCTACTCTGTACTAACTCTTCAGCAAATACCTGAAAAGTTCACTAGCTCCTCAGCAAGACGTAGCAAGATAAAAAAATACATGCCATAATATGAACTGAATAAAATGAACAACCCGAATCTTAACACGGTCCAATAATTAGTCATCTATGAGTAAACTATATCTATGACCAATCATGATCGATGGATGGCATACAAACCCATGATAAGACATTGTCCTATGACACGGTCCGATATAGGTATACGAACTAACCATTCTATGTGAATGCTTGTTGAAGATGACTTTTGAGCGTATGAGTAGGTGAATAAGGATTTGCGTCAAAAAACGGACCGACGTCGGATCATGAGACGATTAATGTACACATACTAGTGTACCTTCCGACCGTACCTAGTACGTAACTAGTAGCCGCTGTCGGATATACACACTAGTAAGTATATATGCCCCTACCCGGGCCACCCTGAGGTTGAAAAAAATATAACTGGTTGTCCCATACGCATACTGATATTCTTCTCCGCCTATGAACTGTGCAAGTCGTATCCACGACTCAGATAATCCGTATCTCGCCCAATCTAAATCTAACTCTATATGTACCGACACATGAACTGTTCGCACCGATGATCAGTCGAATGTGTAAGCTCATGCCAACACAATGAATCCTCATTCACAGTGCCGTATAATGTCTCGTGTCAAGTCTCGTGTTAAGTCATAGAAGTTATTGGGATAACTTCATAGTTTTCGGGTACGTCTACTAACTCTAAGCCACGTACACACCCATAACATCGATGCCATCATCGATAAACCCGAAGTCATCCTTGGATACACACTACCAATGTCACCAACTAACAACACAAGAATAAATATGAATAATGTAAACAAAACGAGTGTGGCAAGGTATCTTTCCTTGGGTGAAGCAGTAATCCGATGATATCCTGCAGGCAAATCGTCAAGTCCAAGAAAGGTAGCGACATAGGAACTTCCACGAACGTCTTCGGATGCTGAAAATAACATCACCAACATTTCTAAAATAAGAACAATAGCTAAGATATACTATCTATAAGTCCAATTCTGGACACAAGGACAAAATGGTAATTTTTGGTCAAAATATGGTCCATCGTTGGACACTTGCACCAAAATTCGTGTCAGGATCAAAGTCATCAAAATTAAGCAAAATAAATGTTCACAAGTCCAGAATGATGATACAAACCCAACGGTATATCCAGAATTAGATTTCGGTGTGCCGATCTCAAAATGATTCGTTGACTCGGACTATGGGATCCGATTTGCACCAAAATATGTGCCGAGGCCTAGGTCCACTAAATCTAGCAAACTATACGTCAACGAGTCCAGAATGATGATACGAACCCAAAGGTATATCCAGAATTAGATTCCAATGAGCCGATCTTAAAATGATCGTTGACCCAAAATATAGGACCCGATTTGTACTGAAATACGTGTCGGAGCTCATGTCTTCCAAATCTAGCAAACTATATATGAATTCGGGGTAGAACGACACCGCAAGGTAACTGGTGGTGTCAGAATTGGAATTCGGAGTCCCAGATCCAGAATTAGAGTTTTACAAGTTAAAAATTACGAATTCGGATGTCCAAAATTAACCAATCAAACGAGCTCACAATGGAATAAAAATTTTATCACAAGAAGAGGGTTATACCAGCTGAGCACAGGAACTGGTGGCTCACCAAATGGAGCTGCGATGGAGGAGAAACAAATTTGAGAACTTGGCTTCGGAAAACTGCCAAAAATAAATACAATTATTCGGACAACTTGGTGTCCAATTTTGACCTATCAAATGAACGAATTAACGACAGAAAATTTAGGTGAAGGTAGAGCTATATACCGAGATTGCAACATAGAAAAAGTTTGATAATCTAGTGGTCGGATCACCCAAAAAAACATGTACAAAGTTGCTATCTTGATACGCGAATTCTTACTTTACAATTCATGCGTCTCGACAAAAACTCGGTTCCAAAGTCAAAATTGACTTTCTGGTCGCATGTGGTGTCTGCTTGGCAACCAGAGTGTAGCATGGTGGTGCAGTACCGCGGTTGGGCGACCCGGGGTGGCTTGCGCACAGCAGCAACGGTGCTGCCGTTGTGGCGCACGGGGAAAAGACATCAACCACAAACACTGGATGCTATTAGGTAGCCCTGGGGTGGCTGCCGGAGGTGGCTCCTTCCTCCTGTAAGGTGTTGGGGTATGAGGAGGATCCGGCGGCCGGCCAACGATGCACGGCGGTGCTACTTGTAATGCCCTGTACCACACATTGCATTACGCTGAGTTGATGACTCGAAGAGTTGCGTTGACCCGAATAATACATCGATTCGAGTCGATGCAAGAGTTACGTTGGCCGAAAGAGAAAGCTTTGAGTCGGTCCATAGACCCAATAAATTGAATCGATGTAAAGTGTAACTGTGACACCTATTATGGTCATGAGCCTGGAGGCACCTATGAGCCAGTTGATGTTGCCCAGGACCTAGAGGCTGAGGAAGCCTAGTATTTTCTTCTTTAGTTTTAACTGGACTTGTATTAGAGATATCAGTATATTTTACATTTGTTTGAATGTAATAACATTTAGACTTGTATCTGAGATTCTGGGATTCGATATTAGATGCTGTGATTTACTTTCATTCTTATCTGGATTTATAGTCTTCCCTAGATATTGGTAAAGCTTATTTCATCTTGTCTAACGACGAAGGCTGGGCGTGTCCGACTCGTGTCTGATTATTCGGGAGCGGGTCGTGACATATTTTTAGTGGTGGCCCATGCAGGTCTATCCTAATGGTACATAGGCCTTAGCGTACTATTGGGGGACTTAATTACACTACGAAAACTTGAACACAACATAGAAAAAATGGCAAATAAGGGTATATCAGGTTTATCAGGTGCATTAATATTATAAAAACATTGTTTATTAGGTTTTAGGGTTTGTCAATCAATGAAGTTTTCTTTCTATTGCATAATTTTAGTTGATTTTATGTGTAGGCTACGCTTTTACGCTGAATGATAAGAGGTCGGCATTTTGCCTTATTTGTAACGGTGTCCGCAGAACCATAACATCGTCTCGTAACGAACTGAGGCGTGGGCTTGGTAGATCGAATTTGTCGAGTAGTTTAACAGAGCACGAAGTGCTCGAATGGCTAAATTAGAACAGTTGACCGTGTAACAAGTTATAAAATTGAGCCGCATCGGCTCAGCAAAATAACAAAGCGTATCGGCTTAAGGTGGGTGAGTTCAGACCCTTCTCCCTATTCCTTCATGCCTAATTGAGGCGAAGTCATAGTGTGTGTCGAACACTAAGAATCGAACAATGGACCATTGAGGCGATATATATCAAATGCACGAGTCACGGTAGGATATTGATGGTAAAATAGTGAATTACAACACCGAGGCGTGCATCAAGTGCATGACTCAGAGAATCATTAAATATTAGGCCTAGAATATTGAAAGAAAATATCGAGGCGTACTTATGTGTACGGGGCTCATGAAATACGGCTTGTATGCGAAGAGGACAGTTGGGGGGCAACGCCATCGAACTGTCATAAAATATTGAAAGATATACTTCAGATATCGAAGTATGCAGTTGTGGCATAATTGCTATAGAACTGCCTATTGCGAGATGGCTTAGAGTGTTGTTCGTATGACTAGCTTATCGAATGATGCGCTCAGAACCTATGGTCAATATATTGGAGTACGGTGCATCAATACAGATATGTTGGGGCATGGTGCCAATAGAACTTGAGATTTGGTTGGAATGATATGACTCTTGCTTTTGCGCGTATTGAATGGTCAATGGACTTGGATACCTGTGCGCAGGATTTGGTATCCCTCGAACGGGTACCGGAACCATTCGGCCTAGGAGGGAATTAAGATGTGGTGTTGTGGGACCACCAGTGAGGCTTGCTACCTGGGCTGGATTGGGCGCACCGTAATACGGATGGTACAGACCTTCTGGTGGCTTGCTACCGCTAGCAGGACGGCCGTACATCTGGGTGATATGTATAGTCCGTAATGGCTTGGAATACCAATAACCTTCATATAGATAGGGCCGGTGGACTGAGATTAGAATCAAGTACATGATATGGATCCTGGTACCTTTATTAATGCGATGGTTTGCCTTTGGAATAACACGAATGAATTGTAACATTCATCCTTGCATCAGGGCAAGGATGAGTGATAGGCAATATGATTTGATAAGTTCTTATGATAGAGTGGGTGTTGTCAGATTATTGGCTTGGACCTGGGATGATGCGAAGACGTGCATGATCACTATATTTATGCATATTATATGGATAATAGTATCTGTTGCAGGGATATGATACTGGATGTCACTCCCCGATCCTGCAGAGTCCTTTCGTCCTCATTTCAGACTCTATGAGACCATTCGTCCTCGCTTGGACGTGATACTGTACAAGCCTAAGTTGTGCTTGCATAAGGACAAGACCTGTACAATGACAAAATAGACAATATAGACAATACGCAGCAGAACATATTACAAATATTTGAAGCAACAACGGACATATTGCAGAATATATGAATTGAACACAATGGTAACAAGAAACAATTCTCTTTATTGATTTTATTTGAACAGATTACAAGCTCTCAATTCTCTCTGATACATTGTTTACATTCTCTCATAAATATTACAGATTACAATGACCCCGTTCATTACATTACATCATGTTATATACAAAACCAACTCTTGCAACAGATGTCCATCTCTTGGCATCTTTTTTGATTTTTGGCTCCTGAGAATGAGGCACGGGCTGTCGCTTTGGACTATCCTTCTTGATGAATCCTACACCTGCGTGTAGACTAATGATGGGTCAGTATATCAGCATACTGGTGATTGTGAACAAATGGCTACATTTATCTAAAATGACCACTGTTCATTTAGTGAGAAAATATTTCTTGTGATGTGATCTTGCTACTTTTACCTATGTTCATGTCATGCATATTCAGAGTTAGATTACATCCTTTGAAAACATCTTTGAAAAACCATAGTTTATTACTTTACATTCAAACATACAAGGGACTAATCATTCTTCTGAAGTGCACAGCGTATTTCATGAGCCATAATTATTTCTCTTATTCAAGACATTCTCAGGATCAATGACGAGCACGATTATCAGATGTTTTCTTTGAATAGGACTTAACAATTATTTGCAACAGGTTATTCTCTTTAAGTAACTCATGTTCAGGAAACTTAGCAACAAACGTATCACTGTTTAGTGATTCTTACCATAGTCGACGGTCCATCCCTGCATAAGACAAGGATTAGCATAAACATAACATAACAAATATTCTTATTTCCTGTTCGTCTCGACATTGTTAACTCTTAGCAAAATCATTATCGACACATGCAAACTCTATTGGCAGCTGTGACTCTTCAGTTCAGTTCTGCACCAATCAACACTTATCTATATGACGGTCTATAGGTATTCCTATGATTAGCCGCTGTGACTCTTGGGTTTAGCTTATCGCTAAGCGCTCAGATACTAGCTACCTTTTTAACATGAGGTCTCATTTACCTCAGGGTGCTCTTAATCTCTCCTTGGCCGAGTGGTTCCAAGCGCCCCCAGATACCACCCGAGAGACAATTTTTTTTATCTTATAGACAAGTTGTCCGAGATTAATGCATCCTCTAGCATTTCTATCAGATGAAACAGATTTTTGATCAGATCATTCAGATATACGACACGTTCATTTCGTACCTTAGCAGATATACGATACGTTCATTTCGTGCCTTAGCAGATATACGATACGTTCATTTCGTGCCTTTCTTCTTTTTGGATCACATAGCCAACAGCTTCGTTCTTTTCTTATCAAGCATGACAATGAGTCATATTCAGAACAAAATCTATCTTTAACATGGCAACAGTTCTTTCGATTTAACATAGCAAAAGTTTATTGATTGAGGCAACATTCTAACTTAGCATGGCATGCATCATATCGTTACTTGTTGGCAGGCAACAAGTCTTCTTCTTAGCATGTATATTATTCCTTTTCTTGTTCTTAGCATAGTAACATGTGAAATCTCTTATAAGCATACTCAATGATTTACCATCTTGTTGTTAGCAATAGCATTCAATCAAAAACTCAGCATCTTATTAGGCGTAGGCGAATCATAAAATATGTCTTTGTCCACTCACCCAGATTAATCGTCTTCTGTTGTAGAGCCAGCAATCTGATCTTTCTATTTATCTACTGCCTTCGCGGAGTGGGATACTATACTGGACACACTTACGTTTCCAAATGTTATTGAGAATCGAATACATGCTTTACTTCTTTCATCACCATGAAACTAATCCTAAGGTTGAATAGAAAGATCACCAAATAGTCTGCATGCTTCCCTAAATTACTTAGTGTTGGTTTAGGCGAGTGGGACTTGATCGGTACGCGAGAGGATTAGAACTGATCCCCTGCTAGATTGTTTGTAGGTTTAGGGTATGTTCGACTCATGGCAGGTCTTGGCTTGGATGCGTTGAGGCATTGAGTCCTTAGTATATCATGGCAGGCTACCGTATTGGCGTTCGGATTTGCAACATGGAGATGTCCGGCCCAAGACTACATGTTGACTATAATAAGGCATAATGTATGGAACAAAGTAATCTTTTATGAGCTAGAGAGATCATGAGTGTCGTAAGACAAATTGACATTGTATATGAGTTGGCCTATTCATCGCCTTTATAACCTCAGTTCATTTATCAATAAAGAGATTCTTATTATATTTTGTTTTCTTATGCTGCAAATGTTATCAATTTGAAATAAACACTATGTGAACCTGTCATCTTGCCTTGCACGAGCACAACTCCAGGCTCGTACGACATCATTCTCTAGAGAGGATGATTGCTTCGGTAAAATCATGCAAGGATGAATGATTTCCCGGGACCGGGGCGTGATACTGCAAATACGGCAGCAGTAGCAGCAATGTGCGGTAGCAGCAGCATCAAGCACGTGCTGCTAGTTGGGCAGCCTCCGGTGGCGATGGAGGCTTCCCCTAGGGTCGTCGGGGGTATGGGATAACGGCGGCGGCCGGTACAGCGCACGACAGCACTGCAAATGCAACAACAACAATAACGCACGATAGTACGTCTAGGCACGACGACGGTCGGGTGAAGGTGGTGGGAGGCTTGCTGCCATGGTGGATAGGGGAAGGAGGAAAGGAGGAGAGGGAAAGAAGAATAGAGTTAGGGTTTGGAGGTGTATGGAGTGTTTGCTTATGAAAGGGAGGAGTATTGTGCTTGGCCACATGGGGTGTGGGGGTGTGTGTGTTTTTATATAGGAAAAAGAGAGAAGGGTTTGAGTATGTGGGAAGGAAAACTTTAATGAAGAGGTGATATGGAGGTGAGTGATTAGTCATGGGATGGACATGTGATGGGTTGCTTTCTTCGAGCCACCATTTGGCTAGGTAAAAAATGGTTAGCATCAAATACATGGGGGTGGAGTGTTTCATGAAGTGATCCTCATTTGTCTTCATGAACAATAGATTTTGTCGATTAGATTTTAGGAGATGCCTTGATCGGTGTTTGGTATTTTGTAGGGGAATGAATGGTGTTGTATTTGGTTGTCATGAGAGGGTCACATGTAGTTTGGTTTGGGTTTATTTGGGTTAGTTTGGATCAAGATTAGGCTAGGTGTGATCAATGACTACAAATTTAGATCAGTTATAATCATTGATGAAATAGTAGCATGCAAGAGCTCAATGGATGGCACACAAGTGGCATATGCGTAGTAGGCTCAAAATAGGTCAAAAACATATATGGAGTCAATTAGGTTGGATCGATGTCGAGCCCTGAAATTAAATTGGAAGTTAGGCCAGGTTTTACGATAGATGGTCAAATGGCCGAAATTGACCTGAAAGTTGTGCGATATAAATAGAGTACAATGGAATAAGTTTTAGTTGGACATGATATATCAAATTGAAGGTAAACTTGTCTAGATCAAAACTTATGAAGGACATTTGGAGAGATTGACATCCCTGGCGTTCTAAAAATCAAAGTCACAGAAAAGTATATTTAATGATCGAAACTAATTACAATAAAATATTTATTAAAAATAATTCATCTAAAATTTTAAAAATGAAACCCTAAAATCCAGGGGGCCTACAACCTACCCACCTTAGAGAATTTCGTCCTTGAAATTACATTAAGGCATAGTACAAAAAGGATAGAGGATTAATATCTAAGGAGTCAAGTACGACTAGTCGTACATGGTTCATGTGGAATGTTAATGCCACTAATATCTAGGATGCAAATCCTACTAAATTCTAAATGCACCTCAATTTTATAAATAGAACAACAAGGCCATGGTCGTGATTCTACTAGCAAGGTTTTGGAAAGGAATATGAGAATTTAGGTACTACAGTCTGCAATAACTAAGGGGACCTAGGTACTATCGTGGTACTGTTGGCCAATTACTCTATAAGGGAATTACTATCAATTCAGTGCTACTCTTATATGGGTCAGGATATCAATATGTTAGAAGGGATTGACTCTGTTGGACATAACTAGAGCAAGGTGTATAAAGGGATTTGTAATTGCATAACGTGTAGATAAGTTAAAGAGGATTAAGAACAGGGAAGTCCGAGGATTTCGACGGGATAAAACAAACTGATGAAGCATGATGATCATGACTAGATATAAACCTTTGGATCATACTAACACAAAGGTTTATCTAGTCATGGTGACATAACCTACCTCAATTTTTAGTGCAACATAACTCCGAAGGTTTAAATCTAGTCATGATCATCATGCTTCATTAGTTTGTTTTATCCCGTCGGAATCACCGGACTCTATTTTCTACCATCCTTCAGGTTTGCACTCTTCAATCCAACTGTGTCTTCCTTCAACTCGTATTCCTACTCATCTCATCTTTTATGATCAAGGAATCTTTATATTCTTATAGTCAACCCGGGTGGATCACGTTAACTTCTATTCCAACTTATGCCTAGACGAGGGCAACATGGTTTAGTCTAATGATCCTCGTAATTTTTGTTAGGGTTAAGCCTGGTACCGTCCTCTATTTCACATTCTACCTTGGTGGAGTATCTATACAAGCCTATCAGCCTTAGCCAATCACCTAGTCCTGTCAAGCATGGGTTACTATATCCTGTAGGTAAAACTTTCTAGCTCAATGTGATAATTTACGTGATGTTGTCGAATCACCGATTTGCAATTCAGTGAATCTTTCGACCAGAGGAATTTTTCAATAGATGCTAAACCTCGATAAAAATGTCATTCTTATCCTATCTGTTTATGTAAACCCCCAAAACTTTTAAGGATTTTTTTCATTTTTATAATCTCTTAAATAATTTATTTTGAATTTTTTTGTTATTTATTTATAAATAACAACTCAGTCATGTTAAATTTTTGTTATGCTCACTGACTAGACAATATGGCACGACTAGTGCATAGAAGTGCCTTGACTAGTATATTAGTTGTAGGTGCCACTAAATTTATTTTATTTGAACAATTAGTTGTTTAAATGTATAAAATCGCATTACGACTATCGTTTCCATTTCTAATATTTATCTATTATTTTTGAAAAAATATAATGTGGTAAGAAAACAAATAATAATAATAGTAGTGATACCCTAGTGATTTATTATTAATAGTATTATGATTGTTACTATTACTATTACTATTACTATTACTATTACTATTACTATTACTATTACTATTATTATTATTATTATTATTATTATTATTATTATTATTATTATTATTGCTTACAAAATTTTATTCAAAATATTAGTATTTCTTTAGTTTAAAAGTATATGTAGCAAATAATTATGCATGGCTTGGTAATAAGAGATTTGACATAAATTTTTATATATATTACTGTAGAATAAAATTTTAGATTTTAGAAATTTCGTATAATTTTATTGGAATTTTTAAGGGTTTTATATTAAGTATTTATATATATACCTAAAATCAGGAAAATGAGACAATTAAATTTCAATTTATCGCAAGACTTTCGTAAATCTCGTGATATGATCATTACAACCGACAATATATATATATATATATATATATATATATATATATATATATATATATATATATATATATATACTATTGTTCTCTGTTTTTTTTTTGAAGATTTGATCGACCAGAGAAAACTCAGATTTGGATCGATTCGACCCAAATTCTTTCGATGTAACCAAAATCCTATTCTCCATAGGATCCTATTGAACCCTGTTTAAACTTCGATTAAAATTGGAAGGAAAATCGTTCTAAATCCTGTTGAGATATATGTATATATGTACTATAGAAACTCGATAGATTCTTTTAAAACCGAGTTAAATCCCTTCGTGATCAAATCTGGCTTGGTCCCGCGACCCCCTGGACCTCTGCGTACGTCCCACAGCCACGTCGTCGCTGGCAGAACCCCGTCGGAGCACCACCGTGCCGTGCCTAAGCCTAGACATGTCAATTGGGCCGGGCCGGCCCAGCCCAGCACGAGCCCGGCCCGAAAAATTAGCCCATGTGTCGGCCCGGCCCGTTTAATCGTGGGCCCGGGCCGGCCCGGCCCCGCATATTGGGTCGTGCCGGGCCACATATATCGACCCATAATATAGGCCCGGCCCGTCCCGGCCCGAAGCCCAAGCCCGGCCCGGCCCGTAGCCCAAGCCCGACCCGAAGCCCAAGCCCAAGCCCGGTCCGTCCTGGCCTGCAACATCCCTGTACAATCTCTTTGATTTGTAAATCCTAAACAG
Source organism: Iris pallida (assembly GCA_029216955.1). Lineage (NCBI taxonomy): Eukaryota > Viridiplantae > Streptophyta > Magnoliopsida > Asparagales > Iridaceae > Iris > Iris pallida. The sequence continues at coordinate 15,852,921 of JANAVB010018600.1, read as the reverse complement.
CAGTGTTATCACTTTCACAAGGAAAAGAAAAAAAAAACATGTACACAACAAACACTCTGTCCTCCAATCCAAACAAATGACTTGTACTTTGCTGGCCAAGATAAGACAGCCAATAACAACAAGTGCAAATGTGGCCTCTGTTATCATTAAGATTATATAGAGTGTAGTAGTGAATTGAATTGAACGAAATGAATGTCTGAACTGAAATTCAATTCAATTCATTTCATTTCAATATATATTAGTTGCAAGTTAACTCAACAACAACATACATGCATGCATCCATACATCATCTTAGACATTCCTACCAGCCCAAGCCCGGCCTGGCCCGGCACGGCCCGACCCGAAGCCCACCGTGCCGTGGGTTATGTGCCGGGCTGGGCTTAGATTTTCTACCCATAGCCCGGCCCGGCCCGACCCGCTACATTTTGTGGGCCGAAGGGGCCCGGCCCACTCAATTTCATGCCGGGCCGGCCCGGCCCGGCCCACTTGACAGCTCTACCTAAGCCGACCGCAAACAGGGGATAACTCTATTTCAGCCGACCGCTCATGTACCCCCTTCTCGTCCCAAGTTCTTCACGTACTTTCCATTATTTTCCAATTCGTAAATTTCTTTAGAAAGCCCTTATATCCCTCTTCGAAACCCTTCAAAAGGAATTCGACATAACCACTTAGATCGACCGAGAACTCGAAACCATGTCGAGAGAAAACCTGTTCAAAAATAGAGTAGTAGGATTATCCAAACCCTCAACTTGGAAGGCAATTCATAGCCAAGCTATTCGCAGTTTTCGAAATCTAATTAAAGGCAGACCTAGAAAACATATAGGTGATCAAAACCCTACTGATAGAATTAATTTTTGTAGATTATACAGAAAGATATATGATGTTGAAAATCATGAAAAACTATTTGTAAAATTATGAAATTTTAGAAAACTTTTTCCGATACGGTGTGCGCCCCGACAAATCGGAAGATGTGGTCGCAACCCATAAGCATCGAAATGTGCGTATGGATGTTGTCGACGTATGGGAATCGACGAAACTTGATTTCGTTGTGCGTGCACAACAAAATCGAAGCATATCCGTCGAGATACTATGTATTAGCCACTTTTAAACTAGCCCATAACTGTGTGCACGTTTGTCGTATCGAGACAAAACTGGCGCCAACATGACCGTATCGTTTTTCTAGTCCTATATGACAAGTTTGGTCTGATTTTGAGATGGTCGACCAGAACGCTTATTTGGCAGGCCCGCGACCCGATTAAACTGGCAAAATTGTACAGGTCTGCCAGAATCCAACTTTGTACATTTGGTTGGGTTTGTCTTCTCAAACCGGACTCGTAGACATGTAGTTTAACGACTTTAGAGACCATAGGTACTAGCACGTGTTTCGGTGCAAAACGGGTCTAACGGCGGACATTATTTTGACATAAAATTATGATTTTGCCCCTATGTCCATAATTAGACTTATGGGTAGTCTATCCTTGCTATTTTTCTTATTTTGGAAACGTTTTTGGTGTTTATTTCAACATCCGAGGACGTTTTTGAGATTTTACCTTCTGTGCTTCACGTTTCTGTTGATTCGAGCTATTGGATGTCGTCCTTTTTGCATACAACCTCAGGCAAGATACCGTGTCATTAGCTGTTTATTTTACTCTAGCTCATATTTATGTAATTATTTATTATTTATTTTTCTGCAAAATAAATTGTATTATACTGTTATAATTAGATATATTTTTCTTGTAGCACTATTTTCTGTACTTATTATTTTTATGCACATTAAGCCTAGATTTAAGGTACCACCCAGTTTGTTTTGCATATATTGACCTTGACACATTTGTGCCATGAATTCGTGTGTCGCATATAGAACTCGGACATGCGTGACTGGCTGGCAACCAGTACGTACAAGCCGTGCGATAGGATTAACCGTTGATAGTATTTACACCATTAGTTTGACTTAGCGGTTAATAGAGGTTCTGTGTTGTAGATACAACATAGTAGGCATTGGGCGAGGAGGACAATACCTTAGCATATGGGCTACTATACACTTTACCTTTTATAACCCTGAGCTCCGTCGGAGACGCGGGTGAGATTACCCTTAGATACTGACAGCCACTGACGTTCTGTGAAATATTATGCTCGTCCTGGGCCTTTGGTATCCCAAGGGGGACCATGCCGATCCCATTTTAGCCAGGGCCCATGTGTTGGAGGATGTTCTTAAAACTGCATTCACTTAGATTGGTTTGGCTACCTTATACGTTAGTTACGAGTACTCTTGGTTTGGGTACTTGTATCTGACCGTGGCTTAGAACAGTGACTTATTGTGTACTAGTTTGCCACATCTTGTCCTTGTTTGGTTGTAGGTGTGGCTTACTACTCTGATGAGAAGAAAATGAACCTTGTTGTGGTCCGAATACCTTATTGGATTCGTGACTTGAAAAAAACCATCGTCGTGGGTTAGTGTGCCATCTTCGGTCTGTGTTTGATTGGGGGATGGTACACTAATTCAAAAGTGGGTATTGGACCATGTTATGCTCCGATTGACTTATTATTGAGCAATTTTTATTCAATTTATATGGCATGATATTATGTATCTTGTTACGTCTCTCTGAGGACCTGGTTATCTCTCCAGGTGTATGCTATTGTCATTCGCAGTTATTCGAGCCATGGCCGTGATCTTCGCCATTTCTTTATAGATGACGTGCTTTTGGATCGTTATTCACTCCGTTTGATATTTTCTCTCATTTATATTTATTTCTGTTCATATAAACAGTTGGTAGTGGATTTGTCTCCGCCCAATATTTTGTACAATGATAACTCAATGTTGATTTATGACATATCTTATATTCTTTGATTTTGTGGATGAGATTAGATTACTCTTGGTTTACTGCATTTTACAGCTTATGTATGCATACGAGATTTTCATATATTAGAGTATACTTCGTATGTATACAGCTGACATGTCTACGTACCTAGCCCTATGTATTTTGTGATTGAGATGTTACATGTTTTTGTGGTGGCCCATGTAGGTCGAAATAAATTGTTTGGTTACTTTACCATACCAAGCAAGCCTGCGTATAGGATTAGAGTCTAGGATCTCATCCCCATGCTTCCACCATCCTTGATTCCTTTTTCGAACTCTCGCTTAACTCCATGATTTGCATCTTGCTTGATTCCCTCTACCATAAATCCTTATCCTTCTTTCGTGCTTGATATTGGTTAGGAAGGTTCCCATACTAGATAGACATATTCCATTTTCCCATTATGCTACTAGTTTAACTCTTATATATTGGGTAGTGTGCCTCACGACCTAGTATTCACTCCGACCTTATGACCCATTTTAGAGGATAGTAAGAGGATTACAGAGACTATAAACCCTTAGAGGACCATACCTCATTTACCGACCAAGGCCTTACACATGAAGACAGTAGGACAATTGTATAGGCACAAACCCCGTACAAGACTTAGAATTTAAGAAACTAGGATTTTTTTGCATTTTCTTTCATCATTATCTCGCGTACTGATATTTTACCATCTTGACTAATACTGCTATTATAGCCTAGTTTTGCAAGCTCACTCTTTTATCAAGCTTGTTTCAAGACAAATGTTATTTGGGCGCGTCCACTAACATATTGTCTAATCAGAACTGGTGCATGATGGTCTGATCAACCTAGTACACTTGGTTCGCTCTTCGATTGTTTTACGTGGATTGAGATATAGTTAAACTTGTTCTTTAGGATCTCATCCGCAACGATCTTGACCAGTTTTCTTTTTGAACTATTCAATCGCCCTTGAAACCCATATTTGTAATTCGATACCGTCTCCTTTGAACTCTTATTTTTTTCGTCGTCTATTTCGAAAAAACAAACGCTGAAGTATTCTTCTGTGGCCGTAAAAGCAATATATACAAAATCGTTTCCATTTATTCGAAATTGGAGAACAATTTTCAAACTTGACTCATATCTACCATACCACACTATCTTATTACATCATGTAGTATTCTTTTATAATCAAGTGTTGAGGTACAAAATCATGACTTTGAATTATTATTAGTTTTTCTAACCTCATTAAACCTGATCATGTCTTAGTTCTGTAGAGTATATATGGTAACCCTCTAAATTTTAGGAGTTATTAGGACTACCAATTGATTAGCTTCTAACAAATTCCATATACAAGACCTAGACAAGTCCACCTTCAACTAGACATATCGTCTCCTACTAAACCACGTCCCCTTGTACTCTATTTTTTTTATGATGCGACTTTCGGGGTACTTTTCGACCTCAATTATAGATCCAACCTTGGCTCAAATCTTTTGACCCAATATTTGGTTGAAATATACTCGAAGCCCACTACACACATGCCACTAGTGTGCCACTCAATAGAGGCCCCTTGCGCTACTTAAACATAAAAGTCACAGAAGGCGCATTTTGGGCTTAAGGAACCTAGTAACCACTCGACTGGCAATTAGCTCAACCACTTGAGTTGAAATCCATTCTAGGCTACCCTTACCTAGTAAGAATGGTTCAGATTGACCTTAGGGATCATGTCCAGCTAATATAGATTAAAATCCAAGATTTAAATTAATGAAAGATTGGTTTCAGTGGAACCAATAAATCATCGGTTTATAACATTTTCTATCCATATCATCTTGATACCTCTACCGTGACTTTGATGTTTGGAGCACAAAACTAGCCATTTTCTTCCAACAAATTTTACCCTCATGAACTAGATGACCCATTCTACACACATGACATACACGTCCTACGCAAACAGACCATCTTGTGCTCCATTTCAGATACACCACATGTATGACATATTAACCCTTAAAACCAAGCACGGATGCCCATTTTGTCCCATTTGATTTTTTAACCATGAAAAATTAACCCATTCCCTCAAACGACTGTATACCCATGACCCGTGCAAGACCAATAATATAATATCTTGTACAATATGGTGTTAGTTTGGATTTTAATTTTGACTACCACCTATATCTTTTTGAGAACCATTTTATGATTTGATATACTTACTCTCTCTTTGTATTCAACCTTATCAAGCTTTTTATTGTTTGTTATATTAAGTTTATTTTAATTTCGAGGACGAAATTTTTATAAGTTGGGTATGATGCAAACCCCAAATATTTTTAATTATTTTATCATTTTTATAATCTCTTAAATAATTTATTTTGAATTATTTTGTTATTTAATTATAAATAACAACTTAGTCATGCTAAATTTTTGTTATGCTCACTGAATAGATAATATGGCACGGCTAGTGCAGACAAGTGCCTTGACTAGTATATTAGCTGTAGGTGCCACTAAATTTATTTTATTTGAAAATTTAATTGTTTAAATGTATTAAATCGCGTTACAACTATCTTTTCCATTTTTAATATTTATTTATCTATTATTTTTGAAAAAAATATAATGTTGTACGAAAATAAATAATAATAATAGTAGTGATACCCTAGTGATTTATTGTTAGTAGTATTATGATTGTTACTATTACTATTATTATTGCTTCCAAAATTTTATTCAAAATATTAGTATTTATTTAGTTTAAAGTAAATGTAGCAAATAATTGTGCATGGCTTGGTAATAAGAGATTTGACATAAATTTTTATATATTATTGAAGAATGAAATTTTTGATTTTTGGAAATTTTATTTAAATTTTTAAGGGTTTTATCTTAAGTATTTATATATATACCTATAATCAGCAAAAATGAGAGGATTAAATTTCAATTTATCGCGAGATTTTCATAAATCTCGCGGTATGATCATTACACCCAAAACCGACAGTACATATATATATCTACTGTCGTTCTCTGTTTTTTTTAAGATTTGATCGACCAGAGAAAACTTAGATCTTAATCGATTCAACCCAAATTCTTTCGATGTAACCCAAATCCTATTCTCCATAGGATCCTATTGAACCATGTTCAAACTTTGATTAAAATTGGAAGGAAAATCATTAAAAATACCGTTGAGATATATGTATATATATATACTATAGAAACTCGATAGATTCTTTCAAAATCGAGTTAAATCACGTCGTGATCAAACCTGGCTTGGTCCCGCGACCACCTGGACCTGTGCGTGCGTCCCCCAGCCATGATGTCATCGGCAGAACCTGTCGAAGCCTTCGGAGCGCCACCGCGCTGCGCCCAAGCCGACCGCAAATAGGGGATAACTTTGTTTCAACCGACCGCTCAGGTGCCCCCTTCTCGACCCGAGTCCTTCATGTACTTTCCATCATTTTCCAATTCGTAAATTTCTTTAGAAAGCCCATATATCCCTCTTCGAAACCCTTCAAAAGGAATTTGAATACCCACTTAGATCGACCGAGAACTCGACACCAAGTTAAGCAAAAACCTATTCAAGAACAGAGTAGTAGGGTTATCCAAACCCTGAACTTGGAAGGCAATTCATGGCCAACCTATTAACAGTTTTCGAAATCTAATTATAGGTTGACCTATACAATGTATAGGGGATCAAAACCCTATTGATAGAATTAATTTTCTTCGATTATACAGAAAGATATCTGATGTTGAAAATCAAGAAAAACTATTTGTAAAATTGTGAAATTTTAGAAAACTTTTCCCGATACGGTGTGCACCACGACAAACTGGGCAACGTGGTCGCAACCCATGAGGATCGAAAGGCGCGTATGGATGTTGTCGACGTATGGGAATCGACGAAACTCGATTTCGTTGTACGTGTACGACGAAATCGAAGCATATCCGTCTTGATACCCCGTATCGGCCACTTTACAAACTATCCTATAACTTTGTGCACGTTCATCATATCGAGATAAATTTTGCGGCAACAGGATCGTATCATTTTTCTGGTCCTATGTACCAAGTTTGGTCCGATTCTGAGAAGGTCGACCAGAACGCTTATTTGGCGGGCTCCCGACCTGATTCAACGGACGAAATTGCACACGGTCTGTCGGAATCCAACTTTGGACATTCGGTTGGTTTTGTCTTCTCAAACCAAACTCGTGGTACATGTTTCGGTGTAAAACGGGTCTAACGACGGATATCGTTTTGACCTAAAATTATGATTTTGCCCCTGTGTCCAGAATTAGACTTATGGGTATTCTATTCTTACTATTTTTCTTATTCTGGAAACGTTCGTAGTATTTATTTCGGCATTCGAGGACGTTTGTGAGATTTGACCTTCTGTGCTTCACAACCTCAGACGTTTATTTCGGCATTCACTATTCTGTTGATTCGAGCTATTGGATGTCACCCTATCTGCACACAACCTCAGGCAAGATACCTTGTCATTAGCTATTTATTTTACTTTAGCTCATATTCATGTATTTATTTATTATTTATTTTGCTACAAATTAAACTGGGCTATATTGTTATAATTAGATAGATTTTACTTGTAGCACTATTTTTTGTACTTATTATTTTTATGCACTTTAACCCTAGATTTAAGGGACCACCCAGTTTGTGTTGCATACGTTGGCCTTGACACGTTTGTTCCATAAAGTCATGTGTCAAATATAGAACTCGGACATGCATAACTGGCTGGCCACCAGTACGTACAAGCCGTGCTATAGGATTAACCGCTGATAGTGTTTGCACTATTAGTTTGACTTAGCGGTTAATAGAGGTTCTGTGTTGTGGATAAACATAGTAGGCATTGGACGAGGAGGACAATACCTTAGCATATGGGCTACTATACACTTTACCTTTTGCAACCCGTGAGCTCCGCCGGAGACGCGGGTGAGATTGCCCATGGATACTGACGGCCAATGACGTTCTGTGAAACGTTATGCTCTTCCTGGGCCTCTGGTGCCCTAAGGGGGGACCATGCTGATCCTATTTTAGCCATGGCCCATGCATTGGAGGATGTTCTTAAAACTGCATTCACTTAGATTGGTTAGGCTACCTTATCCGTTAGGTACGAGTACTCTTGGTTTGGGTACTTTTATCTGACCATGGCCTGGAACAGTAACTTGTCACGGACTAGTTTGCCACATCTTGTCCTTGTTTGGTTGTAGGTGTGGCTCACTACTCCGATAAGAAGGAACTGAACCTTGTTGTGGTCCGGATACCATATTGGATTTGTGACTTGGAAAGATACTTCATCGTGGGTAAGTGTGCCATCTCCTGTCCTTATTTGGTTGGAGGGATGGTACGTTAATTGAAAGGTGGGTATTGGACCATGTTATGATTTGATTGACTTATTATTGAGCAATATTTATTCATTTTTATGGCATGATATTATGTATCTTGTTACGTCCCTCTAAGGACCTGGTCATCTTTCCAGGTGTGTGCTATTGTCATTCACATGTATTCGAGCCATGGTCAAGATCTTCGCCATTTCTTTATAGATGACGTGCTCTTGGATCGTCATTCGCTTCGCTTGACATTTTCTCTTATTTATATTTATTTCTGTTCATATAAACAGTTAGTACTGGATTTGTCTCCGCCCAACATCTTGTACAATGATAACTCAAAGTTGATTTATGACATATCTTATGTCCTTTCATTTTGTGGATGAGATTAGATTATTCTTGGTTTACTGTATTTTACAGCTTATGTATACATACGAGGTTTCCATATATTGGATTATACTTCGTATGTATACAACTGACATGTCTACGTACCTAGTCCTATGTATTTTGGGACTGGGACGTTACAGTTTATCTAGTAAAGACGTCTATCCCGTCCTTTTACACCTTAAATAATCCCTACTAAATATTTTATCTGTCTTAGTCATATCCTATGATAAGATAATACGATAAGACAATACTGAAATAATTGTCAAACACAAGTATTCGTCCTTCCGAGAGAGGAAAAGGCGAGAATTCGCAAATAGGAATCCAAGAATGGTATGATTGAGCACAATTTCGAATTTTCAAGGATAATAATAGATGTCAATGGAATTTTTACTAGTATTAGTGGATTGAGATTCTAATATATATCCTATTGCAGGCTCGTTCTATCATACCCAGTCCTGAAGGACCGTTCGTCCTCGCAAGGGTGTGATGCCTCGCGAGCCTAAGTTGCGCCCGCGCAAGGCAATTCCACAACCGCCAATTACAGGCTAAGCAACGGGATTGTCACACAAAAGTCCCAAGCAGAAATAATGAATAACACTAGCGAAAAGTTGAAACAGACATAAGTCATGAAAATAGATATTTGTTAATATTGAAATAAGGATTACATATGTCGCACGAGGCCAAAATTACAACACTCAGTTTCTCTCTTTCTTACAATATAATCGCTCAGCTCTCTCCCATCTCTCAATTACAATAAAACATGGGTGCCCATTCGGCTTGCAACTTTAAGGTGTGTCACGACCTGCACCCTGAAGAGGGGCACGAGCACGTGGTTACGTCCAGCCTATGCCGCAGTATCGGCGGTAGAATGCTGTATGTAGGGTGTGTAAATACTACGACTAAAATAGATAAATGTACCTGTATAGTATATACTCTCCGAATGGAGGTGACATAGCAATACAGTCTCAATCATATAAATCAAACTAAGGTAGATAGCACGGAAAAGGAAATATAATAGATGAAAGCATGAAATAGTCCAAGATCCACACAAACCAGAGCTATACACGAACATCCAGAATCACAGAAAATATATCTAAGATACTACAAACTGAAAGTGCTAGCTGGCTCGCAGGCCAGGCAAACCTAACTAACTATACTACTCAGGGTGAGCAAAGTCTAGTGGCTCTACCAACAAGCCACTGTCTAAGTCTACTACGTCCGACTCGACCCCATAGTAGGTCGTGCAATCAGCCTTAGAGTCATCTGTAATATATCAACGGTATCCTGTCAGAAAAATAAGCAAGTACAAACACCGACAGCAGTTCCATATGAATTGACAAATACTATAAGAGATAGTATAATGAAATATAAGACAAAGATATAGGCGACTTGGGAACCATTTGAAAGCCAAGTTACAACCCTCGAACCAAACAAGGATCGGGATTGTAATCCTTCTTTCAAATAGAACTTAGTCTGAAATTATGGTACAGTATAAAAGCAGGTAGAGCATGTGAGTAATAGAATCATAGCATGGTAAAAAGTACAGAAAGTAAAGCTGAACTGGAATATAAGATACGACAATAAATGTAAAATGTGATTTGAATTATTAGAGCGATATGTGATCGGCTAGGGAGTCATGGTGGGGTTAACCACTTGGCCCGGCAATCCACGGTAACCTCAACGGAGAGTCATGCCGGCCAACCAGGATAACCTGGCATGGGGTATCTGCTATACCCTACGTGAGTTGAGGGTGGAGCTAGCAAAATAGTGACAGGGAGGCTTTGATCACATAACCCCTAATAATTTCCCCATCCCCGAATAGTATCATGGATCCGGACATGGCACATCATGACACGGATTCGAAAGCAGGTGATCATCCCACTCCCAAATCGATGTCTATATAAGTACATGAACATGGATATCACATACCAACATACCAAGAAAAATCCTGGAATAACATCTCATGACAGGATCCAACGTTTACTAGTCCGTGAACCGTCGTGTCGGGAATCATGTAAGACACTACAACTGAATCGGATATAGTAGATATCAAGACAATGAAAACTATCAATGAATGTACTCGTATGTTGTCCTGAGCTGATAAGGTGAATAGACGCTCAGAGTGATCACAGACCTAAAATAAGATACTATGAGTCAAACAGGGCTAAATACTGAAAAGGAACTAATATAAGTCATGAATGCAAGTCTAAGTCAAAACTAGGTCAATCTAGATCAAACTAAGTCATACTAGGTCATACTGGTTCATACTAGGTCACTGGAAGTCAATCCAAGTCAAACTAGGTCAAACGAGGTCAAAGGTTGACTTACAGTTGACTTTTGGCCAAAAAGTCAACTCTGGTCAACTCTGGTCAAGACTGAGTCAACCTTGGGTCAACCCTAGGTCAAACAAATCTAATGTTGACCTACTGTCGACTTTCAGTCAACTGGTCAACTCTGGTTTGGTTTCGGTCAAATCTAGTCGCTTAAAGATTAAGTTTGACTATCGGTTGACTTTTGTTGACTTTTGGTCAAGATGGTCAACCGACATCAAAACTTGTCTAGGAGCACTATATTTGATCATTACCAACCAAGGGAACCAATTTCTAACCCTATCGTAGACTCTAGACTCCAATACCCTATTTCTAGGTAAATCCACATTACCTTACCAAGGTAAATACTTATACCTTGCACAATACCAAGGAAACCCCGCTAATACCCACGATACTAGCCTCGGCTCCTTATGGTAGCTAGATACTATCCTATCTAAGGCTTACCTACCAAGAAATATGGATATCCTAGGTATCTAACCTATTTTAGGACATGTATTGGTTTTACCCTCATTACCCCTACCAATATCATATATCCTCACATCACTCTATCACTCACCCGTACCATCACTCACATATATTTCTCACATATACCAAACTCATAGGCTCTCCTATAGGTTTTACTAGTAGTTTACACATAGGCTATCCTATAGGCTACTAGCTATACTCATTTGTAGGCTCTCACACACACACACTATACCTCACAACTACACACACACATAGGCTAATATATGGACTGATTTGAAGTGGTACTAAGGTTGTGTTGAGGGCTGGAAATGAGGAAAACAAGGACTGTATGTGGCAGGTAATAAGGGCTTAGACATGGGTTGCTAACATGGGATTTTGAGGACAGCCAAGTGCTGGAATTGGGGGACTATTTTGACAGACCAAGGGGCTGTGTATGGACTGATATTTGGGCTAAAGGGGACTGCCATATATGTGGGTTTAAGGACTGTCATATGGGGGCATTAAGGACAGCAATGTAGAGTTTAAAGGGGGACTAAAATATGGCAAAAAGGACAGCCAAAGTGGGTTTATTTAGGACTGTTCTGTGACAGCCACTATAGGTATTAGAACTGCTAATAATGGGAAAAACCTGGACAGTAATTTGGTGATTTGGGGACAGCCAAGTGCTGTCCCAAATGGACTGAAATATTAGGCAAAAGGGGACAGCCATCTAGGTGGTTTTGGATAGCAATGTGGGGTATCTAGGGACAGCCACAAGGGGTGAATGTATGGACTGAAATATGGTATTTTGGGGACTGTCAAGCATGGTTTAAGTGGATAGCCACTGCTGGAATTTGGGACAGCAAAGTCTGCTGTTTGGGACAGCAGAGAATGGGGTTTTCCTCCCCTCCTAACACTCCAAATCTGTCTCTCTATCTCCTCTATCTAACACTCAACCGTTTCCTCAAACACAACACCTACACTCTCAAATCCCCTTCTATTCCAACATATACACACACACACACTCACAAGCTCTTGGCCGACCACCCATGCCCCCATCCAACACCAATATACACACCACATTCCCCCCATAACATATCCACATATATATATAAACCAATATATATACACACACATATATATATACATAGAGATTAATAATATATATATATATATATATATATATATATATATATATATATATATATATATATACACACACATATATATATACATAGAGATTAATAATATATATATATATATATATATATATATATATATATATATATATATATATATATATATATATATATATATATATATATCACCACTAATATACACATATAGATATTAGGAATATGATACATTATGATACATAGGGAAAACACCTTCCTAAACACATGAAAATCTGGAATACATATTAGAATAACATCAAATCAATACACAAACAATACCACATGTGTCCAAATAGGGTTTTCCCTATTAGGATACGATCCTACTCCTAGGATACCTCTACAAGTGTCCAAATGGACACGAAATAGACACCAATGGAGACACGACCATGGGGTTATTCCTATGGGTCAAAAATCAACCTATATGTATGTTAGAATGGTTTAGAGGAGAGATTATACCTTCCGGAAGAGAGATTCAAAGGAAAAAATCTTCCAACTCGACCCTGACACGTAGAGATTCCAAAAGGACACGAACGAGCTCCGAATCCTCCCAAACTTGGCTAGCTCCTTCCTTTCATGGAGTAGAGAAGACATGGAGAAGATTTGGTGGAAGAAGGAGTTGATTTGGAGATGAAATGATAGGGATTTGCTCTCTAGAAATTTGGGGAAGAACAAGACAGAGAAAGTAAAGTGGAAAAATATCAAAGAGGCTCAACCCTCCTCCTAGCTAGGGCCGGCCATATGGGTTGTTTTCCCCCTATTTCACAAAGTCTAAAATACCCCCACTAGCCTATTTAATTAATTATTGGGAAAGGTTTAAGCCGGGGGCTAGTTTAGTCTAGTTTTAAGTCTCTAATCTAACCAAACCTTATCCATAATAATTAGACTAATCACTAACTAGAATAAATATCATGTGGGCCATGGCTAACTAATGGGTGGGTCCACTAGAGTCAAAACTACCCCGGGTCCCCGTTTCAAGTCGGATTGAACTGAAATTCGAACCCGACTCAAATAACCCCAAAATAATATTATAAATAAATAAATAATTTTAAAAATACTCTAAAATGAAAAAATGACAAAAATACCCCTATTTCTGGAAACTGGGGGTGACAAATCTATCCACCTTAAAAAAATTTCTTCCTCGAAATTAAACCAAACAATAGTAAAATATCAAAACCACAAGTCATGGATAAAAATTTAAAATGATTTAAGTCTCAAAAATCAAAGCATGAATTAAATGACTAAAATTATAAAATTTAAAATTACTTTCAAATAGATGCTATAAGTCTATCCACCTTAAAAATCATCCTCAAAAATTTAAAACGAAGTAAACATAGAAAATCATGCAATTCGATAATCGTATGCGTCTGTCCAATAATCATGATACTCAGAATCTCCATCATGCCAGAGAGCAAGGCTATGATAATCATAGAGTCCTCAAATATGGTACATACCTCTAGAATCATGGTATTTAAAATTTTTGCATTGCCACTAGCTTAGCTGCGAAAACCTTAAATTCCTACACCCGAGAAATACGTCCATAGTCCGACTATATGTCCTCACACTGCCTGCCAGCATGACCCTAGAGGATTCTAAAATCTCATAATCGAGGTGACCTAGCCCAGACGACTTATCTCAGAAAAATATCACATCACGAGGACAAAATTTCATCCAACGATCAAGAACAGATAGAATCGAAGTTCAAGACAGTTTATAAGGAAGCAAATGCTGAAATGAGATCGAAAGATTGGAACCGGCTATCTGCTCTGCTACTGCCTGAGTGGGCTCAACTGTCATGGTGAATGCACGCCCCTGCTGGCCTCCTTTAGCCTGCTGCGCGTCGTTCTGGCCTCTTCGGATTCCACTAGCGTGGCAATCCCTCAGCTAGTGGTCAGACACCCCACAGTATAGGCAGACGCCCAACCTCTTCCTACAAGCCTCTCTGGTGTGCCCCGACTTCCCGCAGAAGGTGTACTGTGTAGCCGATCTCTGACCCTGACCCTGGTGCTGCTGGGCACGCCCCGGTGCCTGCTGAAACTGCAATTGAGGCTGCTGCTGCTGAAACTGCCTCTGCTGAAAATGTGGGCGCTTCGCTGGCCCTGCACTCGAACTAGCTCCAAGAGCATCACTGACCCTCTTCGGTTTGAGGTCGAAGTCCTCCTCTGTAATCTGCGCCTCCATAAGGATTTGCTCGAAGGTCGCATCACGTCTCCCTGAGGTGCGAGTGCGCACTTTATATATAAGGGCCCTCCAAAACTTCTGGGTCTTGTACCCCTCATCCTGGACCAAACTAGGTGCAAACCTGCTCAGGCGAAAGAACTCCACTGCATACTCGTCTACCGACGAGTTCCCCTGTACCAGACTGGCAAACTGCCCCTCCAAAGCTGTCAAGGCTACATCTGGGTAGAACTTCTCCTTAAAGAGTTTCCTGAAGTCCTCCCAAGACAATCCCCTCACTGACGTACGCGGATCCATGCGGTACCAAGTCAGCGCTATGTCGAAAAACTAGCTCGCTGCAGAAGTCACCCACAGACCTCTCGGGACCTCTGCCAACTCCAGACTCCGCTGGACATCCTCTAGCCATTCGTCCGTGTATAGCATACCCTCAGTACCCTTGAACTCCTGCAGTTTCATCTTCCTGAAGTCGAGGTGTGTACCGAGCCTCCCCTGGCCCTGCTGCTGCACTAGTGCTTCCTGAACTGTAGTCTGTGCACGTCTCTCCACTGCTGCCATCGCTAGCTGATGCGAGTTCTCCATAGTCTGTCGCAGCACCTCTGCCTGACGGTGCTGTACCTCTGCTTGTGCTCTCTGTGTCTACAGTATCTGCTACAGAAGGGCCATCATCTCCTGAGTATCTGTCGGTAGCTGAGGCGGCGGTGGAAGAATGTCAGGGGTAACCATGCACGGTCTCGCTGCTAGAGGTAGAAGACCTCCTGAAATCGTCGCTGCTGCTCCCGTCTGAAGGGCAGGGACTGAGGTGACAGCTCCCTCAATTGCAGCTCCCTCAGCTGTAGGTGGAAGATCTCCGGGAACTGCCGCTGCTACTCCTGCCTGAATGGCAGGGACTGAGGCTACTGCTCTCTCGACTGCTACTCCCGTAGCCGGAAGTGGAAGACCTCCCGGATCTGACCTCTCTGGAGCTGTACTAGGCCCTGCCGCCTAAGAATGAGTCACTGTCATCCTGAAGATGAATTGAACCCAAAAGATCAATATGGCACATGATAAGATATTATCAAAGGAGGACAATTGAATTCAAATGCAAGAAGAGTTGTCAGGTAATCAAAAGATCAGAAATTTCCTAAAATGTGATTGAGCAACTCCTATCATACCCTAGATCCTACGTCCTAGTCGCAGGCTCATAATTAGCACTCTAAGTCGAGTACCATTACGAGATCGCACTAATTGCGACTCAGACCTGCAAGGGCCACCACAAAAATGTGTCACGACCCGCACCCTGAAGAGGGGCACGAGCACGTAGTTACGTCCAGCCTACGCCGCAGTATCGGCGGTAGAACGTTGTATATAAGGTCTGTAAATACTATAACTAAAACAGATAAATGTACCTGTACAGTATATACTCTCCGAATGGAGGTGACATAGCAATACAGTCTCAATCACATATATCAAACTAATTTAGATAGCACAGAAAAGGAAATATAATAGATGAAAGCAGGAAACAGTCCAAGATCCACACAAACCAGAGCTATACACAAACATCCAGAATCACAGAAAATATATCTAAGGTACTACAAACTGAAAGTGCTAGCTAGCTCGCAGGCCAGGAAAACCTAACTAACTATACTACTCAGGGTGAGCAAAGTCTAGTGGCTCTACCAATAAGCCATTGTCTAAGTCTACTCCGTCAGACTCGACCCCATAGTAGGTCGGACAATCAGTCTCAGAGTCATCTGTAATATATCAACGGTATCCTGTCAGGAAAATGTGCAAGTACAAACACCAACAACAGTTCCATATGAATTGACAAATACTATAAGAGACAGCATAATGAAATACAAGACAAAGATATATGTGACTTGGGAACCATTTGAATGCTGAGTTACAACCCTTGAACCAAACAAGGACCGAGATTGTAACCCTTCTTTCAAATAGAACTTAGTCTCAAATTATGGTACAGTATAAAAGCAGGTAGAGCATGTGAGTAATAGAATCATAGCATGGTGAGAAGTACAAAAATTAAAGCTGAACTTGAATATAAGATACGACAATAAATGTAAAATGTGATTTGAATTATTAGAGCGATAAGTGATCGGCTAAGGAGTCATGGTGGGGTTATCCACTTGGCCCGACAATCCGCGATAACCTCAACGTAGAGTCATGTCGGCCAACCTGGATAACCTGGCATGGGGTATCTGCTACACCCTACGTTAGGTGAGGGTCGCGCTAGCAAAATAGTGACAGGGAGGCTTTGATCACATAACCCCTAATAATTCCCCCATCCCCGAATAGTATTATGGATCCGGACATGGCACATCATGACACGAATTCAAAATCAGGTGATCAGCCCACTCCTAAATCGATCTCTATATAAGTACATGAACATGGATATCATATACCAACATACCAAGAAAAATCTGGGAATAACATCTCATGACAGGATCCAACGTATACTAGTCTGTGAACTGTCGTGTCGGGAATCATGTAAGACACTACAACTGAATCGGATATAGTAGATATTAAAACAATGAAAACTATCAGTGAATATACTTGCATGTGGTCCTGAGCTGATAAGGTGAACAAACGCTCAGAGTGATCACAGACCTAAAATAAGATACTATGAGTCAAACAGGGCTAAATACTGAAAAGAAACTATTATAAGTCATGAATGCAAGTCTAAGTCAAAACTAGGTCAAACTGAGTCATACTAGGTCATACTGGTTCATACTAGGTCATACTAGGTCACTGGGAGTCAATCCAAGTCAAACTAGGTCAAACGGGGTCAAAGGTTAACTTACAGTTGACTTTTGGTCAAAAAGTCAACTCTGGTCAACACTGAGTCAACCCTGGGTCAACCCTAGGTCAAACAAGTCTAATATTGATCAACTATCAACTTTCAGTAAATTGGTCAACTCTGGTTTGGTTTCGGTCAAATCTAGTCGCTTAAAGACTAAGTTTGACTCTCGGTTGACGTTTGTTGACTTTTGGTCAAGATGGTCAACCGACGTCAAAACTAGTCTAGGAGCACTATATTTGATCATTACCAACCAAGGGAACCAAGTTCTAACCCTATCTTAGACTCTAGACTCCAATACCCTATTTCTAAGTAAATCCACATTACCTTACTAAGGTAAATACCTATACCTTGCACAATACCAAGGAAACCCCGCTAATATCCAAGATACTAGCCTAGGCTCCTTAGGGTAGCTAGATACTATCCTATCTATGGCTTACCTACCAAGAAATATGGATATCCTAGGTATCTAACCTATTTTAGGACATGTATTGGCTTTACCCTCATTACCCCTACCAATATCATATATCCTCACATCACTCTATCACTCACCCATACCACTCACTCACATATATTTCTCACATATACCACACTCATATGCTCTTCTATAGGTTTTCCTACTAGTTTACACATAGGCTATCCTATAGGCTACTAGCTATACTCATTTGTAGGCTCTCACACACACACACACTATATCTCACAACTACACACAAACATAGGCTAATATATGGACTGATTTGAAGTGGTATTAAGGTTGTGTTGAGGGCTGGAAATGAGGCAAACAAGGACTATATATGGCAGGTAATAAGGGGTTAGACGTGGGTTGCTATCATGGGATTTTAAGGACAGCCAAGTGCTGGAATTGGGGGACTATTTTTACAGTCCAAGGGGCTGTGTATGGACTGATATTTGGGCTAAAGGGGACTGCCATATATGTGGGTTTAAGGACTGTCATATCGGGGTATTAAGGACAGCAATGTAGAGTTTAAAGGGGGACTAAAATGTGACAAAAAGGACAGCGAAAGGGGGTTTATTTAGGACTGTTCTGTGACAGCCACTATGGGTATTAGGACTGCTAACAATGGGAAAAACCTGGACAGTAATTTGGTGATTTGGGGACAGCCAAGTGCTGTCCCAAATGGACTAAAATATTAGGCAAAAGGGGACAGCCATCTAGGTGGTTTTGGACAGCAATGTGGGGTATCTAGGGACAGCCACAAGGGGTGAATGTATGGACTGAAATGTGGTGTTTTGGGGACTGTCAAGCATGGTTTAAGTGGACAGCCACTGCTGGAATTTGGGACAGCAAAGTCTGCTATTTGGGACAGCAGAGAATGGGGTTTTCCTCCCCTCCTAACACTCCAAATCTCTCTCTCTATATCCTCTATCTAACACTCAACCATTTCCTCAAACACAACACCTACACTCTCAAATCCCCTTCTATTCCAACATATACACACACACACTCACAAGCTCTTGGCCGACCACTCATGCCCCCATCCAACACTAATATACACACCACATTCCTACCATAACATATCCACATATATATAAACCAATATATATACACATAGAGATTAATATATATATATATATATATATATATATCACCACTAATATACACATATAGATATTAGGAATATAATACATTATGATACATAGGGAAAACACCTTCCTAAACACATGAAAATCTGGAATACATATTAGAATAACATCAAATCAATACACAAACAATACCACATGTGTCCAAATAGGGTTTTCCCCATTAGGACACGATCCTACTCCTAGGACACCTCTACAAGTGTCCAAATGGACACGAAATGGACACCAATGGAGACACAACCATGGAGGTTATTCCTATGGGTCAAAAATCAACCAATATGCATGTTAGGATGGTTTAGAGGAGAGATTATACCTTCCGGAAGAGAGATTCAAAGGAAAAAGCCTTCCGACTCGACACCGACACGTGGAGATTCCAAAAGGACACGAACGAGCTCCGAATCCTCCCAAACTTGGCTAGCTCCTTCCTTTCATGGAGTAGGGAAGAAATGGAGAAGATTTGGTGGAATAAGGAGTTGATTTGGAGATAAAATGCTAGGGATTTGCTCTATAGAAATTTGGGGAAGAACAAGACAGGGAAGTTAGAGTGGAAAAATATCAAAGAGGCTTAACCCCTTCTCCTAGCTAGGGCCGGCCATATGGGCTATTTTCCCCCTATTTCACAAAGTCTAAAATACCCCCACTAGCCTATTTAATTAATTATTGGGAAAGGTTTAAGCCGGGGGCTAGTTTAGTCTAGTTTTAAGTCTCTAATCTAACCAAACCTTATCCATAATAATTAGACTAACCACTAACTAGAATAAATATCATGTGGGCCATGGCTAACTAATGGGTTGGTCCACTAGAGTCAAAACTACCCCGGGTCCCCGTTTCAAGTCGGATTGAGCTGAAATTCGAACCCGACTCAAATAACCCCAAAATAATATTATAAATAAATAAATAATTTTGAAAATATTCTAAAATGAAAAATTGACAAAAATACCCCTATTTTTGGAAACTGGGGGTGACAAGGTGCTTCAGATAGGCGATGTTCATACATTATGTCCTGCATAGGTGCAGACTTCAACGCGATCGCACACCTCAAAATGCCAAGGAACTCCATGCCTCTACTCGTCCAAGTGAGCTCCGCCTCGAGCGAGCAGGTACCTGTCACCTATGCATACAAAATGGTGGGATGTTACTACACAATAGTACTGGAGGACTAGCATCTCGCATGCCCAAAGAAAACCAACACGTTTATTTATTTTGTGCAACTTTTATCCCTTCGATTTTCTTTCTAATCTTGCCTTAGGATCAGTTTTAGGATATAGACCTGGCCTATTTTGTGTCTCTAGACCATCACCGTGCCTCGTACCGATAAATTACTTATCTTTGTGCCTCTAGACCATTCTCGTGCCAACAACATCAACGTGTCGACTTGTACTTGCCTTTTTGGGTCATACTCAAGACGTAACAACATGGTCGTGCCATAAACTTTGTTTGTGCTTTAAACGTCAAGGTCGTGCCTCACAACTCAGTGTGACTTAACCAAACTTGTCTTACGGTACTCCTTGACTTAAACTCGAATGACTACCCGAACTTCTGAAACTTTGTTTTGACGACTCATACACGATGCCACATCTCATTCCGAAGCATGTGTTTTTACGTATAGCCAAATGATAGGCTCCATAATACTTGATGTGCAGATGATGCACACAATTCTTGGCTCATTCGTGTCGTGCTTACACTTCCTTTGATTCGTCTGACACTGTGCATACGGATTGCCACTCAGCACACTACTTATCTATATAAAAGGCCACTAGCATGACAAGCTATCGTGGACATAGCTCGGATAGACAGCGGGTCCTTCAATGCAAGGTAGCGAGCCCCAGAGAAAGCCTCCGACTATCCTGGTGCGGTACAATCCAGTACTACTATAACGTCTTCCTCCTAAGTCGACTTAGCCTCGAGGTACCCCGTCGTAATGCCAGTCGAGGAAGAAATTCTTGTGCATAAGTTTTCCATGACCATGCACCTACGAGAACATCTAGACTCACGTAAATGCATGTCCTAATTCGTGGTACGATTCGAACCATACTTAAAAAAATGTGCATAGGAATCGTGGGTCTCCCAAACGAGGGATCGCCTCATACTTTGTAAAACGTGCATCGGAACCATGAGACTCCCAAACGTGGGACTGCCTCGGCAACTGTCATGACCCGCCCCCGTTATAGGGGCACGAGTACGTAACAACGCCCAGCCTACACCGCAGAATCGGCGATAGAATATTGTTCTAGGTCGCTATCTAACAACTCACGCAAATATATAATATACCTGTCATAGATATCAACTCCAAATGGAGGACAAGTAAAGACATGATAATACTCAATCACAGTCTAAGCACGATAAGATAACACAGAGGTCTAGATAACTAATAAGACTAAACAACAACAACTAAATAAACTACTAAAATAATAATCTCTGAAAACAATCTCAAATACGATATCAAATATCTCTACTTATAACAATTCAAGTTCAAATAAGAAATCTATAAGTCCTATAACTAGTATTTGGTTCACTCTTGAAGGTCAGAACTCAGAGTGGCTAATCCCTCCTCAGATCCATAGTAGGTAGGGCATGTATCCTCAGGACAAACATCTGAAAAATATATCCAATCATGATGGAACGAGCATACCTCATCTAGCAATCCCAAGTAAATGACAAAGACTATAAAGCAGTTGTAGACAGTTATATTCATGAAAAATGGATGTTTGAGACAGGTAATGAAGTAAAGCAACAGTTTAACGTACAGGAAAAGTAATACAACGAATCAAGAGAGCATGGTAAAGAAAACTATAAATAGAGGCGTCTAACTAGAGTAATATGATACGAGTCCAATCTGTAAAACATGAGACAATGTGATTCCAGTACACGACAATAGTCCACTGTGTTTTGAGATTCTGTTTTTGTCATGAAAACGAGTAGCAAGTAAATACGGCACACCGTACACTTGGCAAGCGCACGACGGCTATCTTTCTTGTTCTGACGAGTAATGCAGCACATCGTACGCTCGGCGGTGATGGCTTTCTTATTCAGACGAGTAATATGGCACATCTCACACTCGACCAAGCGGCAATGGCTATCTTTCTTGTAATATGGCACATCGCATGCTCGGCCAAGCGGCGATGGCTATCTTTCTTGTAGGGTGGTTCTCTTTGAATATGACACGTCGCATACCGGGCCCAACAGCGACAACTATCTTACATGTAGTGATGATTCTTGTATGATTTGCACATTTAATACTTGTAGGTGTTTCAAGTAGATGGTTCTTATGAGTGGTTCGAGTAATAGAGGCTAAACGAGTCAAAAGATGTATTGCGAGTGAGGATCTAGAATACTAATACTTATTATGACAGGAAAACAAATATGTGTTGAGACAGAGAATCAAATAGAACTAACTAGAACTGAATACAGTAATCATCAAGTAAATGAAAGAACCATCAGAGAATGTACTCGACTGATACCCTGCACGACTAATAACGGAAGTATACAAGGCAATCTACATGATACATGTTATAATGTGTTCAATATATAATAACGGAAGTATACAAGGCAATCTACATGATACTAGGTCATTCTAGGTCAAAGTCAACTCTTGGTCAACTCTAGTCAACCTTTTGTCAAACCTAGTCAACATATAAGATTTGGTAAAGCCTAGACTATTATAATACTAGGCTAAAGTAGCATCCCAACTATAATCCATGTATTATTCTAGTATTAGGTGCTACTCTATAACTTATTTATGAAATTGTCTTGCCCTAAGGAAATATCATAACACCTTATCTATATACTTTACATATCACAATATTGCCTATATACATGAGCGAGTGAATATATATATATATATATATATATATATATATATATATATATATATATATATATATATATATATATATATATATATATATATATAAACGTATATATATATATATAAACATATATATAAATATATATATTTTATATATATATATATATCTATATATATATATATATATATATATACGTTTATATATATATATATATATATATATATATATATATATATATATATATATATATATATATATATATATATATATATATATAGGTAGACAGTACAAGATAGGTAGATAAATATACAACTAATACTTATGTATACCATCCCTTTACACTTCTTCTCACGCAGTATACCCCACATAGACACACACACTTATTCCTCTAACTAGCCTAAAATCTCCACTTGCCAATATATTACACTCTAATCTCTCGCTCTGATAACTTAACTTGGATACTCAAACTAACTGAGTTAATAGGCCTACATACTAGCTATCATAACCTTTTACTTAATTGATATCTAAAACTATAGGATTTATACAATACTAATAGGGACTGGGCTTGGGTTTAAATCTGGACAACAATGCAGGGGACAAACCTTCATATAAATGTAATCTGAACTAAAACAAAAGGGGTTGCAGGACAAGACAAATACAGTAGGGACTGAACCCAAGAGGAATTAAGCAGGCTTGGTACATATGTAAATCTTGCCTAAATACCTAATATTTGTCTTACCTCTCTAGTCCACCATACTGTACAGGACAAGGTCATGCCCTGCCTCTCAACCTGTTAACTAATACCATAACTCCCCTCTATCACAAGTATTGAAACTGCTACTAAGACTCTCTACTCCATATATATATATATATAAAAATATATATATATATATATATATATATATATATATATATATATATATATATATATATATAACATAGCAGTTAACTGATATAGTAAATAGCCTCAAACCTATTGCTATTGCTGACCTCTATGCTCCCTAGCAACTGTTCCATCCTTGACACCTTAACACCTTAACACAACATGAGAACTTCCTCTATCACACTATCTCACCTCACCAAGCATACAACACACAACACACAACACACAACCACTCTCTAAAACATTGACACTCTCAAACACATGAATGACAATAGGACTCACCTTTAGCTATAATATCACTAGTTATCATACCACTCCTGACAATATACATAATTATATATGTAGAATAGACCAAAACATAAGAAGGGTGGACTGATGTAACTAAGGGTCTGAACTCTAAGTTGGGGACACCTACATATTTGTGCCTATACAACATATATACACTCTATCTCTAAATCTACTATAAGATCCTATTACTTATCACTGATACATACTCCATCACCATGATACCTGTATCAAAATTTCATAAACCCCTGCTAATACACCCCTATATGCATCTGTACACTAATGATCTAGTGTCTGTGACTAAAACAAACGAAATAGGAGGGATATCATATTAATGATCTGATACTAACACTCAAGTTGATACTAACATCAACTAACCTATGATACTCTAACCCAAACCCTGATACCAAGGTCCATACCTCAGATACTGACATGAACCAGACCCCTCTCACCACTGGCACATCAAATACATATACATACATATAAAATCCTCTCAAATACATATTCATGCAAATCCTCTCAAATATATATACATACAAATCCCCAAATCCTCTCAAACATATAAATACCATAAATCCTCGTAAATACATATACATACAAATCCTAAAATCTGTCCAGGATAATGAACAGGACAGTCCTGGTAGTATAGTAAATAAATATGGAGGGTCTACTATACATATGAAAGGAAAGGTAAGTGATGTGTTCAGTACAGACTAAGCAAAAGTGTAGATGCAATGTGTCCATCATATATAAATGCCCACAAATCCTCTCAAATACATATACATACAAATCCCCAAATCTGTCCAGTATACTGAACAGGACAGTCCTGGTAGTACAGTAAATAAATAGGAAGGGTCTACTATACAGATGAAAGGAAACGTGAGTGATGTGTTCAGTACAGACTAAGCAAAAGTGTAGATGCAATGTGTCACAGTGGTGTGTGTGTCCAAGATATGTGCAGTGTCAATGTGAAAGTGAACTATTGTACATCAAAAATCAAAGTGCAGCATGTCAAATAGTGGATGTTAATGTGAATCATGGTGTCAGTAGAGTGTATAACTATATCTCAACAAGTGAAATGTGAAGAGTGGAAATATTGTGCAGCAGTGAAGTGAGCATGTCATAGTTAATGTGTGCCAAGAAGTGTGTCGAATAAAAACATGTATGAATGCCAAATGTATGGGGTGTCTATCTTGTGTCTAATGTATCAAATAAGAGTGTCCAAGTGTGCAGAGCAAGTGTCAAGTATCATGTGAAACAAAGTGCGTAGTGTTCAATGGCTGCAGTGCCCCGACTGCTCTGGGATAAATCTGTGGGTCAAACCACAGTTCAAAAACTCTACCAATCGAAACCCCATGACCATGGCCCACTTTCAGACATAGCCCCTACCCAAAATAGTAGCTAGGGTTTGAAATAGAGGCGTATTGAGTGAACACGAGGCCTGCAGTAGCAAGGGATGCACTGTAACCAGTGCATTCCTGGCCGCGTGTTCCCGTGTCCATTTTGAC
Organism: Iris pallida; assembly: GCA_029216955.1. Taxonomy (NCBI): domain Eukaryota; kingdom Viridiplantae; phylum Streptophyta; class Magnoliopsida; order Asparagales; family Iridaceae; genus Iris; species Iris pallida. The sequence continues at coordinate 15,827,410 of JANAVB010018600.1, read as the reverse complement.
ACCAAAACTCCTCGAATTCACCCCAGTCAAACACTTATGTAATCTACACATAATTAAGCTATCCAAATATATAATTTTTATAGAAATTAGAGAACAAAATATCCTAAGGGGCAATTCCTTGAACACTTGAGAGATCTATTCATTACGGAGTGATACGCCCATGAGACAGGCCTCAAATGGACACGAATTGAACCCAAACTTAACATAATGCTAGAGGGACACTAAATAAATGTATCTATGGAAATAAAATATAAATTCAATAGGTTTAGAGGCTCTTACCAATTTAGAGTTGAAATCTCAATAAAAACTCCTAGATCTAGATCTCCACCAAGCTCCAATAGTCAAATTGCTCCAAATCCTTCCTAGCTAGCCAATAGAGACCTCCTCTACTCAAGGGGAATAGTTTGCAATTAGAGTTGATTTGGTAAAACGGACAAATTTTGGGAAGAACAAAAATTAGGGTTAGGGTTTCGATGGAAGGGGGAAGAAGGTTATGTGGGTGTTAAATAGGGATGGGAAACCCTAATATGGCCGGCCATGGGCTGCCCTAGAGTTAGGGTTGGTGAAATTGGATAAAAGGCTTCCTAATTGTCAATTTAAGGCCCTTTAGGAAAAAGCTCCAATTTGACTTATATTCTAAATTACTAATTAGTTTCAAAATACTAATCTAGCTAGATTAGAGCCTCACTTAAGTTATCTAATCCCTCTACTAAGTTTCTTTGGTCATGGCTAACCTCTAATCAATGTAGTTCCAGGATTTCACTAGCAAATGACAAAATCACAATATATCAATTTAAATAATATTAAAATAATAAAAAAATTTGCTAATTGCCAAAATACCCTTGCTCCAGAAAGTGGTGGTGACTGCGACAAATGGTAGCATGAACTTTTTATTTTTTGAAACCTAGGGAGCGACTACTACATAGCCTTCAAAATATGCTCCATTATGTGCTATAGACCGTGACATACTTATCATCGAAACAACCGTGTTTCGTGCCTTAAACCAATTATGTTCGGTGCGACATAACCACCCAATTCATACTCTATATGACGAGCCTTGAGATCGTAGGAACATATAGCTACATGCAGCCGTAAAACCGTGGGATCGTGTATGTGCTCAACTTGAACAACCGAGTTCTGTAAGAGCCTTAACCCGTGGCAACTTCTATCGGTCTAACTGTGAGACCGTAGGACGTTTTTCTATGACAAGCAATGAGATCGTGGGTCGTGTCTGCTATGACAAGAAGTGAGATCGTGGGACGTGCCTACTATGACATTGAGTCGATAGCCCTTGGCATAACTCAACTTAACCATATTCATGCTTGGTCAAAAGACCCAATGCCAACTTTGAATGCCACTGTGGAGTGATTCTAAGTATTAAATTAACCATTCCAAGTTCTATATCATGACTCGAGATCACGGGATTATTTCCTTAGCTATGTGGGTTCATCTCTTTTATTATCAAGCCTACTAAGTGCATTGAAAACAAAATTTAATTAATGCGAAGGCCAAGAAAAGGCAAGTTTACCGAAGTTGTCCACCTGAACGAGGAGTCGCCTCGACCATACGGGGCTTCGAGTAAGCAATTGTATGCCTAAGTCCAAATGTCGTTGCTTTTTGATTCCTCTAGTTGAACTGAGCGGGACATGACATTACATTATGTACCACTAAGAAAAGGTTTCATCCTCGAAACTTACCTAGTAAACACTCATCGACTTATCTCAAACGTGGGTAAGTTATGCTCGTCACGCACACGGACAACTTAGTTCTAGGGCAAACGACCCGAGCGGTATCCTTAGTACATTTCAAATCCAATATAATCCATTCGATCATTTGCTATGTCCAAGTCGAAACCCAGCGTTACCCATTCTTAACCAATCTCCAAAACTTGACTTGCATCAAGGTCTCAATCAATATTAAAGTTCATTCCAAATCCAACGATTGTACTACCAATAATATTTTCTTTGAAACCCATGATTTTATAATCTTCGATAATGTTATGTTCCTTTAGTCTTACTTGAATTCAATGTATCACATAGTTGGATCGTCCACATATTTAAGACATCCCCAAAATATATACATTTCAGCCAAGTCTCGTGATAGAGAATCCAATTCCACATATTTGATTCATCATATCAATTCTAAAGTTAATCATACCGATGTTACCTCTTAAAACAGAGACGTTTTGCCTAACCACATAGGCCATCTCTCTAGGCTAAAGTCGACGTCAATATTGGAATCACCATTCCCAAACAATAATATCAACACTGACCCTAATCACAAGGTCAAACCAAAGTTGATAGTACGAGTTTTTCTACCCAAGCTCGTATTACTCCGATTTCTAAACATCAAGCCTATATTCTCTTATTCGTACTTGCAACACTTAGTCCAAGTGGTCCGAGTCGTTCAGCAAATCCATCCTACGGTTAGTCTGCTCTACCAATTTCTTCGGCATACCAATATCGTACGTCCAAACTAGTAATTCTCGTAGTCTATCTCTTCGAACATTTTCGATATAATCTACCTATCCACCCAATTCAAACTAGGTACACAATAACACAATTTGTCACTATCCAAAGTTTTCATATCATATTGCCTAAGTTTTTTAACACAATTTACATATTCAATCACAAGGTCATCTAGCATAACAATATGTCACGCCCCCAATTTTCCATAAGTTCGATTATTTATATTGGACATGGAATCACCATGCCAACGCTCCCACAGGATAATCGTCCTTATCGGGGCGTAGCTCTTGCTTGAGTCTAGACTAATTCATTTTTGATACGCACATTAGTTCTACTTAATCCTCAAACTTACTTTATTGTCAATCACAAGTCCAAACAATTCTCGAATTGACCTTCGCATCAAACCATAAGTCAACATAATCGAATTGCTATGCCCTGATCTCCCACAAGTTCGATCATTTCTACTGTACATGAATCACCATGCCAGCGCTCCTACGGAATGATCGTCCTAATCCGACGTGACGTATGTGCGAGGCTGGAGTTGTTCTTGTACAAGACAAGAACGTCAATATTGTGGTTAATATCAAAACCATCAAGATACTTTCGTTTTCATCCAAATAATATATCAATTCATTCTCAGATATTTTATCAAGTCATAACAATTCTAACATCAATGGTCGTCGATTCTATCAACATTTTTGTTTTGCATAGTCTGAGCACTATTCAATTATGTAAACTTCAAGTTCATCTTATCAAGTAATCCAAATTGTTGACCCAAACTGGAACACAATCAACCAAATCTTGATAATTAACAAGACGATATCTATTATCCAAATTGACACATCAAGCTCTATCAAGCTCCAAAACAGAATGTCGTCACATATCAGTTCACGACAGACATCTTCGACAGTATTGATGTTACTTGTAATTTGAGTCTGTATTTTTTTTTGTTTATTGAGTCTAGGCTATTGTAAAGCGTTAGACTTAATAACCAAGCTCCACCAAACAAACTCCAAAACCTGTAAAGCCCAAAAAGCCCACTTGAACTTTCTGTCCGCTAGGAGACGGAGTTCGGGCCGAACTCTGCCCCCTTAATTTTAGGACCTAATTTTTAGGGTTTGCTGGTTGATAGTTGTCCAACGGCTAAATATTTGAATATTTGGGACAGAGTTCTGACCGAACTATGTCTCTCTGGACTAGTATATATAGGCCTTGACTTCTCTCTTTTTCAATCATCCAATTTTCTCATCTTCTCTTCTCCTATAGCTTATACATTCAAGAGCTTATTTTTCTCGTCTAACTAGCCGTAAAACTTTCCAAGTCCCCAAGGTGCTCAGTGCGAGTCAACTAGAAGTTTGTGTGCAAGAGTCAAAAGAAGTCACTTAGATAATTCCAAGTATCGCCATCTGCGAATCTGTAAGAAGTTGGCGTGCTCTTCTGAGTAAAGGCATATGTTGTACGCTATTTCACAAATAGTGGATTTTAATCCTGAGCTAGAGTTCTTAGGCCTGGAATAGTACTCCACGAGAGAAACCAGGTTAAAAACTGATGTGTCTGCATATGCTTCTCTGATCTCTGTTTATATTTCGTACTTATACTCTGATTATTATTTTTGTTGGGTGGATTTGAATAGAGTCATCTTTTAATTGGGTATTATCAACACATAGTCTATTTACCCCCTCTAGAGTTGCCTACACGTAATTCAATTGGTATCAGAGCTCTGTTATCTTATATCTGATTAACATCCTAAGAGCTGATCCATGGCAACCACACAACCTACATTTTCCAAATATGGTGAGGGACAGTCCACAAATAGGCCACCCCTATTTGACGGAACTAACTACACCTATTGAAAAACTAGGATAAGTTTTTATCTTAAGTCTCTAGACTTTGATCCGCGGACCATCTGTTGGCCCAATGATTATATCATGTTTTTGAATATGGTTAATCTGTTAAGTTTAGCATTTCATTATCACTAATCTCCATACTATCACTATAGCATTTCTACTTATACTTGTACCTTTGGTGATATGTGCTTATTGTGTTATATATTAGTGATATAAGTTTTTATTATATATATATATATATATATATCTTAAATTTAATTGAGCTACCAAAATCAAAACTATGTTTTGATTATTGTTATTCAATTAAGTTTAATATTATCATATCACTAATATTTATGCTATCACTATGGCATTGATACTTAAACTTTGCATAGTCCTAATGTGTTTTATCTTACCATACTTGCTACATGTATATTGCTTTGTTCGTCTCACATGTATTTGTAGAAAAGTAATTAGCAAGATCAAATGTAGACATATACAATGAAAAAATCATGGTGGACCCAAGACAATGGTATTCCACAAAGATTTCTCTGAACCGCCCGACGACATCTTTGGAGCCACGTACCGGGGGTTCCGCTGCCCGGTCAGCGGAGGGGTTGAGGGGGCAGCGCCCCCCGTCGGGGGTTCAGAGGCGAAGCCCCTAAAAGATATTCAGTTTTCACAAACTGGATATCTTTGGACAGCTGCCGCCAAGGAAAAAATCCAGCACCTATCAAAGAAAGAAGCCTAGTCATGTCATCTTCATTTCAAGACTCTGAAGAAGCCTGCACCTACTACAGTATATCTAGAGTTTGTAATGAGTCTTAGGAATAATTGTAGAGACAAGAAATGGATGGCAAAATTGAAAGCTAGGGTAAAAACTAGTCCAGAATCATTTTCGGATGAAAACTGGCATACCGACGGTATACCGGTCTATACCGACGGTATACCGATTTTGTTCACAAAAAGTTTTATGTCTACAAAATCGGCATACCGACGATATACCGTTTTAGTAACGTTGAAATTCCAACGGTCGGATTTCGAGCATTTAATGATCCCAACGGCTATATTTCTAGCCGTTGTAATTCCAAACCGGCATACCGACGGTATACCGGTCTATATCGACGGTATACCGATCGCTGTTGCCTTTGAGCTCTTTTCAATGCTTTGGTTATAAATAGCCTTGAACCCCTTCATTCAAGGTTGATGCTTTGAGCCTAAAAATTTCTAAACCACCAAAGCCTATCCACAAACAATACTACAAAGCTTTTATTTGCCATCTACAAATTGTGTTAGAGTTATTGAGTTGAAAAGTAAGATCTTCATCCTTTTGTATAAGGAGATCAAAACCTATTATGAACGGTTGAAGTTGGGGAGTGTTCGTATCCAAACTCTCGGTTGAAGTTGGAGAGTCTTCGTATCCAAACTCTCGGTTGAAGTCGAAGAGGCCTTCGGATTAAAGCTCTCATGTAAGAAGTTGGCGAGTTCTTCGGATCCAAACTCGTGTGCAACTATTTACTCAAATAGTGGATTAAAGCCGGAGAGAGTTTCGGGACTGGAGTGCCTCTTGGGAGGATACCAGGATATGCCGTATGTCGGTATTGTTATTGCTTCTTCTCTTGCACTTATATTTTTAAATTGCCCATTAGCTTGTGCTAAGTGCTTGATTAGTTAGCTTGACCCTATTCACCCCCTCTCTAGGGTTTCTACAATTGGTATCAGAACAAGAACTCTATTGTTAGGCTTAACATCCTTAGAGTAGATCTTTATTTCTTTTCTATGGCATCGTATTCCTCTTACTCCTCCTCCGATAAAGAGGGTTTTACTTCTAGTAGCATAGACAATCATGTTTCTTCTAAATGCAAGAAATGCTCTAAGTGGAAAGCCATGGCTAAACAATCCTTAGAGATTCTTGACAACCTTCATTCTACAAATGAAGAACTTTCTGAAAAGGTTATTCATTTAGAAGAAGCAAATAAGTTTTTGAGAAATAAAAATAATGATTTATTATCTAGGCTTGATTCTCAAAACTCATCATGTATTTCTTTAAAGAGTTTGAATGAGGTTTTAATCTTGAAAATCAAATCTCTTTCCTCACCTATAGAAGATCTTAAAAGTCAAACGCTTGTGTTAACTTCTTTGCACGATTCTTCTATTGATTCTTTAAAGAAACAAAATGATGATTTTATTTCTAGAATTGCTTTATTTGAAAAAGAGAATTATGCTTTAAATGCTAAATTTGATTCTCTTACTTGTTTGCATGATGATTTGCTATTAGAACATAATGTTCTTAAAACAAAATCTTCTCATGCTCACTCTAGAGATATTTATCATTCTAGTATGTCACATGTTCATAACCATGCTAATTCTGATACATGTGCACACACTAGCATTAGGTGCTTTTATTGCTCTCGCATTGGATACATGAGCTTTACATGCCATATTCGTAGGACCTTTACTACCAATGCTAGAGTAAGTGCTATATGGGTCCCTAAAGCTAATAAATATGGATCCTAGTTTATTTGGATACCAAAGTCTTCATCTAATGTTGTAGGTGAAGCTTCTTGTATCGGAACATAGCACCGAGGAGCGTGTTGGTGATTGCAAAGGTCAAACATCATCTTCCAAGCAATTGTACCAACACAAGCATGGCCACTATAGCTACTTTGGTAACATGCTAAGCGATTCTCTTTAAATTGTTTATATTTATGGAATATAGCATGTTTCACTTGATGTCTTGCAACTCGCTCACATTGATATCCTTTAGTTGTCTTGTATATAAATCAATGTGAGATATAATACTAGCATGCTTAGTTAATTTTCTTATTAATTCTTTTATCTAGCATGACTAGTTACTCGGCTTAAATGATTAGTTCACACTATGTAGTTTATCACTCATTTTCTATTAGTGTGACACATTTATATATGCATGCTCGTTATTCTTAATCTTTTATAAATCATGCATATCACTCTAGTCCATAGGAGCTTGGTTTTTGATTTGAGTTAATATGATTTTAACTCTCCGTCTTTAAAGTTTTTGAGATAGTTACTTTTTTGTCGATTTGTATTTAATATGTCACATTTTTCTTATTCGGTATTTGTGAATATATATGTTTAGCACAAGCTTCTTATCACTTGACAAGTATTTACTTATACTTTCACTTTAACCTTGTGCTCACATAATATATTCATTATTGATTCTCATGTTTTATTTTGATTAAACCGCTTATGAATCAATTATGTCTTTGCCTAATAAAGCTTATTTATATGTATTTTGAATTTGTGATAGTTTTTCAAACATTCATTAAGGATACATGACTATATTCATTAAATTTTTATCTCTATGTAGATCACGTATTTCTTATGTCGATATTTTTTTTAAATATCTTTATATGGGCATATGAGTTAAGCTAAAGTTTTATATTGACTTGAAGAGAACTTTAATATACTTGTTACCTTCATTCTTGTGCTTATCTCATACTTTAGCTATTGATTCCTTTGACCAAATTTGTTCTTCTTGAATCAATTAGCTTCTTCCTTAAAGTCTTCTTTCGATGATATCTTCTTGACTTTTTGGTTGGCATTATGGATACATATTCTTAGTTTATTTTTGATCTTTTCATGTATGCCTATTCGTGATATATATATATATATATATATATATATATATATATATATATATATATATTTTATATATATATATATATTTATATATATATATATATATATATATATATATATTTTATATATATATATATATTTATATATATATATATATAAAAGATTCCTATCTTTTAATATTTATTTGTTTTATATCTTTAAGTTGGGATGATGAGAGAAATTATTTGTTTATGTCTTGCTTGTGACTAATTATGGATTTTCTATTAAGGATCACATGGTTTTGTGCTTTACCATGCTTGTTAAATTCACCTCCTTAATTAGTGCACTTTTTCTAGTTTATATCGTTATATTTTACTATGGTGCATATGAAAGCTCTTTGAAAAATGTACTTCTTGATATCTTTAGCATTTAGCTTTCATGATCTTAATGATCTTTCTTTGCTCAATCCTTTGGTTTATACTTCTTTTTGAATTATTATTGCCCAATGGTTTTTGTAGCTCATGAGAACACATGTAATTGATAAATCATATTTCTTATGACTTTAGCTAATATGGTTTGGCTTTTGTGTTGAGATTTTTCATTTCTAGAGAATACACTTATTGCATAATGGCTATAATATTTTGCATTCTCTAGATAGAGCTATTAATTCATTATCTTAGATTAATCTCATTTCTTGGCAAAGAGATTTGTTTTATTTTCTTGAATATCTCTTTGGCCATATTTTGATAAGAGTCTAGTTAATTTTTGTTTGACTATCTTCTTGCTCTTATCCTTGCTTAGTAAAGAGTCTATAAATCATTTTGATCATTCAAAATGTATGTCCTTAATTGTGAACTCTATGCTTGAGCAAGTATCTTTCGTGTTAGTGACTTAAGATTAAATGAGCACATTTACCTTGTTAATGGCCTACCTCATTCATTCTAATTAGTTATGTAGCTTGTTTAATTATGATATATTATTGAGCCACATAATCTATGTTCACTTTCACTCTTCTAGCTATTTTTTTTTCGTTTCAATCTATATATAATATGCTAGTTTCCAAAAACAAGTTGTGTGAATTGTCTTGATGTGATTTGTATTTTATTTTAGATACATGTCTTATTCTCTAAAATTAGTTTGAAAAATTCTTGATTACATCTTGTTTCTCTTGGAGGTTTGTCATTCCTTTTTTTTTTAGTCTCCTTTCTTATTAATCACTAACAAGTATCTCTTAAATTTCTCTCAGTTTGAGTCATGATATCATCGTTTTATCATTTATATCTCTTTTTTATTATATTTGCAATCATTTAAATGAGAATGACTCTCTTCCATATTTTTCATTATTTTATGAGATTTGTTGGATCATGTTTAATTTGTTTATTTTTATTGATAAAAGATCCTAATGGTTGAGTAGTCCTATATTATCTTATTATATGATTATCAAACTAATTTATTACTCTACTTTGACTACTCATGGATTGCCATATATGGGCCTTTGCTATTTGAACTTTATGGCTTATTATTTACCTTTTACAAGGTTTGAATTTTACCCGTTGATGGGTACATATATGGTGAAACATACCTAGTCCATGTAAAGTAATAAATTGGTTGATTCTTTCTAAATTATATAATCATGGACATGATGTTTGGGTTTTATTTTTATTTTATTTTTGAGCTATATTCTGTCTATCATCATGATTGTTCTTAATTGACTTTATTCTTTTTCACGATGACATTTTCTCAAAAGATAACAGGCATTGATCTATCATATTTAAATATGAGATCCTTATATATAGATTAATGTATGCCATCTTTTGATTATACGTGCTTAATTAGGAATATTCTTTTGATTTTTCATCTTTAGCGGCTATTAATTGGATATCTCTTCTTGACTAAAGATGATATTATTCGTCTTTTGACGATATTGTAGCCTTATATGCATTGAGCAAAGGGGAGAAATCCATAGTTGATTTACCCCCGAAATTCTTTAATTATATATTTTATGCTATAAGTGCTTTGGAACTAGACGCATATTTTGAGGAGGAGCAAATCAATTGATTAAATTCATTTATACCCATAAATATGTCATATATCTAGTTCATCATGGACCCATATTTTCCTCTATTTCATCATATTGATTGAGGTCATGATATTTTTATTTGTGAAGGATTTATGAGAGTGTATGCAAGTGTCTTTATTATTTATCTCTCTTTTATATGGATTAAATAAGTCATCTTGTTAATATTAAACTTTCATATCTTATCTTGATGACTATTATGCTTTCATTGTTTTGGCTTTCCTTGTATGCTTAAATGATTTGGCTTTTCTTAATGAGGACTTACCCAAAATTCATGTATATCAACATTTGTAATACTTTGAGGGGGAGCATTCAAGTCGACTGAATTTTTCCTTCTCAAGTATTTTTCTCCTTTACCTTCATGTTTATCCAAAGGATATTCATATAGCATGATAAGGTAATTGAGTTCAAATGCATGAATTTGGATAAGCAAATAGATTTGCAAATAATGAGATCATTTTATATCAATTGCTCTACTTCATTGATCATTCATTATTTGTTCCACTATTTATCTGTGGACAATTGTGACTATCATGGCTTCATTGATCAATGTTTCTAGCTTGTGTATTTCAATTGGTATCAAGTTTATATATTTTATTATCTCAATTAGTATTTTTTTAATATCAATTAATTTATAATTATCTAATCCTCATGGACTTTTGATTGAAATCTTTTTTTTAATTGGTATATTGTTTCCTTCCAAAACTAGAGTTTTTAATTCATATCATATTATGTTTTGGATTTCTTTCTTGGATCTCATGTTGGTAAACTATCTATTGATTATTTTGAAATTTTGTTTGTCTTACCAACTATATTGTGTTTTGACATGCTTCTTTTAAAATTTGATGTTCTACATTGGTAATGTAGCTTTATAAACTTGTCATTAGACCCTTCTCCTATTGTTTTTGAATGGTATATCTTGATCATGATTGTCTATAACTTCCCCATGGTCTGATTTCTATGCTTGTGACTGATTTCGTTTTTATCTCCTAGTGTGGGAGAGCCTATTTTTGATCATGTCAAAGGGGGAGAAGAAAGTTTAAGTATGTGCTTCAATGTTTGTAATAGGGGTAGAAGTTTTTTAAGTAACATGCTGTTAGCGGTTTATCCATAAATCTGCTTATACATTAGTGATACATGCATCTATTATGTCCATACTAAACTTAACCGATTTGCCATAATAAAAAAGGGGGAGATTGTTGGCCTAATGATTATATCATGTTTTTGAATATGGTTAATCTGTTAAGTTTAGCATTTCATTATCACTAATCTTCATACTATCACTATAGCATTTCTACTTATACTTGTACCTTTGGTGATATGTGCTTATTGTGTTATATATTAGTTATATGAGTTTTTATTATATATATATCTTAAATTTAATTGAGCTACCAAAATCAGAACTATGTTTTGATTATGGTTATTCAATTAAGTTTAATTTTATCATATCACTAATATTTATGCTATCACTATGGCATTGATACTTAAACTTTGCATAGTCCTAATGTGTTTTAGCTTATCATACTTGCTACATGTATATTGCTCTGTTCGTCTAACATGTATTTGCAGAAAAGAAATTAGCAAGATTAAATGTAGACATATGCAATGAAGAAATCATGGTGGACCCAAGACGATGGTATTCCACAAAGATTTCTCTGAACCGCCCGACGACATCTTCGGAGCCACGTAACGGGGGTTCCGCTGCCCGGTCAGCGGAGGGGTTGAAGGGGCAGCGCCCCCCATCGGGGGTTCGGGGGCAAAGCCCCCGAAAGATATTCAGTTTTCACAAACTGGATATCTTTGGACGACTGCCGCCAAGGGAAAAAGCCAGCACCTATCAAAGGAAGAAGCCTAGTCATGCCATTTTCATTTTAAGACTCTAAAGAAGCCTGCACCTGCTACAGTATATCTGGAGTCTGTAATGAGTCTTAGGAATAATTGTAAACACAAGAAATAGATGGCAAAATCGAAAGCTAGGGTAGAAACTAGCCTAGAATCATTTTCGGATGAAAACCGGCATAACGATGGTATACCGGTCTATACCGACGGTATACCGATTTTGTTCACAGAAAGTTTTCTGTCGACAAAATCGGCATACCGACGTTATACCGGTTCATACCGACGGTATACCAATTTAGTAACGTTAAAATTCCAACGGTCGGATTTTGAGCATTTAATGATCCCAACGGCTATATTTCTAGCCGTTGTAATTCCAGACCGGCATACCGACGGTATACCGGTCCATACCGACGATATATCGGTCGCTGTCCGAAAAGTTGCCTTTGAGCTCTTTTAAATGCTTTGGTTATAAATAGCCTTGAATCTATTCATTCAAGGTTGATGCTTTGAGCCTAAAAATTTCTAAACCACCAAAGTCTATCCACAAACAACTCTACAAAGCTTTCATTTGCCATCCACAAATTGTGTTAGAGTTATTGAGTTGAAAAGTAAGATCTTCTTCCTTTTGTATAAGGAGATCAAAACCTATTGTGAAAGGTTGAAGTTGGGGAGTCTTCGTATCCAAACTCTCGGTTGAAGTTGGAGAGTCTTCGTATCCAAACTCTCAGTTGAAGTTGGAGAGTCTTTGTATCCAAACTCTCAGTTGAAGTCGGAGAGGCCTTCGGATTAAAGCTCTCGTGTAAGAAGTTGGCGAGTTCTTCGGATCGAAACTCGTGTGTAACTATTTACTCAAATAGTAGATTAAAGCCGGAGATAGTTCCGGGACTGGAGTGCCTCTTGGGAGGATACCAGGATATATCGTGTGTCGGTATTGTTATTGCTTCTTCTCTTGCACTTATATTTTTAAATAGCCCATTAGCTTCTGCTAAGTGCTTGATTAGTTAGCTTGACCCTATTCACCCCCCCAGGGTTCCTACACCATCGTCACGGATGGTTACAAAAATCCTGCCAGAATAGCTATTGCAGGGCTTCTTGTTGAAAAACCCTACGACAAATATTCTGACCAGGAAAAGAAACATATAAGTCTAGATGCTAGGGCTATTATTGCTCTCTTTTGTGCAATAGACAGGACTGAATTCAATAGGGTCTCTATATGCTCCACCTCACACGAAGTATGGAGGCTTCTGGAGGTTACTCATGAAGGAACCACACGTGTTAAAGAATCAAAGATCAGCAGTCTGACACAAGAATATGAGGCATTCAAAATGAAACCAAGTGAGACAATTACTCAGATGTTCACCAGATTCCTCGACATCGTCAACCCTCTATCTTTCCTTGGTAATGTATATTCCAACTATGAGAAGATACACAAAGTGCTAAGAGAATTGTCGAAGATCTGGAACCCCAAGGTCATGACTATTATCGAAGGAAATTATCTTATGCCTATGTCACTAGAAGCTCTGATGGGCAAGCTGATGACGCATGAGCTCGACCTCAAAGATTTTGAAGAAACTGCTCCAAAAGAAAAAGAAATTGCCTTAAGTGCTCATCGTCGAAGAACCATCATAGAGGAAACAGATGACGACAATTCTGAAGGCGACGATCAAGCACTCATGGTTCGAAACTTCAAGAAGTTCCTACGCTTCAACCGAAGGAAAAAGAAACGAAAAGACGATGGAGAAGAACCCACATGCTTTTGATGCAAGAAGACAGGACACGTCAGAAAAGATTGTCCTGTAGAAAGAAAGGAAGCATATACGAAAACCCGTACAAGAAGCCATCCTCAAGAAAGTATGCCAACACTAGCATCTGGCACGAAAGTGAAGCCAGTAATTCAGACGAAGAAGAGGACTCTCCGCAAGACACGACAAACGTCTACCTAATGGCAACTTCAGATAAGGTAAATGATTCTTTTAACGACTTTTCTTTTGCTGAACTAGGTGATGCCTTTAGTGATCTACTTGAAGACCACAAAAAGGTTATTAACAAATATATACGTGCTAAGGATAAAATCATGGCTCATGAAGCCGAGATCCATAGACTTTCATGCTTATTAGAAAATGTTAGAAACATTACATCCATAAAAAACATGGAGGAGGTATCTAAGCTTAAGTTAAGCTTATATGATGCCGAATCTCTTATTAAAAACAAATACATGATATCACTGCTTTAAATAAAGAACTTGCTGAAGAGAAAAATAAGTACAAGATTGCTACTGGTAGAATAAATAGCCTTACTGCTAAATGTGATGAGTTGCATGATGCCTCTAAGAAATTAGAGATTAGACTGGTTAAACAGGTTATTCAACCTTAAATTCAGTCTCATAATCACAACACTTACACTAAACACCAGACGACTCAACACAAGAGAGCACGTCATTACAAGAGCACTCATCCACATACCACACAAAAACATGCCTTTATGTACACCTACTCCCATCCAGCACATAAAAAACACACACACGTAATTATAATCATCCTGCTGCTATACGTAATTATTATCATCATCCTACTACTACACATAGTTATCATCATCCTACACCCACATATAGACATCACTGTCATTCTGCACCCAATACCAATATGCATGCGACATGTACTTACTGTGGGTTACATGGATATATATCACCACAGTGTAGGATTAGAAAACTAGTAGATGCTAATCTATATGCATGGGTACCGAAGACTAACTTCAGGACCCACAAAAATCTGGGTACCAATGGTCACATCTACTCATGGTGTAGGTGGACCTTTCTTCTCAAACTAGAAGCAAATAGATTCTCGATAGTGGGTGCTCGGGACATATGACTGTAGATGCTAATCTATTCACAACATTATCGATGAAAAGAGAAGGATATGTATCCTTCGACAACAATCTGAAAGGCTATATCATAGGTAATGGTTCAATTGGTTATCCTCATTCTTCCGTTATTAAGGATGTCTGTTTAGTGACCGAGTTAAAGCATAACCTGGTCAGCATTAGTCATCTTGCTGATCACGGATATGATATTAACTTCAGTAAAACTAAATGCTTTATCTATGATAGATCATCTGGAGACATCACGTTCGAAGGGATAAAGGAAGATAACATATATATTTTCTATCTATCTAGAGATACTAACAATACAGGTAGATGTCTTTAAGCCCATAAAGATGAAAGGCTATTATGTCATCAGTATTTTGGTCATACTAACATGGACACCGTATCACGACTATCTACCAAGAAGCTAGTAAGAGGATTGCCTGAAATCATATTTAAAACGGACACGGTATGTGCCGAATGTGAAAAAAATAAGGCAACCAAATCTTCCTTTAAATCTATCAACACTGTAAGTACCACTCGACCTTTGTAATTACTCTATATGGAATATTCGGTCCAAGTAGAGTAGCCAATCTTAGCAAAAAACTCTATGCTTTCGTAATTGTTGATTGACTTTTCAAGATTCACATGGGTTTTCTTTCTTACAAATAAAGGTGATACTATTTCAGTTTTCAAAGTTTTCGCTAAAAAGGCCCGAAACAAAAAAGGCTACTTGATTACTCGTATCCGATATGATCAAGGTGGTGAATTCAAAAATTCTGATTTTAAAAAGTTTTATGATCTAAATGGCATTAATCATGAGTTTTCTTGTCCAAGAACTCCTCAAAAAAATAGTGTTGTGGAGCGGAAGAATAGGACTCTTAGCGATATGGCTAGAGTCATGCTGAATTAATTTTCTCTTCCAAAATATTTTTGGGCAGAAATTGTCAGCACAGTGTGCCATGTTTTGAATAGGGTTTTGATTCGACCTATTTCGAAGAAAACACCCTATGAGCTTTGGTTTGGTAGAACTCCAAATGTTTCTTACTTTCAAGTGTTTGGCTGTAGCTGTTTTATCTTGAATACCAAAGACAACTTAGGCAAGTTTGATGCCAATGCTGATGAAGGTATTATTTTTGGTTATGCTGCCAAGAGTAAAGGATATAGAGTGTTCAACAAATGCTCCATGATTGTTGAAGAGTCTACTAACGTAACTTTTGATGAGAACAATAGTACATCTATTATTTTTGATGATGATGAACCATCAACTTTCACTCTTGTGGATACACCACCCGAAACAAGTTTTCTAGAGAACTTACCAAATAAGTTCCAATTCAAACCTTCGCATCCAGAAAGCTTGGTAATAGGTGAGGTATCGAAAGAGGTAACTAATCGATCTTCTTTAAGAGATTCTATTGCTAGCACTATTTTTATTTCTCAAATTGAACCTAAAAAGGTTTTAGAAGCTTTTAACGATGAATTTTGGATATCTGCAGTGCAAGAAGAACTCAACCAATTTGAACGAAATCAGGTTTGGGAACTTGTTCGTAGACCTGCTGATCATTCAATCATTGGTACCAAATGGGTCTTTTGCAACAAAGTTAATAAGGACGGTTCGGTCACTCGCAATGAGGCTCGTCTCGTAGCTCAAGGATATAACCAAGAGGAGGGTATCGACTACGATGAGACGTATGCTCCTGTTGCACGACTCGAATCTATTCGGATGCTTTACGCCTTTATAAATTTCTAAAACTTTAAGCTTTTCAAATGGATGTAAAAAATGTTTTTCTAAATGGTTTTATTAAAGAAGAGGTTTTTGTCAAGCAACCCCCTGGTTTTGGAAATCACAAATTTTCCGACCATGTTTTTAAACTTAAGGAAGCTCTTTATGGCCTCAAACAACCTCCTCGAGCTTGGTATGAATGCCTTGGTACTTTGTACTTGATAAAGGTTTTTCGAAAGGGAAAATTGACACTACTCTTTTCATAAAATCCCTTAATGACACTATTTGTTAGTACAAATCTATGTAGATGATATAATATTTGGGTCTACTAATAAGGGTGTATGCAAATATTTTGCCAAGTGTATGCAGAACGAGTTTGAGATGAGCATGATGGGGGAGCTCAACTACTTCCTTGGACTACAAATCAGACAATACTCGCAAGGCGTCTTCATCAGTCAGTCGAAGTATAGAAAGGACAAGCTGAAAAAGTTTGAGCTTAACAACATCAAACCTATCAATACTCCTATGGCTACTACAACAAAGCTGGAACCTGATGAAATCGGTAAACCGGTCGATCAACGTAAGCATCGAGGTATGGTCGGTAGTCTATTATATTTAACTGTTAGTCGTCCCGATATTATGTTTAGCGTTTGGTTATGTGCTAGATATCAAGCTAATCCTAAAGAATCACATATGGCCGCTGTTAAGCATATCTTTAGATATCTTAAAGGAACGATTATGGTAGGCTTGTGGTATCCCAAAACAACTTCTTTTGACTTAATCTAATATTCTGATACTGATTTTGCAGGATGCAAAGTCGACCGTAAGAGTACCAGCGACATGTATCATTTGTTAGGAAAGGCTTTAGTCTCATGGTTTAGAAAGAAGCATAATTCTGTCGTACTATCCACAACAGAAGCTGAATACATCGCAGTTGGTCGTTGTTGTGCACAGATTCTGTGAATGAAGCAAGCTCTTGAAGACTATAAGTTATTATTCAAGCACATACCTATTTTCTATGATAACACTTATGCAATAAATTTGACCAAGAACCCAGTATGTCACTCATGCACAAAGCATATAGAGATTATGTGTGATCATCAATAGCACGACACTATTAACTTAGAATTCATTGACACTGAACACTAGCTAGCAGATTTTTTTACAAAACTACTAGCCGAAAAGCGCTTCAATTTTCTTTATCGAGAGTTAGGAATTTTGGATGAATCTGTCATATAATAATGTGGACCTGCATGAATAATGGTTATAACATATATCGTTTATGGGGACACTGCTTCGGGTACAAGCCGAAAGGGCCCTACTGATAACAAGGCATAAAAGCCTAAGCGACAGTCAATAGACTGCCGCTAGCTGGGATCCGGCTCCTACTGCTAACCTGAGGCAGTTCCACTATGATGATCATTATTTTAACAATAATTTGTTATATGGCTACACTATTATATGGCTTATACCATTCATTATTTCTCATTCGAGATTTTTTAATTCATCAAAACTATTTTTTTCTCTTTTGGAGTTCTAGAGCCAGAGCCACAGAACTCAGGCCGAACTCTGCCCTACACAGAGTTTGGGCCGAACTCTGTGTGCCTGCTTCCAAAACCCCCAGCTGCTCCTGGCTATCCATTTTTTGATCTGACGGCCACGATTTAACCCGACCTGCTGGCCCTATTGCTCATATACCCGAACTCCCCCTCTCCCACAACACTTTTCTCTTCTTCTACCTCCATCCAAACCCTTTCTCCTCAAACCTTAACCCTATAAAACTCAAATCTTAGGGCTATCTTTTCCCAAACTCAAGATTTCAGGATTTTTGGTAGATTTCTTCCATCTCCAACTACTTTTGTGAGGTATAACTCCTATTTTTCATATCTTTCAAATTCATCTTTTCATTATCAATGGCTCCTAAGTTATTTGGTAGAAGTAAGAGGTTGAGAAGTGAGGGGGCATCTTCATCTAACCCTCCTTCTCCTCCTCCAAGTCATCCTTTGTTTAATCCACCACCTCTACCAAATCCCAAAACCTACAATGAGCAAATTTTTGTCTCATTGGATGCATCCAATGAGTGGTACACGGACTTTTGCTTATGTAGTGTGTTCCCGGTCCATCCGATAAACTTCACACTTATTTTGGCATATGACGCACGTTTTAACGTTTTGTGCCTCGATGAACTTGTCATAACTTCATCTTGTATCTATCTCAATGCTATAAAAATGTTTCAATATAATTTAACTCATGATGACACTAGAGTTTATTCCATTTTTGCCGGAATTGATATATCTTTTGATGATTTCGAACTTGCCGATTACCTAGACCTCCCGGAACCAAACACTTTGGAAAAACTTGTTGATGCCCGACAGTTCCAATTTCCTGGTGAAACCACTCTTGAGGGTTTCAAGAATGCGTTGTGTTCTCCTAACACACGTCCTTGCAAGCTTCGAGCCAAATATCTCAACAACTATTTTTATGAATTTCATCGGATCATCTTTTCCTCGATCTTGCCCAAAGCGGGATCTACCGAGGAAGTCACTTATCTTGAGATATCGGCTCTATATCATCTTCACTTTTGTCTTCCGTTCAACTTCCCACGCATGATGATGGATTGGATGATTCGTGCGACACCAAAACCAAAATCCTTAGTTTATGCCATGTACCTTCCAAAGATTTTTCGTGCCTTAAACATCCCTCTGGATGACTATCAGTTCCTACCTGCTCCTATTTTTTTGTCCAAGGCAAGTCGGACTATTGCTGCTGCTGCATCCGCTGACTCTTATGCCCCTGAGCCCGAGCCTTTTGCTACTCTTAACTCCATCCAGGCGATGTTATGCGATCGCTTCCGTTTGGAAGACGATCGCCAGACCCAGTTGGACTACCGTACCACCCTTCAGATGAGTGCTATCTGCAACTCGCTGTACGACCTCTGGTACACCTTGGCCACCCATCCTACTATGTCGTTTCCTATCGTACGGGACCCTTCTCGCGAAGGTTACCGTATTGATGACACATGGGTCATGCGGTATCTGGACCCGGATGCGACATTTGTTGACCCTCGTTGCTCTGCCAGCGACCCTTCAAACTCTGCTGGTCCATCCCGTGCTCCATGATGGTCGTGGTTTAGTACCTGCTGATGTTAGGCTATAGTTTCATTATGCTTTATGTAGTAGTTTTTAAAACTTTGTGATGTAGTATTTCTATTTCCTTCATGTATTGTATTTCTTTCAAGACTATGCACTTTGGTTTATTATGAGTTATCAAAGTGCTAGTACTTTCTCTCTTTATGATTATGGTTCCTTGTTGTGTGATTGCATGAATTCACTTTGTCTATTTTTATGGTGAAGCCATTAGTTCATTTTGCTAAATGACAAAGGGGGAGAATACTTGATATTTGCTTTGGGAATACTTGATGTGTGCTTTGAGCGTCTATGTATATTATGTTGTGCTTTCTTGGATTAGAACTTGTCTCAGGAAATATTTACTTATAAGGGAGCCAACATGTTCATCTATGAGGGAGCTACTATCTTTATTCCATGTGTCCATGTATGAATGTTGCGACATACAAATATCGTATTTTTGTCAATTATCAAAATGAGGGAGATTGTTGACCCAAACTGGATCGCAGTCAACCTAATCTTGATAATTAACAAGACGATATCTGTTATAATCCAACTTGACACATCAAGCTCCAAAACAGAACGTCATCACATATCAGTTCAAGACAGACATCTTCGACAGTGCTGTTGTTACTTGTAATATGAGTCTGTATTTTTTTCATTTATTGAGTCTAGGCTATTGTAAGTTGAGTCGCACTAAGTATCTCAACCCTAGACTTATTACCCAAGCTCCACCAAACAAACTCCAAAACCCACAAAGCCCAAAAAGCCCACTTGAACTTTCTGTCTCCTAGGAGAGAGATCGGGCCGAACTCTGCCCTACACAGCTTTCGTGTCACGACCCGCTCCCGAATAATCAGACACGAGTTGGACACGCCCAGCCTTCGTCGTTAGACACGACGAAGTAAGCTGTACTAAGCTAGGGAAATCTAACCAGATAAACATGAAAGTATACAATCACAGCATCTATAAACGTTTCCAGAACGATCACCATAATCCACAATTCTATATATCATAAATGTACTAGTCATCAGGAATGAAAATGTACTATGAACTCTAAAGCAATATCTAAGAGTAAAGCTAACAGTCTAAACCTGAAGTCTCTAGTTAAGTCATGTCTCCATCCTGCTTAGCTAATGTCTCGGGC
Source organism: Iris pallida (assembly GCA_029216955.1). Classification (NCBI taxonomy): domain Eukaryota; kingdom Viridiplantae; phylum Streptophyta; class Magnoliopsida; order Asparagales; family Iridaceae; genus Iris; species Iris pallida. Next base: position 15,806,746 of record JANAVB010018600.1, on the reverse strand, counting down.
TCTGGCCCATATGGTAGAATGATATCCTGCAAGTATACCTGCAACATATCCAGTCAGGAGTGGAGCAAAGTACAGTTCTAGGTAATGAACAAGAACATGATATGAAAATGAGTACAGGAAAACATGAACTATAAAGTACAGGAAAGAACATGAAGGCACATGAATGTAAGTACAGGAAATAAGGTACAGAAATGTAAAGTACAGGAATGTAACTATGAACCTGATGTACAAGACTTGACAAGTGCACCATGTTTGAAATACAACTAGTCCATGTGACCGGCTAGGGGTAAGCACATGAAAGTACATGAATTGTACGACTTAGGATCCGCGTGCACGATGCGAGGCCTAAGATATCTACATGAATATAGTAACCGGGGTTTGGTCACATGGCTAATGTATTTCCCCACCCGACACAAGTAAGTACAAGAACATGAGTACAGGAGTACAGGGATACATGCTATCGTGTCATGACTTGTCATAAGAAAGAGTACAAGAATGTAAATGCACAAAACCATAGAAAAGTACTTGCCTTGCTCCGGAAAAGTACGGGTAGTCAGTGGAACTGGATGTCCTCCTGTTTACAATTACAAGTTTGGTTAACCTCTAAACAACCTCTACTTAGTACTATGATTAATCAGCCTAAACTTTATTTGTAAATCATTATCCATTTTAATGACACCAAAATTATATTAATCAAATAAGATTATAAACTATAAGATAGAAAATTAAATGGTAATTATTATTTATATAGAAAAAGTGCTTTTTTAAATATTTACTTAGCAAATATAGGTTTCAATGTTAATTTGTTAAAGATTTAACACTTACACATTATGATAGCAGTAAAAACTACCATAACAAAACCTACCTATCTGGACTTGGAAGTCTTAGTTCAAGCACCCACTTAAATTAAGTTCATCCATACTTCTACATTCAAATGTAACAACTACACCAAAGCAAACCCAATGGTTCCAAACACACCACTAATCATAGAGCCTGAACTATAAATGATGCATAGCTCTATTCAAAAACAGTCAAGTAAAAAGAGTCCAAATCCTTTATTGAAGGTTCTCTGTACCAAGGTTCACACACATAAGTATTGATGCAAGCATTACCTATTAAAGAGCGGGCCAACACCACCCAATCCTACTAAGAATAACCCAACATGACAGTCTATAGCCCCACCATTCCCAGAAATATGAAACTCCACATAAGCTAGGTACAAGCTAGCTGACACAAAAAAATTCCAGCTCCCATCAAACAATCAACCTAACAATCATACTACAGTCCTGCTTGGCCAAAATCTCTATTTTACTCAATCAGTTTGGCAACCCCAAACACACACAAATATAAATAGAAAATACAACCTGAATAACAATAGACTTGTAGAAGAATATACAATCAAATGAGATCAAAATACAAATTATCACAGATTAATCGATAAAGAAATTACAACCAAAAACTCATAGATTCCCAACTGACAGTCCCTCCATCTATAAATCATCCCTGATATGTATTCATGTTCTTGACAACACTTGGATACGGCTACAGGGCTTGTACATTATTGAGTAGTACACACGAACACAATCAACCTTGGACACGAACAAGTCTTGGTCATACACACACGAACTCTGCTACGGCCAACACAACCCACACCACTGACTAGCATCCATAGACACACTGTAGGAATATGATGGCATGAACGCACGCATACGGACACGGACGTAATCCTACATCGGAAACGCATTCCCTGTACCTCGATCGAACCCTGCCCTAATACTTATCAGTTCTAGGCTCTACATAGACATTACTCAACATTGGAAAAATTGAACATACCTGAGTGTTAGAAATGGATGCTGGAACAGAGATCTGATCCCCAGAGATTGGACACAAATCTGGTGTCCAACTGCGGTCGAGAACCCTTAAAATTAAGAGTCTCGACTTGATTCTGAACTCTCGATCGCTGGAACATAATTAATTGTCGGAGAAGACGATCGGACCGATTCGAAATAGCCTGTCCCGATCAATTCTCCTGACCTAGATTTCGATTAGAGATCGGAGATCGGAGATCAAGTATCAGGAGAAGAAAATAGCAGATCATCAAGAAAGAAACTCGAGTTTGGAAACTCATCGGAGAAACGATCGGGGACGAAGTTGTCTTCGTCGAGAGCACAGATGAAGCCACTGGAGCTAGATGACAACTGGGATTGCCACCAAGGAAAGAACAACGCCACTGGCACTCGTCGAGAAGAGTTGGTCTGCGGTGGATTGCTGAAGCTCGTTGACTGATCCGAGGGCCCCCGACTAGGTCACCGGAATGTCGACAACGAGGAAAGAGCAGAGACTCTCGATCGCTACTCGTCGAGGTGAACTACACCATTGTGGAAGAGAACGGAGAGCTCGTGCGGGGATGGATCGCCGGGGAAGAAGCGCCAGGTCGCCGGAGAACTTGCCTAGTCGCCCGGAAGATGGTCGCCGCTGCTCTGGGTCGGTGGACTGAAGAACATGAGAGAGATCGGAGAGTGATTTGAGAAAAAGAAAAAAAAAAATTAGTACACTCTCTCTCTCCTCCATTTCATTTTTAAAAAGAATGGATGTGCAACTTTGCACAGAACCCCCCTCCCGCTTGGATTATTTGCGAAGTAGCCCCCCGCAATAGATTTTACGCAAGGCCCTCTTCCTTTTCACTAATTACAAAATCTGCTATAAATCAGTTGAAAAGTTGTTTTAACAATAATTGGGGACCACCAAGTTAGTTGTTACAAACATTTGAATTTATTAAAAAAATATATTCTGTTCCCAAATTATTTCCCTCCCAAAGTATTCATATAATATATTTATAGGAAAAGAATGAAGTATTACAAAAAAAATTAAATTCCACTAAAATGGAAAAAGTGGAGTTATAAATCTTCCCCCTTAAAATAATTTCGTCCTCGAAATTTGAAAACCACAAAATAAGTCCCAAAAATCACAAAAGGGATTCAAATGCAAGTCATTTATTGAATTTAAAATTTTTTGAAAACAAGAATACAATCTAGCAAGCAAACTAGGGTATCGCTCTCGCATCTCGTCCTCACGCTCCCATGTGGACTCTCCCGGAGTGTGGTGTCTCCATATGACGCAAACAAGTAGAATAGTCTGGTTCCGTAGGCGCTTCTCTCTCCGGTCAAGGATCTCTACTGGCTACTTCTCGTAGGTCAAGCTCGGCCCCACCTTTAGCTCTGAATAGTCCACTACATGGCTCGGATATGGAATATAGCATCGAAGCTAGGACACGTGGAAAACGTCGTGCACTCCCTTCAAGCTAGCTGGAAGCGTTAGTCGATACGCTACCTCACCAATCCGTGTCGTCACATCGAAGGGTCCGATGTACCTCAGACTGAGCTTCCCGTCTCTGCCAAATCTGATGATGCCTCTAGTTGGTGAGATCTTCAGGAATACTCTATCTCCAAACGCGAACTCCAGTGGCAATCTGCTGCTGTATGTCTAGTGCTTCTGTCGATCCTATGCAACTCTGAGACGCCCTGAGCCTTTGAGATCAAATACGATAATTACACACAAGAAGTTAAAATAATACAATCTAACAATGATCAAGGATTAAATAGGCATGAATGGAATAAAGTTTATTTACATCATAGAGGAACAAAATCATGAAGACAATTATTAAGTACGATAAAAAATCTATATTTTAACACAAGTGGACTAGGACAAGATATGAAAGTCATGGTCAGATAGACATGATTTAAGATCGAAGTTTCGAGAAGACACAAACGAAGTATGGAATCAAAATTTGGCAATGTATGATTTTTGAGGAAATCAATGATCTAACGACAAAATGCTAGAAGGGAAATTAGTAAGGGTTGATTTAGGAAACGTATGAAATATTCAGGAGGTACAATATCAAATCAGGATAAACATACAAGGATTTGTGATTCTCGAAAACCAATAATCATATGAAAAGGGTATACAGTCTCCATGATATACAAGAACATATAGATATTTGAAGTCACTTTACTTAGAATCCCTGCCCCGCCAGTGTATGTCTGGCTGTAGTGAACTTTCGGTTCCATGACTTAAATAACAATATGTTACCGAATAACATATCAACTTTATTCATTTTCAAACAATTATCAACGAAGCAACACAAAAGATCTAAATATGAAGAGTTTAGGACAAAGTCTCAATAATACCCGAAAACCTATGAATGTCTGAAATCACTTCAACTTAGAGTTCATGCCTCGCCAGTGTACAGCTAGCTGCAGTGAGTCCTCAGTCTCCATAATCCAGATAATGGCTGCAGTGAACAACTGCCATGCTCTAGTAGGTCATCGAATAATATTTCAACTTTATCCATAGAAAATTTTAAGGAATCAAAATGAGTTTCAATAGTCCAAGTCACGAAAATGGTGAGATTACCTGTCTGTTAGAATACAAGGATTTATTAGGTACTAAGAGACGACAAGGGATCCAATCAGTGAGTACAAAAGGGCAACCAGGAAGATTTAAAATTTTAGACAGGGAGCGAAGTTTCAAATTATAACGAAATTTTAACTGATATCTCGAATGGTAACAAGATTCTAAATATGGGACATTATCCCGAAGGGATAACAGAGTCTCGAAGGATGAACTGAAGCAAGGTAACAGATAGGAGACAAGTTTCAAAATAAGAAATAAAATCCCGTACTGGAAACAAGTTTCTATAAAATCTCGAATAATAATGAAATCTCGACCAAAAACGTGAATTGAAAACAAATTCTCCAATAAGCTACACAGTGAAAAATAGAAAATCAAATATCAACAAAGTCATGAATAAGGAACAAATTCTCGAATAGAAAATCTCAACGAGAAAATAAGATTTTGAATAGGGAACACGGTCTTAACGAGTCGCGAGTTGGAACTGAAGTTTCAAAGTCTGGAAAATCTTGAATATGAGACAAAATCAAGAATGAAAGCAAAGTCAAAAATGAGAAAAAAAATCTCAAAATCTCGAATGGAATCCAGTTACGAAATAGGAAAAGAGAATCATTAGGTGAATAGGAAACAAGTATCCATGAAACAAGTAATACCTCAAATAGGAGACAAGATTGAAATAAAGTGGTGATCAGAACAATTTTTCAAACAGAAAACAAGCCATAAATAGGAAAAGAAATCTCATATAGGAAACATGTCAAATCCTCAGATTTGGAAGGAAATTTTCAAAGGATGTCTTGAATGGTGAATAGAAGCAAATATTGAATAAAATCAAATTTTGACAAGTCCCGAATAGAAAACTGAACCTCGAGGAGAAAACAAAATCTATAAATTGTAACTAGTTCTGAATAGGAGACAAAATTTTCGAGTAGAATCTGGAAAAGAAAGCAGGGTTACGAAGAATGGATGGAGGAGTATCAATCAACGAATAGGAAACAATATCTCAAAATAAGTTTCGAATATCCACCAAGGTTCCAAAATAGAAAATAAGAAGTTCCATGAAATGGTCTTGATGCTAAAAGGATTTTAAGAAGAGACTGGATTGCAAATCAAGATACATGGTTTTCCCAACCATGAAAAAGAAATCTTCTATCTTCAGTCTATCTTCAGTTTTTCTTCGGGACTGGAATCACTTCAATTTCTTCAGTTGTCCTGATATAGGCTGGTCCTTGCGGCAGTGCTCTATGCTGTTGCTGAATCTGGAGAGGCGGGTCCTTTTTCTATAGTCCTGGTGCTTCTCGTGCTCGTCTTGGAAAGTGTGATCAGCGATCTACAGGCAATCTTTGACTTTGTGGGCGGACGATCTGTAGAATAACCATAGCCTCCATCTTTTACGGCACTTTTCGTAGTGGTATCCTAAGCTGCGGCAGAAAATACAAATGATAGTCGGCTGAATCTGAATCTCCCGCTGGAGTGAAGAAGCATTGTCTGAGTGTGGTGACGCTTTACGGGTCCACAGTAGTTGCTATCTTCATCATAAGTCTTCAAGTTCCTCCTGAGCTTCAGTTTCCCGTTGTGTCCTATTGTCTGTGCTATATTCTGGATCTTCTGGCTGGTGGCTACAATCTTCAGAGGAGTCGGATCCTCCAAGACTTGGATGATCTTCAGTGGCGGCTCCAGGTTCTCGATCTGCTCCTCGGTACAGGATATGCGCTCGGTGTCGGTAAAGTCCAAGGTCTGAGAGTCTGGAAATCAGAAGTCCTTCCTGGCTCGGAGAGTGTATCCACAAGTCTGGCTTGGAAAGGATGGCATGCTGCCTCTGGTTGTCAAGGGACTCTTCAAACGTCTCTGTCAATTACGTACTACCCATGGGGATAGTAGAGTGATAGAAGGTAGTAGGAGCTCGAAACTCTCAAGTGTAGGTGGATCAACTGTTCCGGTGTCGCGTGCTTTTGAACTATCAAAAAAACAAAAAACTGTTAAAATAACCTAGACCTAAATACAACAAGCATTTATAGAATATTAATATACTCAATGTACCCAATTTTCTATGATGTGATCAAGTTTCCCTAGTTTAACAAGTCCCCTAATACCTAGGTACTATTAAGATAGACCTACATGGGCCACCACTAAAAACAAGTCACGACCCGCTTCCGAATAATCGGACACGAGTCGGACACGCCCAGCCTTCGTCGTTAGACACGACGAAGTAAGCTGTACCAAGCTAGGGAAATCTAACCAGAAAAACATGAAAGTATACAATCACAGCATCTACAAACATTCCCAGAACGATCACCATAATCCACAATTATATATATCATAAATGTACTAGTCATCAGGAATGAAAATGTACTATAAACTCTAAAATAATATCTAAGAGTAAAGCTAACATTCTAAACCTGAAGCCTCTAGTTAATTCATGTCTCCATCCTGCTCAGCTAATGTCTCGAGCTCTGGTCCATATGGTAGAATGATATCCTGCAAGTATACCTGTAATATATCCAGTCAGAAGCGGAGCAAAGTATAATTATAGGTAATGAACAAGAACATGATATGAAAATGAGTACAGAAAAATATGAACTATAAAGTACAGGAAAGAACATGAAGGTACATGAATGTAAGTACAGGAAATAAAGTAAATGAATGTAAAGTACAGGAATGTAACTATGAACCTGAAGTACAAGACCTGACAAGTGCACCATGTTTGAAATACAACTACTCCATGTGACCGGCTAGGGGTAAGCACATGAAAGCACATAAAAGTACATTAATGGTACGGCTTAGGACACACGTGAATGATGCGAGGCCTAAGCTATCTACATGTATATAGTAATCGGAGTTTGGTCACATGGCTAGTGTATTTCCCCACCCGACACAAGTAAGTACAAGAACTGGAGTACAGAAGTACAGGGGTACATACTATCGTGTCATAACGTGTCACAAGAAAGAGTAGAAGAATGTAAATGCACAAAACGATAGAAACGTACTTGCCTTGCTCCAAAAAAGTATGGGTAGTCAGTACAACTGGATGTCCTCATGTTTACAATTACAAGTTTGGTTAACCTCTAAACAACCTCTACTTAGTACTATGATTAATCAGCCTAAGCTTTATTTGTAAATCATTATCCATTTTAATGACACCAAAATTGTATTAATCAAATAAGATTATAAACTATAAGATAGGAAATTAAAAGTTAATTATTATTTATATAGAAAAAGTGCTTCTTAAAATATTTACTTAACAAATATAGGTTTCAATATTAATTTGTTAAAGATTTAACACTTACACATTATGATGGTAGTAAAAACTACCATAACAAAACCTACCTATCTGGACTTGGAAGTCTTAGTTCAAGCAACCACTTAAATTAAGTTCATCCATACTTCTACATTCAAATATAACAACTACACCAAAGCAAACCCACTGGTTCCAAACTCACCACTAATCATAGAGCCTCAACTATAAATGATGCATAGCTCTATTCAAAAGTAAAAAGAGTCCAAATCCTTTATTGAAGGTTCTCTGTACCAAGTTTCACACATATCAGTATTGATGCAAGCATTACCTATTAAAGAGCGGGCCAACACCACACAATCCTACTAAGAATAACCCAATATGACAGTCTATAGCTCCACCATTCCCAACAATATGAAACTCCACATAAGCTAGGTACAAGCTAGCTGACCCAAAACAATTCCAGCTCCCATCAAATAATCAACCTAACAATCATACTACAGTCCTGTTTGGCCAAAATCTCCATTTTACTCAATCGGTTTGGCAACCCCAAACACACACAAATATAAATAGAAAATACAACCTGAATAACAATAGACTTGTAGAAGAATATACAATCAAATGAGATCAAAATACAAATTATCACAGATTAATCGATAAAGAAATTACAACCAAAAACTCATAGATTCCCAACTGACAGTCCCTCCATCAATAACCCATCCCTGATATGTATTCATGTTCTTGACATCACTTGGATACGGCTACAGGGCTTGTACATAATTGAGTAGTACACACGAACGCAGTCAACCTTGGACACGAACAAGTCTTGGTCATACACACACGAACTCTGCTACGGCCAACACAACCCACACCACTGACTAGCATCCATAGACACACTGCAGGAATACGATGGCATGAACGCACGCACACGAACACGGACGCAATCCCACATCGGACATGCATTCCCTGTACCTCAATCGAACCCTGCCCTAATACTTATTAATTCTAGGCTTTACATAGATATTATTCAACATTGGAAAAATTGAACATACCTGAGTGTTAGAAAAGGATGTTGGAACAGAGATTTGGTCCCCAGAGATTGGAAACAGATCTGGTGTCCAACTGCTGTCGAGAACCATTAAAATTAAGAGTCCCGACTTGATTCTGATCTCTCGGTCGCTGGAACATAATCAATTATCGGAGAAGACGATCGGACCAATTCGAAACAGCCTATCCTGATCAATTCTTCTGACCTAGATTTTGATTAGAGATCGGAGATCGAAGATCATGTATCAGGAGAAGAAAATATCAGATCATCAAGAAAGAAACTCGAGTTTGAAAACTCATCGGAAAAACGATCAGGGACGAAGTTGTCCTCGTCGAGAGCACAGATGAAGCCACCGGAGCTCGTTGACAACTGGGATCGCCACCAAGGAAAGAACAACGCCACCGGCACTCGCCGAGAAGAGTCGGTCTGCGGTGGATTGCTGAAGCTCGTTGACTGATCTGAGGGCCCCTGACTAGGTCACCGGAATGTTGACAACGAGGATAGAGCAGAGACTCTCGATCGCTACTCGTCGAGGTGAACTACACCGTTATGGAAGAGGACGGTGAGCTCACGCAGGAAAGGATCGCCGGGGAAGAAGTGCCAGGTCGCGAGAGAACTCGCCTAGTCGCCCGGAAGATGGTCGCCGCTGCTCTGGGTCGGTAGACTGAAGAACAGGAGAGAGATCGGAGAGTGATCTGAGAAAAAGAAAAAATAAATAAATTGGTACACTCTCTCTCATCCACTTCGGTTTTAAAAAAATGGATGTGCAACTTTACACAACCCCCCGCCCCCCCCCCCCCCCCGTCCCGCTTAGATTATTTGCGAAGTCGCCCCCCACCATAGATTTTATGCAAAAAGGCCCTCTTCCTTTTCACTAATTACAAAATCTGCTATAAATCAGTTGAAAAGTTATTTTAACAATAATTGGGGACCACCAAGTTAGTTGTAACAAACTTTTAAATTTATTAAAAAATATATATTATGTTCCCAAATTCTTTCCCTCCCAAAGTATTCATATAATATATTTATAGGAAAAGAATGAAGTATTATAAAAAAATTTTAAATTCCACTAAAATAGGAAAAGTGGAGTTACAGTTCGGACCGAACGCTGCCCCCTTAATTTGAGGACCTGATTTTTAGGGTTTGCTGGTTGTTAGTTGTCCAACGGCTAAATATTTGAATATTTGGGACAGAGTTCTGGCCGAACTCTGCCTCTCTGGACTAGTATATATAGGCCTTGATTTCTCTCTTTTTCAATCATCCAATCTTCTCTTCTCATATAGCCTATACATTCATGAACTTATTCTTCTCATCTAACTAGCCACAAAACTTTCCAAGCCCCCAAGGTGCTCAATACGAGTCAACTAGAAGTTTGTGTGCAAGAGTTTCAAAAGAAGTGACTTGGATAATTCCAAGTATCGCCATCTGCGAATATGTAAGAAGTTGGCGTGCTCTTCTGAGTAAAGGACGTGGTTGTATGCTATTTCACAAATAGTGGATTTCAATCCTGAGCTAGAGTTATCAGGCCTGGAATAGTCCTCTACGAGGGAAACCAAATTAAAAACTGTTGTGTCTACGTATGCTTCTCTGATCTCTATTGATATTCCGTACTTATTACTCTGATTATTATTTCTGTTGGGTGGACTTTAATAGAGTTATCTTTTAATTGGGCATTATCAACACATACTCTGATCACCCCCTCTAGAGTTGCCTACACGTACTTTACAAACATTCATTACTATTAAAATACAAAATATTGTATCCATCTGGTCAATAATATTTTACACAATTATTATTCCTCGAATCAGAGTACCCCCGAGTTATATCATATCAATCTATGATACACCTCAATACCATTGATGATATACAGAACCTGACGATATTCCTTTACAATGAACTTTGAGTCGTGCAATTAATACTATCATCCAACTGGATACACGATCGACTCTTACAAAAATAAGATCAATTTTGTCATAGCTATCTTGAGAACAAGTCATATAATCAATTCGTTCAAGCCCAAATCATATTTGTTATCGTATATCTTAGTCATTGTGCAATTTCTTCTTTGATCCCTAGCGTAATTCACATACCTTTTTATCGATATTTCCATGCATGCTATCATCCAATTATGCTAACTTTTCATATATGACTCATATCGATTTATCGACTGAGTCATCCGTTCATTACACCTTAACTTTTCCTCGATTAAATCTACTGTGAGACTCGTCTCACAGTATTGGTATTTATATACGGATACGTATTTTGCAGCGTATTTCGTATTTTCTAGGTTTCCGGAATGCTTTAATTTTTTCCTAAAACTATAGGTTTTCTCCTTAATCGGCATACCACCGGTATACCGGTGTATACCGACGGCATACCGCCCGGACATGTTTTCTACACTTTAGATATTTTCGGTTTCTAATATTTTTGTGAATAGTGTTTAGATATTTTCGTAAATAGTGTTTAGATATTTTCGTGAATAGTATAGATTCACCCTATTATCCAATGGATAATTGGTTTTGTTTGAATGGCCATGATTGACCTAGACTTTCACATGGATCATGATCCAATGGCTAAGATTAATTCCCCCTTATATATATACCATTCCACTTTCTCTCTCCTCTCTCTTTTAATTCTCTTCACTCTCTTCATTTCTTCTTCCCTTCTCTTCCCTTGGAGCTTGCCAAGATCTTGGCCTTGAGGTCTAGAGTGTGGTTTCGTACCCCTCTAGGTGGTGGAGTAGAAGATTAGGCTTGGAGCTTAACCTAGGCAAGTGCATCTTGCCAAATTCTTGAACAATAGTAATCTATTGTCATTTTTGTTTTCTTTGGTATTAAAGACTTAGAATTTTCCTAAACTCATTTTGTTAAATATGTTTTCCTGATGATTCTCGTATATGTGCATGTTTCCAAAAATTCGTTTAAGCAAGATTTGATTTTATGTTAAAACCCAATAGTGACTTAGTAGAAAACATGGTATCAAGAGCGATACTAAGAGTTACCATCATGGATCTTGGTTACATATAAATATATGAGGTCCTTACCTAGCTAGTATACATGGATTTTGAGATTGGTGGCAATCGAGACTCGTTACGGTGTTCCGAGAATGTCTATTTTAGAGTATTTTGAGATATTGATCTATCAAATCATTGAATTTATGAAATCTAATAGTTCCATGTTATAGGGAATTTAATTCTATGCAATTTTGACTTTTGAAAATCCGAATTTCGATTTAAAACGAAGTTTTTATGGCCGAAACAAGTTTTGGCAAAAATCTGGATTTTGTTGCTGTTTGGAAAAACAGCATACCTCCGGCATGCCTGTTTATACCGCAGGTATGCCGATTTTTGCACTGGAAACTTTCTGTCTTTAAAACCGGTATACCATCGACATGCCGCAGTATACTGTCGGTATGCCGTTTTAGTCTGTTTTTGCCCGTTTTTGTCCTCTTTTGATATTTTCTTCGACTATGATGATTTCTTAACATGATAAGATGATCTTGCTCAGTTAGAAAATGATTGTACACCCTATAGACTTGATACTAGCACATGTTCAATCATTTTATGAAATGTACTTAGCTTTAATTATTCTTCTCTACATGCCAGGATATGTCTTTGATAGATTCTTTCTTACAAGTTATGATAATTGTTGCCATGCCTTCTTGCTTACATGATAGTGGCCTGTCATGGTGCACTCTTGATTCTAGTACATGTCTAGCTCCTTTATAGTGGCTTGTCGTAGCACACTCTTGTCTTGATATTGTCATGTCTTGTTGTGGCTTGTTGTAATGCACAATATTGCTTCTCTTGTCCAGTCATGTATGTCTCATGTCTAGGATGGATTCTGCAGAATGCCACACCTAGAATCCAATAAGAAAATGTTAAGGACTAAACAACTAGCTTGATTACCTTGATCATTGGAGACTTTTCCGGTTACTTGTTGCCCCTTTGATCTTGGTCTTATATATATATACTTGTGATTTGGAGCTGTCTGTCATGATGAGCACTCTTCCAGCACACCGTCGAGTGGGGCATCTCTTTAGGACACATGTATCTTACTGCAGTGTGTCTGCTATACTTCCTTTCTTTTTGGCTTGGATCATTCAGGTAGTAGCAGGCAGGTAACTGGACTTGGATTTCTCAAACTTGCATGTGTTAGTAATTAGGATTGTGGCAACCCTAGTTAGCTAAAGTATCAAGCCGTACTCATTGCTTGGTCGGGATTGATGGATGGAGTCTATTCTTGTCTAGTCTAGTCTTGTTCCAGTTCATCTTATTGTAGTACTTAGCTTCCTGTCTTTTCTTACATGCTATTCTTCCTACTACATGCTCGACTTCTCCATATGCTCACATGTCCAGTTTATTCTACGTATTCACTTGATATCCTTCTTGCATGTTCTAGTTTCCTTTCGTAAAACTGTGGTACCAATTTACTATTCAAGTCTCGTTTACTGCTTTATCTTAGAGATGTTATAAATTGCATGCTGGTTTTAATTCATAAGTTTGGCTTCCTTTGTGGTACTTGCTATTGGGGTTGTGACCCTACTGATTTTTCATTGACCAGATCTAGTTGAGGAGCCCGAGGATCTTCCGGACCTTCCTCTCGATGGTGACCACCCGAAGCACCAGGGGACTTGAGTGGGTGTTCTTTCTCTTACCCACTCTTTTCTGTACATATTATTTTGAGGCGTTTAGCCACCGAGCACGTGTTTAGCTCATGTTTTAGACTTGACATTTGGCCTACGGGCTTAGACATGATGTTATATTTCTAGACTGCAGCTAGAACTGATCATTTATTACTTAATCTTGCTAGTTCTTCATTTTCTATTACTAGCTTCATGATCATCTATATATTATAGTTTGGGACGCTTTACTGTCTTATATGCTTGATGATCATATTCTTGTACCTTACTTCTTGTCTGAGACTGAGATATCTAGGATTATGTAACCTAGGATTGACTGTTAGTTTGTAGCAGTGACCCCCATCTATACAGCATATACGTTAGTACTGGAGTACTTTGGTATACGTAGTTGGCCTGGTCTGTCCCTACTTGCCAGTATTCTGGTTCTGGGGCGTGACATAGGTTTTATGGTGGCCCATGAAGGTCTGATTTATTAGATATGTTGGGGTTGCTGGTAGTTATCTCAGTCATAAATTCTTCTCTATTGATATCCTCAATATTACTCTTTACCTCTGATCTTTAACCTAATATCTGCTTTGATCGTTGATCTTTTCTGTTCCCTCGACCTAATCCTTTTGTCCTTAGACTTTCAGGGGCACCGTTCCTGGTCCTTTTGATCAGCCTGTACGGGCTTTGCCGATGGCAGATCAGCATCCCTTAGTTTCGCCTGTTCAGGAGGAGCATCCTCAGCATTCGAGAGCAGAGTCTAGAGTGGACCGAAGGGTAGAGTCGTCAGTTCCTTCTATTCTGGCAGCAGTACCCGTTCAGCCAGAGTAGCCAGAGGGTGTTGTTGGAGCACTGGTGGATGTTCTGAGAGATTTCATGGCGTCGCAACAGCGTCAGAGTGATGTTCTCACCCATTCTGTCCAGATGACTTTGGACAGAGGTGGTGCTCAGGTCTACAATTCTGCGAGCAGCTTCAAGCGTCTTCATCTCTCGTACTTCTATGGTACAGAGGATGCTATTGCGTCTGATGCGTGGCTTCAGGATACTGAGGCCATTCTGGAGGCGGCTAGGCTTCCGGCTAGGGAGCATGTGGCAGTGGTCAGGTTGCAGCTCTTGGATTTGGCCAGCGACTGGTGGGCGGCTCATGAGGAGTCTCTTAGGGCACCAGTAGCCTTGGCCGATTTTAGCAAGAGGTTTCAGACTCGCTATTTTGATGCGGTATCGCGTTATGATCTGCAGCAGAGGTTCATTGGCTTGCAGCAGATGAGCAGGACCATCGACGGCTATGCTACAGAGTTTAGCCGGTTCAGTCGGTTTGTCCCTTCTTTAGTGGCGACTGAGTTGGACCGGGTGAGGAGGTTCCGGCAAGGACTTCATCTGGAGATCATACTGGCAGTTGAGCATCATGAGTTACAAACTTTTGATGCAGTGATAAGGGCGACGAGGAGGCATGAGTACACCTCACAAAGGATCGTTGATAGAGTCGGAGGTCAGAAGAGGCCTCACATTCTTAGGGGATCTTCTTTCCAGTCGTCAGCACCAGCTCCAACAGTCCGAGCTTTGACGATTGGATCTCCGAGGGGACCGGTTTCAACGACTTTCTTTCAGTAGTCGTCTTAGCCGCGTCCTCCCCAGCAGAGGCAGTCTTTCTAAGTTGCTTTTTCCCATTGCAGGAAGGGAGGGCATGTATTATCAGAGTGTCGTAGGGCACAGGGCTTGTACCTAGCCTATGGAGCACCGGACAACAGGATAGGGGCTTGTCCCAGGAGGAGTTCGGCTGGATCAACATCCTTTCAGCCAGCAGTTCAGCAGTTTAGAGCACCAGCACCGGTTCAGCAGCAGCAGGCCTAGAGGCCATTATCGACGCAGTCTCAGTAGTTCCACCAGCAGAGGCCTCAACAGTATGCTCAGGCTCAGGCTCAGAGGCAGAGGGGTCCATCGACCAGAGTTCATTGTCAGGCTTTCACGCTTTCTATGGAGGAGGCACTAGTAGCAGGGAAGGTGGTTGCAGGTACCATTTTTGTTCACTCTCATTCAGCTTCAGCTTTATTTGATTCTGGTACTTCGTATTCGTTTATATCTACACGATTTGGGACACATATTGGTGTAGAGACAGAATCTTTACCTGTAAGGATGAATATACTTACTGGTAATGGTCTAGTAGGAGTAGACCGAGTTTATGCCTCGTGTAGAGTCATAATATATGGAAGAGAGTTTCCCGCTAGGATGATAGTGTTTTCTATGGGCAATTATGATGTCGTCCTAGGTATGGATTGGTTGAGTGCTCGACACGCTTCGATAGATTGCCATGCTGGCAAGGTTATCTTTCGTGTTTCGATTGAGGAGGAGTTCTCATTCTCTAGAGGCGAGGTAGAGTCTTCACCAGCGGTCATGTAGATGGCAGTATCCGAGGAGGTTCAGTTGCCCAGAGTAGTTTATAAGTTTTTCGATGTATTTCCCGAGGAGCTTTCGGGTATGCCTCCAGTTCGGAAGATTGAGTATTATATTGATTTAGTTCCGGGAGCTGAGCCAGTGTCAGCGAGAGTCTACAAGATGTCTTCTTCAGAGTTGTTGGTGTTGTATCAGTTTATTGAGGAGCTTAGGACCAAAGGATTCATTTGTCCTAGTAGATCGCCTTTGGAAGCTCCAGCCCTTCTTGTGAAGAAGAAGGATGGTTCACTGCGTATGGTCATTGACTATCGTCAGCTTAACGCGGTGACCGTGAAGAACAAGTATCCCTTGCCCAGGATAGATGACTTGTTCGACGAGCTTAGTAGAGCGGCTGTGTTTTCGAAGATCAATTTGTGGTCTGGGTACCATCAGATCAGAGTCAGAGAGCAGGATATACCCAAGACTGTATTTAGATCTCGATATGGCCATTGGGAGTTCCTTGTTATGCCTTTCGGAGCGACCAATGCGCCAGCGATCTTCATGGATCTCATGAATCGCATCTTCATGCCCTACTTAGACCAGTTTGTGATAGTGTTTATTGATGATATCTTGGTCTATAGTCGGACTGAGGCAGAGCACGAGCAGCATCTTCGCGTGGTTCTT
Source organism: Iris pallida (assembly GCA_029216955.1). Taxonomy (NCBI): domain Eukaryota; kingdom Viridiplantae; phylum Streptophyta; class Magnoliopsida; order Asparagales; family Iridaceae; genus Iris; species Iris pallida. The sequence continues at coordinate 15,790,376 of JANAVB010018600.1, read as the reverse complement.
CAGATTCTTTGGGACCATCAGCTTTATACGAAGTTTAGCAAGTGCGATTTTTGGCTCGATCGAGTCTCTTTCTTGGGTCATATTATTGTCGGAGGTGGTATTGAGGTGGACCCCAAGAAGGTTGAGGCTATCGAGGGTTGCCAGTACCTCGTACAGCTTCAGATGTATGCAGCTTTTTGAGATTAGCAGGCTACTATAGATGGTTTGTGCCAGACTTTGCTAGGATCTCCGCACCCTTGACACGGCTGACGTGTAAGGATGTGTGCTTTGAGTGGTCAGATGCTTGTCAGGTTTATTTTGAGAAACTCAAGCAGAGTTTGATTTCAACTCCTATTCTGATATTACCCGTCGGACCAGGTGGGTTCATGGTGTATTGTGATGCGTCAAGCCGGGGACTTGGTTGTGTTCTTATACAGCATGGTCGAGTGATAGCTTATGCATCTCGACAGCTTCGGGACCATAAAAAGATCCATCCGATGCACGATCTTGAGTTGGCCCAGTTGTGTTTGCCCTCAAGCTCTGGAGGCATTATCTGTATGGTGATCGAGTGGAGATTTTTACTGACCAGAAGAGCTTGTGGTATGTGTTCACCCAGAGGGATCTGAAAATACGGCAGAGGAGGTGGCTTGAGTTACAGAAGGATTATGATGTTGATCTTCAGTATCATCCCGGGAAGGCAAACGTCGTTATAGACGCTTTGAGCAGGAGACCCGAAGTCTATTTTTTGACGAGGCAGCATCACCTTCAGGAGGATCTTCAGGAGATGGGCATTGAGGTAGTGCTACCTGGTGAGGGAGCTATGATGGCAGGCTTGCTGGTTCAGTCTACCATTGTGGATAGGATCAGAGCAGCTCAGTTAGGGGATGCCAGGCTTCAGCAGCTCAGAGCAGAGTGTGTAGCAGGGCGCAGATCAGAGTTGTGCATCCATGAGGATAGGTCACTCCGATTTGAGAGTCGTCTTTGTGTGCCAAGTGGAGATATTCGACAGGAGATTATGTCGGAGGCCCACAGTTCTCAGTATTCTGTTCATCCAGGAGGGACGAAGATGTACCGAGATATTCGTCAGCATTTCTGGTCGAATGGTATGAAGAGGGAGATAGCTCGGTTAGTCTCTCGATGCTTGGTTTGCCAGCAGGTCAAGACTGAGCACCAGAGACCGGCCGGACTTCTTCAGTCTTTACCGATTCCGGAGTGGAAGTAGGATCATATTACTATGAACTTCATGACTGGTCTTCCTAGAACCCCGACTGGTAGAGATGCCATTTGGGTTATAGTGGATCGACTCACGAAGGCTGTCCACTTCCTATCTTCCAGAGTTGGTCAGTCTACAAAGCAGTTGGCCGACTTATACATGAGGCATATTATCTGATTGCATGGGGTGCCATTTAGCATAGTCTCAGATCGGGATTCCAGATTCACTTCTCATTTCTGGCAGAGTCTTCAGCAGAGTCTGGGTACCCATTTGAGTTTCAGTTCAGCATACCATCCTCAGATAGATGGTCAGTCAGAGCGTACGATTCAGACCTTGGAGGATATGCTTTGATCATGCATTCTTGACTTCAGTGGTTCTTGGGAGGATCACTTGCATTTGTTGGAGTTCTCTTACAACAATAGCTTCCAAGCGAGCATTCAGATGGCTCCTTTCGAGGCTTTGTATGGTAGGAGATGTAGGTCACCCCTAGCTTGGGATGATATTGGAGAGAGGTAGATGCTTGGTCCAGAGATGATTGCTCAGTCAGTTGGAGTAGTCAGGCTGGTCAGAGAGCATCTCAGAGTAGCTCAGGATCAATAGCGTCATTGGGCAGATCAGCATCGACGCCATCTTGAGTTCTCTTTCGACGACCACGTATTTTTTCAAATTTTGCCTACCCATGGTGTCATCAGGTTTAGCGTATGGGTAAAGCTTAGCCCTAGATTATTGGGCCATTCGATGTTCTCGAGCGAGTAGGAGATGTATCTTATCACCTTGCTCTTCCACCATCGTTATGCGAGGTACATGACGTATTTCACGTATCTCAGCTACGTCGGTATATTCTGGATTCATGCCATATCCTAAATTATTTCGAGCTGGTCGTTGGTACCGACCTATCGTATGAGGAGAGGCCCATATCCATTTTGGACCGAAGCGAGAAGATTCTTAAGAACCGGACTATCCGATTAGTTCGTATTTCCTGGGATCGTCACTCACCGGACGAGTCAACTTGGGAGCGCGAGGATGATATCCGAGCTCGTTACCCGTATCTGTTTGACTCGTGAGGTATACTTATGTCGTATATCTATGTTCTACCTTTTGTGTGATCGTAGGAATACATGATGTTGTTGTTTACGCATGTTTAAATTGCTTCTACATTTCTTGTACATTACTCTAGTTGGATTTCATGCTTTATGAGTTTTCCATCTTGATCCTGATAGCATGTTTTCTTAGATTTCTTGCTTACTTTTGATTACCTTTAGGAAATTCCAAGGACGAAATTTTTCTAAGGAGGGGAGAGTTGTGGGACTCGTCTCACAGTATCAAAATTTATATACGGATACGTATTTTGCAGCGTATTTCGTATTTTCTTGGTTTCCGGAATGCTTTAAATTTTTCCCAAAACTATAAGTTTTCTCCTTCATCGGCATACCGCCGGTATACCGGTGTATACCGACAGCATACCGCCCGGACATGTTTTCTACACTTTAGATATTTTCGATTTAAGATATTTTCGTGAATAGTGTTTAGATATTTTCCTGAATAGTGTAGATGTACCCTATTATCCAATGGATAATTGGTTGTGTTTGAATGGCCATGATTGACCTAGACTTTCACATAGATCATGATCCAACGGCTAAGATTAATTCCTCCCTTATATATATACCATTTTACTTTCTCTCTCCTCTCTCTTTTCATTCTCTTCACTCTTTTTTCATTTTTTCTTCCCTTGGAGCTTGCCAACAGCTTGGCCTTGAGGTCTAGAGTGTGGTTTCGTACCCCTCTTGGTGGTGGAGTAGAAGATTAGGCTTGGAGCTTAACCTAGGCAAGTACATCCTGCCAAATTCTTGAACAATAGTAATCTATTGTCATTTTTGTTTTCTTTGGTATTAAAGGGTTAGAATTTTCCTAAACTCATTTTGTTAAATATGTTTTCCTGATGATTCTCGTATATGTGCATGTTTCCAAAAATTCGTTTAAGCAAGATTTGATTTTCTGTTAAAACCCAATAGTGACTTAGTAGAAAACTTGGTATCAAGAGCGATACTAGAGTTACCATCATGGATGTTGGTCACATATACATATATGAGGTCCTTACCTAGCTAGTATACATAGATTTTGAGTTTGGTGGCAATCAGGACTCGTTTCGGTGTTCCATAAACCTCTATTTTAGAGTATTTTGAGATATTGATCTATCAAATCTTAGAATTTGTGAAATCTAATAGTTCCATGCTGTAGGAAATTCAATTCTATGCAATTTTGACTTTTGAAAATCCAAATTTCGATTTAAAACGAAGTTTTTATGGCTGAAACAAGTTTTGGCAAAAATCTGGATTTTGTTGCTATTTGAAAAACTGGCATACCGCCGGCATGCCGGTGTATACCGCCGGTATGTCGATTTTTGCACCAAAAACTTTTTGTTTTTAAAACCGGTATACTGCCGACATGCCGCAGTATACCGCCGGTATGTCGTTTTAGTCTGTTTTTGCCCGTTTTGGCCCATTTTTGTCCGCTTTTGATATTTTCTTCTACAATGATGATTTCTTAATATGATAAGATGATCTTGCTCAGTTAGAAAATGATTGTACACCCTATACAGACTTGATACTAGCACATGTTCAATCATTTTATGAAATGTACTTAGCTTTAATTATTCTTCTCCACATGCCAGGATATGTCTTTGATAGATTCTTTCTTACAAGTTATGATAATTATTGTCATGCCTTCTTGCTTACATGATAGTGGCCTGTCATGGCACACTCTTGATTCTAGTAAATGTCTAGCTCCTTGATAGTGGCTCGTCGTAGCGCACTCTTGTCTTGATATTGTCATGTCTTGTTGTGGCTTGTTGTAGTGCACAATCTTGCTTGTCTTGTCCAGTCTTGCATGTCTCATGTCTAGGATAGATTCTGCGGAATGCCACACCTAGAATCCAACAAAAAAATGTTAAGGACTAAACAACTAGCTTGATTACCTAGATCATTGAAGACTTTTCCGGTTGCCTGTTGCCCCTTTGATCTTGGTGACTTTCCCGGTTACTTCGTTTACTGCTTTATCTTAGAGATGTTATAAATTGCATGCTGGTTTTAGTTCATAAGTTTGGCTTTCTTTGTGGTACTTGCTATTGGGGTTCTGACCCTACTAGTTTTGCATTGACCAGATTTAGTTGAGGAGCCCGAGGATCTTCCGGACCTTCCTCTCGATGGTGACCACCCGGAGCACCAGGGGACTTGAGTGGGTGTTCTTTCTCTTACCCACTCTCTTCTGTACATATTCGTTTGAGGCTTTTAGCCACTGAACACGTGTTTAGCTCGTGTTTTGGACTTGACATTTGGCCTACGAGCATAAACATGATGTTATATTTCTAGACTACAGCTAGCGCTGATCATGTATTACTTAGTCTTGCTAGTTCTTCATTTTGTATTACTAGCTTCATGATCATCTATATATTATAGTTTGGGACGCTTTACTCTCTTATATGCTTAATGATCATATTCTTTTACCTTACTTCTTATCTGAGACTGAGATATCTAGGATTATGTGACCTAGGATTGACTGTTGGTTTGTAGCAATGACCCCCATCTATACAGCTTATACGTTGTTTCAGAGTACTGGAGTACTTTGGTATACGTAGCTGGCCTGGTCCGTCTCTACTTGCCAGTATTCTGGTTCTGGAGCGTGACATCTACCTACTCAATCATTTTGTATTTCATACTCAGCACAATTCTGCTGATGTGCGTCATTTTTCTCTATCATTCGAATCAAACTCATACTAGCTATCAAGTCACGACTAACTTTGAAACACTCTTTCTAAGGCTTTGTGTTTAGTACAATGCTTGCTAATAGACTCGTTGGTACCCCGCATCCTCAATCGATCGACTTCCCAAAGGCTATCCTATACACCAGTCTGGGATGAAGTCATTCGACAAATTCTCGAAACGATCATTCGATTCCTAAATCAATACATTCGAATATACGTTCAACTCGTTTATCAAAATCCATGTACGATTCATTTGTATCGCATCAACAATATCATCTTTTCAAAAGTACCTCAATCGATAGCTATCCCATATACTTAAATAAAGTCCAACACATTCTTATTTGCAAACGTTTTATCCCGCACACAACTTGCTATCGCCGACGCAGTTCTTGGTGTATATGCCCAGTCCGACTTATCCAACCGTTCCTTACGTGAAACCAACTTGTTCGCTCAAATTTCCCTTCGTGAGTTCAAAATATATTGACTTATTATATGAAACATCCCGAGGAACATTGAGAGAGAGAGCACACCAATGATATCAATTTGCGAAAGCAAAATTTATTTCGAAAACAACATCAGAGTGCCCCGGTCCTGAAGGACCGTTCGTCTTCGCTAGAGCGCGATGCCGTACGAGCCTAGGTTGCAGCCACGTAAGGTAATCCCATAACGGACGATTATAGGCTAAGAGACAGTGTCGTTGCACAGATGTCCCAAGCAGAAACATTGAATAACACAAGCGAAAAGTTGAAAGAAGCAGAAGTCATGCAAATAGATCTTTATTAATTTTGAAACAAGGATTACATATGTGGCACGAGGCCGAGATTACAACATTCAGTTTCACTCTTTCTCAAAATACAATCGATCAGCTCTCTCTCATCTCTCAATTACAATGAAAAATAGGTGCCCCTTCGGCTTGTAGCTTGAAGGTGCTTGAGATAAGCGATGTCCATACATTATGTCCTGTATAGGTGAATACTTCAACGCGGCCACACGCTATAGAATCATGAAAATAGTGCAGATGGTACGGAAGCGAAGAAGACAATAGTTGCTCCACAGAAGCGCAGAAGACAATGATGGTTTAAAGCGTAGTAGACAACAGTCGTTTCACATACTTCACAGAAGCGCATGAGACATACAAAGATAAGTGCATAAAGGAAAGTTCTTTATTAAAATCAAGTTTACAAAAGATCTTTTACAAACACTTGAGGATTACATTTAAAGACTAAACCCTAAAGCAAAGCTGTAAGCGCCTGTTATTTATTTATTTTAAATTAAGGGTTTTTAAACACAAATGATATTTTTAGCCTTAAAATAATTTATTATAATTATTAGAAATTTTTTGGAATTTTTAAATGATTTTTTAATGATTTTTAAAACTTAAAATTTCAATTTGTAAATTTTAAATTAAGTTTGTAATTAATTAGAATGTTTTAAAGTCGGAATGCAATTTTAGATTTGTTTGTGCAAATTAGAATTTGCACAGAATACAACGGGATAGGATTTGCAAATTAGGAATTGCATTTAGTTAAGGCGGTGGGTTTTTCTGCAAATTATGAAACTATAGGGTTTTTTTAGCAAAGTCGTCCACGTCTCAGGCATGGCATTGGTCGAGCGCCGACTGCCATCGCGACGAAACCCTAACCCTAATTACTATTTCTGCCATAAAAACCCAAATTGACCCCAATTTCTAGCCTATAAAGATCCTTCCATTCGAAACCCTAACCCTAGCTTCTTCCACGAACCCCTTTGCCACTGTTACAGTGCTTTCTTCCCCGACGAGTTCGCCAAAAACCTAGATCTAGGATCGCCGCCGATTTAGCTATCAACAGCCGCTCCGACCACCACCAACGTGTTCTCCGCGATGAGACGAACCCCATCCTATTTTTTTCCGACGACCACGAAGCCTCCTCTGCCGCGCAGCAGCTCCGACAGCACGCCTTCACTGGACACGTACGGGTCACTTCATCTCCGTTCACCTTCAGTGTCTAGTGTTGGTCTCGGACACGGGAAATTCCTAACAGAACCCTGGAAATAATCTCGGACACAGGACTCAGTGTCGGATTCATTGCTCGTGTCCCTAACTGTCCAGACACGAGTTTTATTTTAATGGGTTGGTATCGGGTTTGAACCCAAACCCGTTCTGTTATTGGATTTGGGTTCGAGTTTACTGTTCATCGGGTCGGGCTTTGGCCCATTGGGTTTGGGCTGGAGTTTATATATATATATATATATATATATATATATATATATATATATATATATATATATATATATATATATATATATATGTGTGTATGTATATATATATTTTGTATATTTGAATACTGTTATATACTTACTTATATTTTATGTATTTTATGCATATATTTTTACAAGTAAACTGTACATATACTGCTATTATATATATTTATATATTTTATATGAATTTCTATATATATGTAAATATGTTATTATATTATTATTTAGTTACGTACTTAATTTTGTATTTTTACGTATTCTGTTAATTATGGCCATTTGAGTCCAGAACTAACATGGGTTTTGTGGACTCAAATGAGTCTAAATACATTGGTATGTACGAGTCATATCGGACTTGATTCATGGCCTTGGGTCCTGTATCTGGACTTCGGTTCAATTTTGTATACGTGGACAAATACATTAAATAATTAATTATTTATTTTCAGAAACTGTACCTTGTTGTATTTGAATTTTTTGATAGTATATGAATACTGTAAAAATCTAGGAAAAACTGTATTTACATACTATGTTTAATGTAATTTTTCTAGGATATAAATTATAATTTTGCCATTTTATAAAAATAAGGAAACATAACTCATTTTCAAAGTGCTTATGTTTACTGATTTTTAATAAATATCTATAATAGTTTATAAATTCCAGAACAATTATTATAAATTTCTGTAATTAAAAAAGGATCATTTTGGTACTTTATTTTATATATATTGGAGCTTCTTGACTATCTTAATAATTGTTGGAACACAGTGTACAGTCTGATTTATTAATTAAATAATTATGTCTTGTGAAGTTATGTGTGTTTTTGGGATATTTTAGTATTGGGACCTTACCCTACCTTAGTATAGAGACCCTATAAAGTTGGATTAGATATTGTGTCACCCCACATTGGCTCCTGTGCTAAAGTCATCACTTGGCTATGTGTCCAGTTAGAAAGTAGTGTCACACCACTAGTGTCCGATTCTTAAGCTTAGTATAAAAACCAGGATTGTATATCCTTTTTGACAGTGACAGGACACCGGACATCTATAGCTTCGTATTCATATCCTTGTTTTGCACGAGGCAAGTACCCCTACAAACTGTTTACAGATAATGAATTGCGTTAATACAGTTATTTGAACTGAAAATCATATCTTATATGTTTCTATGTACCTACCATATGCTTCACATGCTTTAAACTGCTCTCAGTATCTTTCACATGATCATCCCCCTTCTCTCGTACGTATGTACCGAGCAAGGTCGCATTACATGCATACCTTGTCGTAGGCTATTATTCCGTATTTTTGTATGTATGTACACCTATGCTTGTAGACTTGTACATACCTACATTTTATTACATGTAGACTTGTACACCGGTATATTTTATACTATTGATGATCACGTGCCTGCTCCAGTCTTAAACATTACATGTACATCTGTCGCCATGACAAATGTATCTTCTACATGATAGATTGTGATATGCCATGATTGTTGTTTATTACATCCCTTTTCATTTCATGCTCACTATATTTAGTTTGTACAACCAGTACTTTCTCCCTTCCTGACAGAAAATGCTGTAGGTATACTTACCCAGGAGGAGTTGCCATGTGATTCCTATTATGGGGCCACCATTGAGGATCAGGCCTTAGCCCACGAGGATATACCTGTTAGGGTCATATACTAAAAGCATCACTTTTGTAGTAACCTTATTTCCTTAAATTTTGAATGAGAATCATATGGGCAAATGTTTGCATATTGTATTTGTTGCAAGTGTTAATGCAAATGTCTGATATTCTATATTGTAGATAATATGGTGTGTGGTGTCACACAGAAGATTATATTATCATTTTCCTATGGAGTATATAAATAGTTCACAACCTAGATGGACTTGGACAATCTATTGGAAAGGTTGTAGTGTAATCTGATATTAGTCTATCTTAACTATAGGTTTACACTAGTACACTTTGTGTGTATTGAACAGGACCACTTGAGGTTGTTCTCTTTGTACTGACTACATAAGAGAACAAACACCTATGTTATTATAGATGCTTGTGCTCTTAATCCGAATATAATAACGGACATGTATATGCAGTGTGCATTACTTGACTCATAAAAGAGTGAGATTCATTATGGATCAACAACCTCTATGAATTAGGTAATAATATTGTATGTATGATGGGCTGTTAATTATAAATTGAATCCATGTCCCGATACATCGGGTTGATGATGTCCTCTTAAGGAGCTCATAAGGATTGTCATGTAAACCCTGTAGGTGGATTATATCTGACATGACAAATAAAGTTGAGCGGTACTACCTAAGGATAAAAGATATCTTATCAATATAGTTATCAGTAACTTAATTTGATCGACGGACATACGATATCTTAACATGGGGAGCCAAACGAGCATATAATAAAAGGAGCCCACAAACATAATTTGGGATTAGGGAGGTAGTGCAACAATAGCTTATTAGTGGACCGAGCTATTGTTAATGGGCCTGGATTGTGTGTTCGGGCTGAACACGCGATATCCAGATCCGTTATGAGGCCTAACCCTAATTTCTTCTCATGGTTCCTACCGTAGCCTATATATATCCTCTATTCTCTGGCTGCCAGATTACTGATCACAAATCAGAAACTTTCTCTAAATTCATGATTCACGTAAGGAGAGAAAGAGAGGGCTGCCAAGGAGAAGAAAAGGTTGGGTGATCGTCGCCTACACGACGTCCAACTCGAGGAAGGAATACGTGTAGAAGATCTTGGGGTCGTCCGCTAGAGATTGCCAGGAATTACTTGTCTCCTTTCCGTCGCAGGTATAATTTGTGAACCCTAGTTTCCGCCTATGAAGGGTTAGAACACGTATTAGATATATTTAACTTTCTATCGATCAATACACACACCAAAGAAAGGGTCCTGGGAATCCCCAGTTCCATCAATACCTAAGGGGAAACTCGTCTAGTTTGTTGTTTTAGTTGCTCTGGACTTTGAGAGCAGGAATGTTTAGACTTTGTATTTTTGTTACTGGACTTTGTATCCAGTTTTACATTTTGACTATGTATTTTAAACACATTTGTATTTTAGATGTTGTGCTGTGATAATTTCTTCAATATGACAAATGGAACTGTTAGCACACTTGATTCTTTATTATGTACTTAAAAAAAAAGGGAACAGCTTACTACGCTATAACTCAAGCGTAGGCTCCACATACCTCAATCCGTCCCAACAATTTGGGTAGCGGACCGTGACATATTTTTAGTGGTGGCCCATGCATGTCCGAGATTTAAATTGTTTGGTTATACCAATCATACCTGCAACTAGAATTATAGGATAACTTGATAACACTAGGAACAATATTTAAAACACCTAGAGGATTTCTACGATTACAACATAGGAAAACTTATCACATCATAGGACCATTATTTATAGTTAGATTTTGTTTGTGATTGCTTGCTTAAAAAGTTCTTGTAGTTCTTTTATTTTCTATTAGATGGTGCTCACACACTCATCCCAGTATCCCACACCTGAAAATGGCATACTTCCTATCCAGCCGGTCGACCAGTTGACCAGAGCACTTCCACGTCCACCGACCATACACCCCCCTCCACAAATCCACCAACCCAGATGCCTCCACCACCTCCTACATCATAGTCCCCGCATGACCAGATACTTCCACCACCAGCTGTTACTATACTTGCCCAGACTTCCGTCAGTCTCGATGGGAACCAGCTACTTACTTTGATCCAAGGGTTCCTAACGACCTATCAGGAGCAGACCACCTTACTTCGCCAAAGCATAGAGTGCTCTGCAGAGCGTACCATGATCCCACCACTGGTAGGACCACGTGTAGAAGCATTAAAATTTTAGCAGTTTTGACAACCATGCGCCCAAGCCAGAGAAGTCATATGCGCCCAAGCCAAAGAAGTCATATGTGCCCATGTGACCAGAGCATGCTATGCGTCCAAAGTCACCAGAGCATACTATGTGCCCAAGTCACCAGAGCATGCTATTCACCTAAGCCACCAGAGCAAGCTATGCGCCCATGCGCCCACTCTGACCCCTCCAGCAGGGGGAGCATAGCCCTGTTTCACGCTATGCGTGTCACGCCCCGCTCCCGTAGGAGCGATCGTCCTCGCTAAGGCGTGATGCCGCACGGGCCTAGGTTGCGCCCGTGCAAGGCCAAGTCCAAAAACGGCCGATTTGAGCTAGGCCACAGAGTCGCACAGAGTGTCCCCCATTTGTTATGTGTCTAGGCTAAGCAAAGACGGGTTCATCGGAGCCACCCACCTTAGTGATGTTCGCATCGGTCGAGCGATACTCCGAGCGCGCCTTTGAAAGTCTAAGTCTGGATTTATCTTGACGGGCCAATGTAAGCCTCGCATCGATTCTTCATCAGGTCGATGCCAACTCTTTGGGTCGACGGCTCGTTCGAGTCGTTGCACTTGCCGTTTGAATCGGCGTTTCGCTAGGGCGGAGCGGGTCGTTACATAATACACCACTCAAAATAAGTCTCGTCCTCGAGACTTTTTGAGTGCAGGTCATCCTACTATTCCTTAACTCGTGTCATCGTGTTTTTTAGACAATTTCATCGAACGGCTCTATCGTTCGATGGCATCGAACCATACTTGATATCTTTCTTAGTTCCGTGTCGCACGCGTTTGGTTGATTTTATTGAATAGCCTTTCATTCATTTTAGAGTTGATTGTACTTATTCAATTCAAGTGTTTCTTCGTCTTGGTTGCTATTTCTCCGTGTCATGGGACGAAAATGGTTTCACGAGGCATGTTGTAACTTGTCAAATGCGAGGGTCGTAGGCTGAGGCAAACTTACTTTCGTTTATCTCGGTCATCGCTAAGATGGGTCGCCAAGTCTAACTAATTTCTGTCCAATTCAAGACTAAGTATTGTACTATCGTCGAGCATATCTTCATATCAATAGTTTAATTCGTTATTCCAACTTTTACTTTCACGATATCGATTCCATATCATTCGCTTGTTTAGGGCCAATCTTGGTGTCGTTCACGCACACTCCGCTCACACGTTTCTTCGATTCCGAGCTACGCTCGTACTAGTATCGATCCCTTACTTAACAAAATTTCAAGATCTTCGACACTCTTCCATTCCTCAAGTCTTGCTTGAACTCAATGTATTACTTGGCTGGATCGTGCACGCATTCCAAGCGTCCCCAGAATACATGCATTCAGTCAAGCCGTATGATCTAGAAATTTGTCATTCTCACTCGAGTCGCATCGTGCACATACTCAAGCGTCACTGAAATATATGTATGTCAGCCGAATCTTTTGAGTAGGGTTTCCTATATTCGTGATTCATGCTATCCATCCATGCCAATTCTCAAGATCAATCTTTCGATTGCTAATAATTGAAACAGGGCGTCTCGCCTAACTGCTAGGCTATTTCTTTTCATGGCTAAGTCAATGTCAGGATTGGAATCATAGTTCCCCAACAATAATGCCAACACTGACCCCAATCCTAGGGTTAAACCAAAGTCGGTAGTATGGGGTTTTCTACCCAAGCTTGCGTCACTCAGATTTCTAAACATCGAGCACGATCACCTATTCTCATCAATGCATTCGTTGCGCATATTCGATTCCATTCAATTCACCAATTCTAACCAATTTATGTATTCGATCACGAGGTCGTCTAGCTTTGACAATACGTTGTGCCCCAATCTCACGCGAGTCCGATTATCTACGGTGGTTCATGAATCACCATGCAACGCTCCCGTGGAATAATCATTCTCATCGGGGCATAAATCTTGCTTGCGTCTAGACTAATTCATTCTCGATACGCGGATTGGACCTACGAAATCCTTAAGCTCAATCATCAAGCACACCAAGTTATTCTCAAGTTCACCTTCGTATCACCATAAGTCGAAGCACACAAATTGTCGCGCCATGCTAGTTCAATCACCCCCGCTGTATGAATCATCATACCAGCGCTCACGCGGAGTGATCGCCCTAATCGGCGCGATGCATGTGCGAGGCTGGAGTTGCGCTCGTAAACGACAAGCATGTCGACGTTGGGGTTATCGTCGAAGTAAATCCAATCATTTCATTTACATCTAAGCCAAGATTGATAGTCCATTCGTTATTTCGTTCAACTAGAAAATCCTCGAGCCACGTCTATATTTTCCTCGTCTTTCAACATCACGAGTATAGCATCCATAGGAACAATGACATTTTGTACGATCGTCATTTGCTGAGTCAGAGTACCCCCGAATTATCGCATATCGATCTTTGATACGCCTCAATACCATCGACGATATGCGTAACCTGACGATCTTCCTTTGCAACCAATTTTGAGTCGTGCGTTGATGCTGTTGTCCGAGTTGGATATTCCACAATTTTCTCGATATTCAAGATCAAGTTCGATCGCTATTCCTCAAGCTCGTTTCAAGATCATTGTTCAAAATTCAAGTCACATTTCATTTGAATCAATCCAAAATCGTACGTGCGATCCTTTAAGTTTCCTCGATCACGACATTCACTTTTATTTATCGTCCCGAATCATTTTCTAACTCGCGTTGCTCATTCACAAGTTGTCTGAACGACATCTCGTTCGGGACACACGAAGTCACGATCAACTAAGCGTGACGCGCTCTAAGTCTTTGCGCGATCGCATCGCTTGTCGACATACTCGTACGATCCGTAAATCCTTTAGTCTCGCTCGAACAATTTTTATGACGTCCATACACCACTCTGGGTTCGAGCCAATCGACTAGTCGTCGACACTCATTCTTATTCTTCTCCGAACCTATCACATACACCACTCGAATTCAAGCCATACGATCTATTCCTCAATCACGTTCGCGTCATGCGCTAAGATATCCTTCAGATTCGTTCGACGAATCACTAGCGTAATCGCTCACATCTCCTCGACGTACTAAGTCGTTCGCACTAATCCTCACAATCTAAGCCAATCTTTCATGTACGCCTAAGCATTAGTTTGATAGCGTTCCTATCGATAGACACTCAAAGTGTATCTCCATTCTCGATCAAGCGATACTTGATATCGCTCGCAATCCGATTGTACCCAAAAGTCGAGGTGCGCGACACGCGGCACAACATAACTAGAAGGCCGTGTGCATAGCTATCCCGTACGGACCATATTCGAGTTTGTACGCTCACTTATTCTCACTCGAGCGATAATCGATCTCTCTCGCAACACGTTTGCACCAGAAGGTCTAGGTGCGCGATACTCCGCAAAACTTAGCCAAAAGGCTGCGTGCATAACCATCACGTTCGAACTATACTTCAGTCTCGTATACTCTTTCGCCATTGTCAGCGTAAGATTATTCAAGCATGCCTTGCTTTTGCTAACTTCTAGTATTTAGTTTTCTTTCGACTCAAGTCCGTCGTGGTGGCACAAAGGCTTTCGCCTATCGATCCCGTCCAACCGAGTACCCGTACGAGCTTTTGAAAATATTTAGACTTATTGTATGGAACATCCCAAAGCACAACGAGAGAGAGCGTACCCTTCTTTTGTTTTCAACCGAGCTTTCAAAACTGAGAAAATCGAAATAAAGTCCAAGGACGTAAAGCTGTGCTCTGATACCAATCTGTCACGCCCCGCTTTCGTAGGAGCGATCGTCCTCGCTAAGGCGTGATGCCGCACGGGCCTAGGTTGCGCTCGTGCAAGGCCAAGTCCAGAAATGGCCGATTTGAACTTGGCCACAGAGTCGCACAGAGTGTCCCCCATTTGTTATGTGTCTATGCTAAGCAAAGACGGGTTCATCCGAGCCACCCACCTTAGTGATGTTCGCATCGGCCGAGCGATACTCCGAGCGTGCCTTTGAAAGTCTAAGTCTGGATTTATCTTGACGGGCTAATGTAAGCCTCGCATCGATTCTTCATCAGGTCGATGCCAACTCTTTGGGTCGACGGCTCGTTCGAGTCGTTGCACTTGCCTTTTGAATCGGCGTTCCGCTAGGGCGAAGCGGGTCGTTACAATGCGTCCAAGTCAGGACAGTCCCCGACTCAGTCAAACCCACAATCAATCGTGCACCAAAGCATACGGACACGTCAGTCTCCATGAGCAGTCATGCACCGGAGCATGCGGCCATGTCAACCCCAAGATAAACCCACGATCAAGCAGTCTGCATGCGACTACACTCTGTGCGTCAAAAGCAGGACCATGCGCCAACATGAAAATTAGTATGTTTTCTCATGTGGGCACATAACAGCATTCCAACACGGAAACGACTATAAAAAGGGGTCTCATACCTCCTGAAAAGGACAGAACGAAGAGCATTTTCAAGAGCCAAATTGCTGCACTTCTTGCCAGTGAGCCGAGAGTTAGCCATTTTATTAGGTTTTCTCCCACTTTTGTAATCGGAGTATCAACGGAGTAAAGGATCAACTGCCGCTAGATCTCCATCGTCCCATTCCCCAGAATTATTTTTGTACTCGGGGATCCTCAGCGCAGGATGTCTCAGGCGTACTCGATTTGTGGTGTCTTGCGCCAATAAGAAAAGACAGCATTTCTTCTTCTTTTTTGTGTGTGTCCACAAAAATGGAGACTCTGCTGGGACTACCTTTTCCTCTGACGAGAAGGTGGTGACAAAATTCGATACCGACAAAGTGGGGAGCACTCAAAAGATATTGATCGTGAAGTTCGATCAGCAGGCGTTCGAAGAGATGCTCTCGAGGGACGGCTCTACTCCCTCAAAATTAGTGAAGCCAAATGTCACGACCCGATCCCAAATAATTGGGTCGAACCGGATCATGCCCAGCCTGCACCGTTGTTGAGACGGCGGCAGTAAGCTGTTCCATTAGCAGGTAACCAAACAACAACAACTATATTTATCACAACTCAACATCGGGAAATAAAACTTTATTAAACTTTGAAATGAAATACAACTAGAAAATGTACTGAAATAAATAACAAAGTGAAAATAACGACAATGTAGAAAGGAAAACTATCTATCAGCCGGATTATCGGCCTCAGTCCCAACGTCTTCCAACCGGGTACAGAACCGGGTCAAATTAGCTGTTGTATAGTATAACAGCTCAGCATCCTCAATGTTCCCTAAAAATGTTATCTCCAGTCAGGAGGGAGCAAAGTACAATTCATGCTAATTTAAACAGTTAAAATAAATAATAGAATCATGCACTTTTAAACAGTTTAGAAATGACCAGTTTCAGCAGTAAAATAGTGTGATTTGAACAGGCAATGAAATATGACCGGCTTGGGTTTGTTACAGTAAAGGATATAGGATTTGTTACAGTAAAGTTACAGTATGGTCATACTCATTACACTATTCCCCCAGTCCCCAGTAGTTACAGTGCTCTCAGAGAGAGTTTCGTGTTTGCATCGTGGTTTAAACTTGCAGTAAAGCGATTAATTAAATAACTGTAAACTAACACAAACTATACTTGCCTCAAATGATTTGATTGGAGAGGTAGAAGACTTCGAGACAGGAAATCAGAATCGTCCTCGAATTCATACATTCGAGAAATTGACTCAGATTCCAGGTTTACCAATCTAGCTACGCTAGTTGAAATCTCTATTTGTGTCCTAATCCAATTTTAATTCTTTTAATTAAACAAAACACGAAAACACGATTATTTGTGCGTTGATTTAGTACAAGGGAAAAAGATCATTTTAAACTTTTGAATTCGGAAAACTTCATCGATACCAGATTAATTATTAAAACTTGGTATTTTCATAGTTTATAAATATAAAGCTAATTTTCTTATTTAGTGAGAAATACATGATTTTTAATTAAATAAAAACTGATAGATTTTAGGTGAGAAAATCTTAATTAATTTTTATACGAAAATACCTTTTTATTCAATTTATTCGAACGCTACCAAAAACTCGCAAAATCAGAAATAACAAAAATCTACGCTACCAAATACAGTTACAGACCAACAGCCAGCTGGGCTTATGCCCATTACAATTTATTTACATAAATTGAAATAAGACAAAAACTACCGCTAGTCCTAAACTTTAAATATGAATAAAATATGAACAAAATTAAATGGTAAAAATATAAAGATAAAATATAGAGTCTCAGATATGGTCCAATCTTCAACTAGGCTAATGCCTCAACGTCCGGGCGAAGCCGGTTTCGTTTGCACTTAGCCGGGGCCCATTGACAGATACGGTCGTCGCCCAAAACCAAATATTAAATAAAATTCCGAAATATATTTTAAATTCATTTTTTAAAATATTCTAGAATTTACGGAAAAATCTGGCAGCATCTCCTCTGTTTTTGGTCAACCCAAAAACTGGGAAATAGCGCCGATACTTTCCTGCAAATCCCAAACCAGGGAATCCCCAAAGTATGTATATATATAAAGATCCACAACCAATCCACAGAATAATCGGAACGACCCGAATAATTTTTGGAAGTCCGATTCCAACCCAAAAACTCACAGAACGCTACCGGAAAAATTCGGAAAGCCAAAACATACCAAAAACCAATTCCCGAAATATTCCAAAAATTTAAAATAATCTACAGAACCTTTCTGAAGGTTTCGAAAAAATACGACGTCGCTAAAACCAAATTCCCAAAGGGAATCGGGGACTATTTCTCATCATAGACTATATGAAAAAGAGACAGGACAGGGGTTATACCTCAGGTTGTTCGGCTAGAGCTCTCAGATGAAAATAATAGAAAGAATTGGAGATCCAGACAGCAAAGGAGACTCAGAACAGCGCTGGTTCGGAGTCCGAGATGCGACGGGGCGGTGGGACAGCAGCGGACAGCGGCGATGCTGCCACAGGACAGTGGATCAGGGCACGTCGGAACGACGCGGAAGCGGGGAGGCCGAGCTAGGGCTCGGGCAGGAGGGGCTGCAGGATCCGTGGTCGGTCGCCGACCGAAGGGTGGCCGACGGGGGGTCGGGGCTCGCCGGGGACGCGCTGGGCGGAGGCCGGAGGGGCTGGGCCAGAGGAGCGAAGGGTTGGATGGCACGCGAGGGCGCGGGGTCCGCTGGGGCGCGGCGGCGCTCGGCCAGGGGCGCGCGAGGCCGACCGGAGGGGAGTCGGGGCTTGGCCGCGCGAGGGGCACGAGCGGCGTCGGGCGACGGAGGCTGGCAGGCGTGAGGGCGGCGTCGGGCCAGAGGAGGGGGTGGAGCTCTCGGGAAGAGAGTAAAGGGAGAGGGTTTGGTTTCTTCTGAGAAGTTGGTTTAATAGAAGGAGAGAGAGATGCTTGGAATTAATAGAGAGGAGGGGTTAAGTAAGGATGGGGGTTGGATGATAGGGGAGTTATAAGGGGCTTCTCTGTGAACGTGGGGAGAGTGTGTGGTGGGAGGGAGTTGAGGAGAAAGAATAGGGGAGTTAGAATGGGTTGCACGCTGGTCCAATTTGGACCAGCTCAAACATATATTTTTTTATAATATATAATTAACCAAATCAGAATTTTTAGGAAAAGAAGAAATGGGATTGGGTTCGGGCTCAGGCTCGGGTCTGGGTTCGGACTCGGGTCTGGGTTTGAATCCAAAAATCCTTGTTATTAATTTTCGAAGAACTTTAACACTCAAAATAATATTAATTTATAATAAATATATTAATAAATACTAATTCACAAGAAATGGGTTTCACACCAAACAAGTCTCGCAAGACTTGGCTTTCGAAGGGTCATGGTGCATATTATGCCGGTGTCATAGAAGATATGCAACCGAAGGACTCCGTCAAGTGGGCGCATAGATCTCCTCTATGGGCGCATGGCTCTGCCAAAGAAGCTCCACAAATGAAGAAGGCTCATACCGTTTCGGGCACTACTAGCCCAGTGACTTCTCTCTTGTGCAACGAACAACAGAGTGTTCAACGCTCGAGACTTGGCAAAGAAAAACACTATGATGCCAAGAATCAAAGTGTTCGACACTCTGGACAAACTCGGCGAGGATCACAAATAAAGGAGACGAAACTGGGAGAAAATAGTGCTGCTTCAACAAGCATGCGCCCAAAGCTATGCGCCCAAGAGGTTGTGTGGGCGCATAACTCTGGCCAGAAGACTTCTTTCTTCGAAAGATGATGGACCCAGGGTCATGTGCCCGAGGCTATGCGTCCAAGCTCTACTGACCCATACTATGCACCCACATGAAGGAAGCTTAGGCATGCTGCCAAGACTTCTGGGAAGCATGCGCCCAAAGGCAAACTCCAGGTTCTATGCGCCCACAGCAAAAAGACAGGCTCCAACGCGTATAGCATGGGGCAGTCTTCAAGGTCGTCACAGAACTTAGGTGTGGGGGTTGCCCTTGCACGTGAACTAAGTCCGGTGCGCCAACTCTCCTTACAAACTTATATGCAAATCTCAGCGATGCATGTGACATGGGTTTTAAGGCAAAACTCCCTTTCGCTGACTTACGCGACATGATAAATCATAAGCGTAAAGCAAGGAAGGATACGACAATTCATAGCCTTCATCTGTGCACCAGTATTGTCATCATCTGTTGCTGCTCCAAAGCAATGAGAGTGCCTCAGAGGCAGTCCGTGTTTCGACGACTGCATCGCTCTGATGATGAGAAGCCGCTGTGTGTTTCATCCAACATGGCTTCATGGGGTCCCCCTTACTGGAGCCCCAATCAAAGAAGGTGGACCACGAACCCAACTTTCTCTCTCAGTTCCGTAAATAGAAGAAGAAGAAGTCTGCCGACAGATAGCCAGCAAGCTGTCACATCTGAAGGAGTCTATATGGGTACTCGGTCAAGGACGATATTCCGTATAGACGACATGGACTCCCAAGCTGGAGGTGATGATCCTTCAACTGGGAGTAGTATTCCCTTAGTGTATGAAGTATATGACCTTCACTGTCACGACCCGCACAAAGTGCAAGGGCACGAAAAGTGACGAACGCCCAGCCTACGCCGCAGTATCGGCGGTAGAACGCTGTCCTGAGTCACAGTATCTAACACAGTCTAAAATAAACTCTGAATGGAGAGTAGAATAATAAGTAACTCAATCACAATACTAAGATAGAATAGAAAAAAGAATCTCAAGAGAGTCACAGATAAAAGTCTAGGTGTAAACCACCAGAATAAATCTCAGGTACAACTCATAAAGTCTCAAATAGAAATACAAATAAAGTACAAAGTCTCAGCTAGACTATAAGCAAGTCCTCAGCGACTGTGGGATCCTCCGGAGGGTACACGTCGCCACTGTCATCTAAGCCAATGCCATAATAAGTAGGACAATACTCCTCATCAATACCTGTAAAAATTTTAACATGCCCAGTCAGGACGGAACGAGCACATATCTTTCACAACAGTTCATAGCAGGAATGGACATATAAAGCAAGCTATAAAAAACTATACATGAATCGCTGTAAAGGAAATCAACAAGAGAGATAGACTATAAATGAGATATAATATGATAAATAGAGAAATGTAACCTTCTACGTGATTCAGAGCATGTATTGGTTATGTAAATGGTTTGGGTTGCACATGGATACAGCTATGGAGTGCACATGGATACCTACTGGGGATAATGATCACATAACCAACTACACTCTCCCTGCCCCCAATCAATACACAAAGATCAATGCATGTTATGTTATTGCACATGGATAACAACTACAGTATACATGGAGCTCATATGGTCATGAGTGTACATGAATAACATATGAGTGCACATGGATAAATATAAATACATGGAGTACATGATGGCCATGATAAAGTACATGAACATGATATACTCGATGTATCCGAAGGGATAAAATTGCATGAAAAGATCCATAAGGTACTAATCTGTGTGAACGTCGTGTCAGCATCGAGTATACTAGTCTATAACAAGAGAACATATACAAAGAAGTATAAAAAGATCAGAGAATGTACTCGTCTGGCAAATCGAACTGCTTATGATGAGGTGTAGCTAAACTGGGGCAATATAAACCTATTTAAAATACACACATGTCACAACCAAGTCTACAATATCAAAAGAAATAGCTACAATGCAAGACTACATGCTTCTAGGTCTATTTTGGTCAAAGTCAACCCTCGGTCAACTCTAGTCAAACCTGGTCAATGCTGGTCAAACCTGGGTCAACTAGTCCGTCTACTAATTTCTAGGTCATACACAAAATTCTAGGTCATTTGGAGTTCGTTTGAGTTGAATTGGATCAAGTTTGACCCAAAGTTGACTTTTGTCAATTTGGTCAACTTGTCGGCCAATTCGACTAAACTAAGCTCGAAATGATAAACCAAATCTGTCCTAGGGCTCCTATAGTTATATACACAACTACAATCTAATCTAAGAGAATTAACAAGCATAAATATATATATACATATAGGTATATACACACATGTGTATATACAATACAATCAAACCTTATTTCTAACAAAAGATGATGTGTGTGTGTGTGTGTATTGGTGCTTACTGAAACAACGTAAATCTGAGATTAAAAACAGTAAAACGTAACCATGGAATTACTCAAAATAATATACTATTTATATACATATATACAAAGTAAGAAACTACATATATATATATATCTATATACCCAACGTTTAAATGGAAAGATACGCAATGATGCGAGATAAATAAAGAGCCTAAAATCTGGAATAATATCTCCCTCGACCCATTCGCAATATATATGCATTAGGAAATGGGTTTCAATAGAATTATATATATATATATATATATATATATATATATATATATATATATATATATATATATATATATATATATATATATATATATATATTGTAACGCCCCAGTCCCAAAATACGTAAGACCAAGTACGTGAACATGCCAGCTGCACATATACGAAGAATACTCCAATATATAGAATCCTCATATATGTACATAAGCTGTAAATAAAATAATTACAGGCCAGAATAGCATATCTAATCTCATCACAGCTCAATACAGAAGGTAATAGAGTCCAAATAAACAAATAAGAGTATCCAAAGATAGCCGGGTGAACATACTCACTCCAAACAGCTATGAAAAATAGTCTCACAAGATCGGAGTCCAACCTCCGCAAAATAGAAAGAAATGAGATATAAAAATAATGTCCACTAATGTCTCAAAATAAGGAATAGAATAGAAATCAGTTGTGACTGCCTCGTTATCGATGTAAGATGGATCCAGCGCCGCTCCGTACTCCTGTGGAAAGTCGTCTAATCCTGGAAAGATAACCAGGTCACCAGGGGACATAGCAAGATACAAAAAAACACCATGACATATAAACTGTGATAATATAATATAAAGAAAAATAATGCATGCAATAGGGTGCCTACCAGTTCTATAGTGACAATGAAGTTAAGAACAGACCTTCAACGTATGGGTATCTAGCTCAGTAGCAGTAACTCAGGTGTGGCCCCATCAGGATACCAGGGACCTCAAAGCATAACATTCCTCGAATGTCCGAGGCCAGCAGTATCAGTAATAGAAAAGTGCATAAGGACCCATACATTAAGGAAACTGTTCTCCCCATCCAATGCCTAGTAGGGTCACATCCATGACTCATGAACCTCTAGTAACTGCCAAGTCTTCTAGCATACAATTCTATTGACAGTTATTCCTATCCGTCGCACGCTCCATACGTATCGGTGGCTAGCCGACAACGCAGATACGTATCCTATATGTGACTCACATCATGTGATACAACAAGTGACAAGGCCGTATGAGATATAACAATACCTCAACATCAATGGTTGGTCACTAGACTAAGTCAATACAAGCAAAAATAATAAAATGAGAAAATGACCGATATAGTCGCTAGCACCCAAGTGTGACTTGTACGTACAGTTTTATAATATTAAGAAATAAAAAATGCTGAAAATAACAACTAAAAATAAGAATATAATAATCACAGAGTAGGGTGGCAAGGTATCTTGTCTGCGGTGCGAGAATGGCAAATCCAAGAGTAGCAAGTATCAGCACCAAAATTTACAAATCACAGATGACTCCGGACGCTGAAACAAACATCAAAAATAATCTCGGTGAAGAAGATATACCTAGAAAATGCCTGTCCAAAAGTCAAATTCAGGAACATGGGCAAAATCGTAATTTCGGGTCAAAACGATGTCCGCCGTTGGACTCGCTTTGCACCGAAATTTGTGCCAAAGTCCACGGTCTCTAAAGTCGTTAATCTACATGTCTACGGTTTCAGTTTGAGGAGAGAAACTCAACGGTATGTCCAGTTTTGGATTCCGATGAGCCGTGTACAAATTTGCCCGTTTGAGTGGGTCGCGGGCCCGCTAAAAAGGGGTTCCGATTCGACCTTCTCAGAATCGAACCAACTTGGCATACAGGACCAAAATTTTGATTTGGACCTGTTGGCGCAAGTTTCATTTCAAATCAACGACGGTACAGGATGTTAGGACGATGTTTGCAAAACGCCGATACGGGGTATCTTGACGGATACTGACTGATTTCGTCGCGCACACACGACGAAACTGAGTTCCGTCAGTTCCCACACGTCGACAACATCTATACGCGCCTTTTGATGCGTATAGCGCATGACCACATCATCCGGTTTGTCGGGGCACAAGCCATATCAGACAAAATTCAGAAAATTAATATAATTTACCACAGGTTTTTCCTCAACTTCAGCATCAATCTAATTTTTACACGCTAATTGAAACGACGATCCAGAAGATGCGTTGCGATCTCGGTTAGGTTGTATTTTACTGTTTTTAATTAGTTCTTACAGTACTTTACTATACAACAAGAAAATTGGCCGACAAGTTATCATTTTAAAATAGTTTTATAGTATTACAGAAAATAGATTTTTGTTCAAATTTGTCGCAATTTTTTGGGCAAGTTGATGGGTTGTTTACGAAATCCACCTAGAGGATCTCGAAAAGGGTCAAGTCTACTTTCCAGAAAATCTTACGGATCGAAAATCGGTGTTATGAGTAAAAAGTTACGCCATGGGGAAGTAGGGTACCATGAGTTGGAAAACTGCTCCGTTGGTGACGCGTGTAGGACCGATTGTAGGAACGAGTTGTAAAGCGCAATACTCTAGAGGGGGGTGAATAGAGTAGGCAGCAGAAATTAACTATTTAAAAATGTTAGTAACAAGATCACAGAATATATATCACAGATATGTAAATGAAAAGTAGAGAGTAGAGAGCAAACGCAAACAAAAGGATGTATACTGGTTTCCCTCTGTTGAGGACTAGTCCAGTCGGAAGAACTCTAGCTTCCAGTTGAATCTACTATGGAAAATCACCACAAGTTTTCATCCGAAGATCTTGCAACTTCTACAACGCGAGCTTTGATCCGAAGTACTCGACCAACTTCAATTGTGAAGTGTGTAACTTCAATCAAGCCTCTGATTACAACCACTCTGAAACTTCTAGACCGTACCGTACTGGCAAATCGACTAGAGGATTGTAACTGGCTTGGGATTTGAAAATGAATAGCTCAGAATACTTTGGAAGAAGTAGTAGGCTTATAGAGAAGAGATATGAAAGAGAATGAGTGAATGAGTGAGTTGAAATGATCGAAATCCTTCTCTATTTATAGTTTTTCCAAAGGCAGAATTCTGACAGAATTCGGGCAGAATTCGGGCAGAACTCTATGAGAAAATCTCGGTGGGATCCGTAACTGCAGGAGGACCAAGTTCAAAAAGCAACGTTCACTAACCGAACTCTGGCCGAACTCTGGCCGAATTCTGGCCGAACTCTGGCCGAATTCTGTCCGAGTTCTGTTGGAGTTCTGTCAGGGTTTTTGTAAATTAGTTTTTGGGCTTTTTGAAAAGTCAGGCAGTTAGGAAGTAGTTTGGGCTTTTGTAAGTGGGCTTGTTTTTAAAATGAAAGGGTATTTTGAAAACGTTTCTTGGGTAGCCTATTTGCCAGTACGATGTAATGTACATCGTATTTCTAGACTCAATAAATATGTAAAATACATTGATGAAATAGGAAAACCAAGAGCCCTTTGATGACGCCTTTCTTCAAATATTTGTGCAGACTTGAAGACGCCTTTTTTACTGACGGCATATGTCCAAAGATAAACAGATCTGGAAATCTGAATACCTTTCGGGGGCTTCGCCCCCGAACCCCTGACGGGGGACGCTGCCCCCTCGACCCCTGTCCGCTGACCGGGCAGCGGAACCCCCGATGCGAGGCCCCGGATAGGTCGTTAGGCGGTTCAGAGAAAGCTTCTTGTATGACGCCGTCTTTGGCCTATCAATAATTCTCTATTGCATATGTCCTGGTTTGACAAAGCTTGATCATGCTTACAGCATGTCTACAAATACATGTTAGACAAACGAAACCAATATGATACAAGCTTAGCAATATGTTATAGAACAATTAGGACAATGCTAATATTAGGACAATGCTAAGTTTAAGTAGCAACATGATAGTGATTACATGAATATTAGTGACGTCATTATGTTAAACTTAATTGATTAGCCATATTCAAAAACATGATATAATTATTGGGCTAACAATCTCCCCCTTTTTGATTATGGCAAATCCTTTAAGTTTAATATATATACAATAGATGCATGTATCACTAATAAACACATAATACTAGAATATTGTGTGCTAACTTAAACTTATTTCTCCCCCTTTGACATGATCAAAAATAAGCTCCCCCGTAATTAGAGCTAAAATAAACTCAAGCATAAATAAAGGAGGAAACCACAAATAATCATGATGAAGGATTAGGAGAACAGTGTAACGACAAGTTAAGAAAATTGCATAACTACAGTAGAAAAACTTGTCAAAACACAACATAGTTGGTTGAACTTAAAAAACATTGAAATCAATCAATACATAGTTTACCAACTAGAAATCCAAAAATGAAATACGTTTTGAATGTCATTTGACCAAAAAAAATCTATCAATATAGTAGGAATCAATCATTGGTCATAAAGAAATCATAAGGAATAGAAATTCACAGATCTAGTATATACCAAAAAAAATGAGACTTTTAACAATGATCACAAAAAAATATGATTCATAATTTGCCCATACAAATTAGTGAATCAATTCCATAAGAGTGTAATCATCGAAAAGAAATCAAAATAAGTATACTAGAATCTATGCAAAATCTATACCAAAGTTCATGCATTTGAATTCAATTACCTTAGCATGATATATATCCATCAGATAAACATGAAGGTAATGAAGACAAAATACTTGAGAAGGAGAAATCCAGTCGACTTGAATGCTCCCCCACAAAGTATGATCAGTCTAAATATAGATAATCATGAACTTTGAGATAAAATCTCAATAAGAAAAGCCAAATCAGTTTAAACTCAATCAAATAAGGATAACTTTTAGAAACTCGAATGAGAGAATTAAAAATAAATAATAATAATCATATATTCTCTCATCTAATACAAATCCAAATATCATGAACAACTCAACAAAATATTTTAAGTAAAAGAATATATGTCCATGATGAACTAGTTATACCACATATTAAGGGCATAAAATAATTGAATCAATTAATTAGCTCCCCCTTAAAATATGCGTATATAGTTCAAAGAATAATTTATTGCATAAAATAGATAAAAGAAATAATCACAAGATCTAAGGAGTATCCAAGATATGCATTTTTTCTTTCCTTTGATCAAATGCATATAAAATTCCAAACTCAAAACAAATATCATCTTTAGGTAAGAAAAGAAATCCAATAAATAAATGCTTAAAGATGAACAAACAAAATATATCTCCAATATATATATAAAAGAAATATTTCAATAAAAAGATTTTGAAAACTGTCTTAAATAAATGTTCGAATACGTACATTTAGTCCTCAGACTGAAAGTTTGCGATTCGAATCACAGAAACAAAAAGAATCCATAAATCGTAAATAAATCCATTTGAAGAAATAAACATAAATAGATAAATGTTCAAAGAAAAATGTATTTTAGATATATTGCATGTCAAAGGAATAATTGACTTGAAACAATTAACTACTCCACCTTTGCATGGTTATATCCAAAATAATAGTATAGATAAAATTTTAAAATCAAATTCAGAGACATATTTTCGAAAGTAGGAAACTAATTCAAAAATATTAGGTCTTCTTATCAAAGTTCATTTCTTTCCTTTTAAAGCCTTAGTACGGTGTCCACCTGACAACCGTAGGGTTAAAAAAAATAAACACTTTGAGAGAGAGATTCAATATGCATGACTTCTCCCCGCAAAGAATTACTGTTATAGACAGTAAGTAACTTGAATAAGAAGTAATAAAATAAAGCTCAAAATCATGAATATTACGAATATTACACAAGCTAAAGATGAAATCACAATACCATAATATTCAATGAGTAGTCACGAATACGAAAAACAATCATCTTTAGACAAAAGAAGAAATATCCATTAACTGAACATTTAAAAATAAAACAATCAAAAGATATTTCAAATTAGCATGATGAATAATCGTATAAGTCAAAAGATGACATAAATTGATCTATGCTATAGAATCTCACAATCGACAAGATAGATCAACATATGCTACCTTTTGTGAAAATATAAAGAGAGAATATTATCCATCAAATCTAAAATTCAAAATCCATCAGATAATAATTGCAACTAGATCTCAATAAATCTTTAGTTTATAAAGCGTTGATCAATCTTGGATTAGCTGTAGAGGTACTGTCCCAGCTAACGGAGGTTCACCGGGGAACACTTAAGTACCGCTTTGCTTCGACCGTAGTCGTGGTGACAGACAGACCCTTTATAGGCTTGTACCCAAAATAAATCTCTTCTTTAATAACCGAGGATTTAAGAAGAATTAGTGCAATATGAAATCAATTATATTCTATGGACTTAAAGAAATCTTAGAACAATGTAGCATGCAGCATAAGATGTATCAATTATATTTATCCATATGTGCTACAAAATCATTGGGTAACAATAAAATATAAAACATTTGTAAATCAAATGTAGGACCTAGATAGTTGATGTATTCTGGAACCTAGAGGACTGGGTTCAGTACCTTGGATCCAGAACTAGACGATAGTTGCAAGTACACCTTAATAAATCTTAAGTCTATAAAGTATTGATCACTTCGGGTTAGCTGTAGGGGCCGGTTCCCAGCTAGCGGTAGTCCGAAGACTAGTGCACCGTGTCGCTTCAGGCTATTTACACCTGTATGACAGAAGGACCCTTTCGGCTTGTTCCCAAAATGATTTCAACTCTTAAGAACTTAGATTCAAAGGAATATATGCAGTATCATCGAACAATATCGTCGAAATCCAGAATCCTTAAAGGAATTAAATACCCAAATAATGGTTTATCAAGATCAAGATATTTTTAAAAAAATATCATGTATCCAAAATGTCAACCAAAAAGCCAAGAAAAATATACATCATTAAAAGAGGCTTTGAGGAAGAAGCTAATAAAGAGAAGTACATAAATTGTTCAAGGAAATCAATAGCTTAAGTATGAGATAAGCACAAGTTTGAAACTTAGAACTTGAACTTAACTCATATATCCCATAAAGATATTTTAAGAAACATATCAGCAATATATGAATGATAATGCATTATTCATGTATCATTGATAAGCATAAAAAAATTATCGCAAGATCAGAAACATGCATAAATAAACTTTGTCAGACAAAGATGTAATTGATTCATAAGAAGTTAATAAAATTTGAGAATCAATAGTGAATATATTATGCAAGCACAAGGTTAACATAAAAATATATGTATATACTTTTCAAGTAAACAAGAATACTTGTACTAAACATACATACTCAAAAAATATTGATCAAAGTAGATATGACATGTTAAAGACAAATCAGTAAGAAGTGACCATTAAAAATATTAATGACGAAGAGCCAAAAACATATTCACCAAAACAAAATTAAGCTCCTATGCATGCTTCAAGAATAAAGATTAAAAGTAAAGAGCATACATTGACAAATGTGTCACACTAGTGAAAAGTGAGTAAATGACTATTTAGTGTGAAATAATCATTTAAGCTAAACAGCTAGTCAAGCTAGGATTATATATCACATTGATTCAAACAATAAACAATTAAAAAGATATAAATGAGATCTAATAGAAAGACATCAGTAAGAACATGCTAGATATTAAAAAACTATTTAAAAAGCATGTTACCGAAGTGGTTCTAGTGACCACACTTATGTTGCTGCAATTGCATGGAAGATGACCTTTGTAGCTTTGCAATCACCAACATGTTCCATGGTTCTATTTGACATGAGAAGCTTCACCTGCAATATTAGATGAAGACTTTGGTATCCAATACTTGGATCCACACTTGTTAGCTTTGGGAACCCATTTGCACAAGTTCATATCAACAAGTTTTCTAATCTGACAATTATTAGAAATATGTCCATTCATACCACAATAGTGACAGAAAGAATTAACATTAGTACTATGTGCAGCAGTATGAGAATGTGCAGTAGTGTGATATGATCTTCGTGGATACTTGTAATAGAAAGCATGGTTATGTGAAGCTTTAGCTTTGCTTGCTTCCTTTCTAAAAGATTTGACGTGTGTGACTTTGTGATGTGCTAAGTGTCTTGTGTTAGACTGAGTCGTAGGTTGTATTACCTGCTTCCCAAGTCTAATCTCTAACTTTTTAGAGTTAGCACAGATCTCATCATACTTAGCAGAAAGAGCATCAATTCTACATGAAGCAATAGAATACTTCTTCTTTTCTGATTCTAATTCCTCCTTAAGTTTAGCATTTTCTTGAGTGCTTTTCTCAATGCAATCAAGTGCCTCATGCAATCTAAACTTCAGTGTGGAAATCTCAGTAGAATTATCAGAAGTAGAAGTATCTTTAGCATCATTCAATAAGCAAGTAAGCTTTTCAATCTCACGCTTATAGGATCGAATATCCTTTCTAGCTTGCTTATATTTATCTAATACTTTCTTGTGTTCTTCTAACAGATTACTGAAAGCATCAGATAAATCATCATAAGAAAATTCACTCTCTCCAGAAAAACAATTATTTTGTACCTCGTTAGATAATGCCATTGTGCATAAATTTGTAGCTTGATGAGGTCTCTCTTCTTCTTCTTCATCTTCTTCTTCTTCTTCAGAATCGCTTGCTTCGCTTTCACACCATATGCCCGATGATCTTCCTTCATTTGATTGTTCGTAGTGACTCTCCTTTCTTGTAGTAGTATAATCTTCTTGGATGTGGTCTATCTTCTTGTAGTTGTCACATGCAAGTTCTTCTTCAAATAAGGGATTGTGTTGTACATTAAATCACAATTTCGACATGTACATATTTGTATCATTAAGAAGACTATCCTTCTCTCTGGAGTTGCTAGCATTGCTTTCATACCTGCACTCATAAGTAGCTTCAAGAACTTTCCAAATTTTATGAGATGTTGTGCAAGTAGAAATAAAATTGAATACATTTGTGTCTACAGCACAATAAAAGATATGCATAGCTTTTGCATCAAGGCTAGCTAACTTCTTCTCTTCCTCCGTGTAACTATAATAAGGCTTGTTGATTATAGAGGATGTGAGAATAGAAGTGATAGTAGGCTTCTTGTAGCCGGTGACAACAATTGACCATAAGTCAAAATCTAGAGACTTCAAGTAGAAGCTCATCCGTGTCTTCCAATAGCTATAGTTTGTTCCATCAAATAGTGGGAGTCTATTTGAGGATTGCTCTTCAGTTGTGAAGTACATGCTTGCCATATGTGATATAGTGATCTATGTAACAGCAGTTATAAAATAACAATATTACCTTGCTTTACCTGTATAACCCGATCTGATAATAAGGATCTGCTCCAAGGATGTTAAGCCAAATAATAGAGTCCTTGCTAGGATACCAATTGAAGGAGCAATTGGTATAAGCAATAATATCTCTATAAGGAGCACCTGCAATAATATTTCTAGAAGGAGCACCTGCTCTATATAACAAGCACCCGCTCTGATACCAATTGTAGGAACAATTGGGATCAGAATATATTACCTCTCGATGCAGTACTGGCTCTCTAGTTGAAGTACCTGCTTTGATACCAATTGTAGGACCGATTGTAGGAACGAGTTGTAAAGCGCAATACTCTAGAGGGGGGTGAATAGAGTAGGCAGCAGAAATTAACTATTTAAAAATATTAGTAACAAGATCACAGAATATATATCACAGATATGTAAATGAAAAGTAGAGAGTAGAGAGCAAACGCAAACATAAGGATGTATACTGGTTTTCCTCTGTTGAGGACTAGTCCAGTCGGAAGAACTCTAGCTTCCAGTTGAATCCACTATGGAAAATCACCACAAGTTTTCATCCGAAGATCTTGCAACTTCTACAACGCGAGCTTTGATCCGAAGTACTCGACCAACTTCAATTGTGAAGTGTGTAACTTCAATCAAGCCACTGATTACAACCACTCTGAAACTTCTAGACCGTACCGTACTGGCAAATCGACTAGAGGATTGTAACTGGCTTGGGATTTGAAAATGAATAGCTCAGAATACTTTGGAAGAAGTAGTAGGCTTATAGAGAAGAGATATGAAAGAGAATGAGTGAATAAGTGAGTTAAAATGATCGAAATCCTTCTCTATTTATAGTTTTTTCAAAGGCAGAATTCTGGCAGAATTTGGGCAGAATTCGGGCAGAACTCTATGAGAAAATCTCAGTGGGATCCGTAACTGCAGGAGGACCAAGTTCAAAAAGCAACGTTCACTAACCGAACTCTGGCCGAACTCTGGCCGAATTCTGGCCGAACTCTGGCCGAATTCTGTCCGAGTTCTGTTGGAGTTCTGTCAGGGTTTTTGTAAATTGGTTTTTGGGCTTTTTGAAAAGTCAGGCAGTTAGGAAGTAGTTTGGGCTTTTGTAAGTGGGCTTGTTTTTAAAATGAAAGGGTATTTTGAAAACGTTTCTTGGGTAGCCTATTTGCCAGTACGATGCAATGTACATCGTATTTCTAGACTCAATAAATATGTAAAATACATTGATGAAATAGGAAAACCAAGAGCCCCCTCGACCCCTGTCCGCTGACCGGGCAGCGGAACCCCCGATGCGAGGCCCCGGATAGGTCGTTAGGCGGTTCAGAGAAAGCTTCTTGTATGATGCCGTCTTTGGCCCATCAATAATTCTCTATTGCATATGTCCTGGTTTGACAAAGCTTGATCATGCTTACAGCATGTCTACAAATACATGTTAGACAAACGAAACCAATATGATACAAGCTTAGCAATATGTTATAGAACAATTAGGACAATGCTAATATTAGGACAATGCTAAGTTTAAGTAGCAACATGATAGTGATTACATGAATATTAGTGACGTCATTATGTTAAACTTAATTGATTAGCCATATTCAAAAACATGATATAATTATTGGGCTAACAACGCGGAGCTGACTTTCGATGCTCTGTTCGTCGCGCACAGAGCTCCGTCGCTGGTGAAAGAATTCATAGGCGAAGAGGATATGATCAGCCTCAACTTTCGTTTTGGAAGTTTAGGGTTTCGAGGTTTGTGCAAAAAGATATATAAATATCAAGTTACTTCCAACCCTAATACTAATGGGTTTTGGATTAACCCGATTCCCACTATTCCACGGATTCTCGCGCGCGCGGGGGGGTGGGTGGTGTGGTTTCCTTTTGCTCTGTTGCTGCTGTGGGCCAGCTCACTTTAAGTTAGCGGCTGTGCTCACCCTTTTTTTTTTCTATTCTAATTCTTTTTCTAATTCTTTTTCTTTTCTTATTCAAATTCTATTTCTAATTCTTTTTCTTATTCTTTTTTTTCTATTTCTTTTCTTTTCTTATTCAAATTCTATTTCTAATTCTTTTTCTTATTCTTTTCTAATTCTATTCTAATTCTTTTATTTTCTAATTCTTTTTTTTTCGAAAACTTAAGTATATATATATTTATTTAGATAAATATATCTATATATCCTTCTTTTAGCTAGCAAAATTATCACAAAAATTTATAATTAAATTCCTAAAATCCTAGATTGAATTATATTCCTTATTTATTAGAATACAAACATACGCACAAAAAATAATATATATATATACACACATACATTAATTATACTACTACGGTAGTAGCAAATAAATCCATATCTAATGAAAGGCATAGCAAAAATTAATTTAATTTATAAAAATCAATTATAAATTATGGGGGTTTACATCCTACCCAACTTAAAGAAAATTTTGTCCTCGAAATTAAACTAAGGTCGGGGGATCGAATGCAATACAAGGAAATTGATAGCAATTTAAAAGCTCAAATGCAAGACATACCTTCGTTTACAAATAAATGCGGGTAGCGGTTTCGGATGTCGTGCTTGCGCTCCCAAGTAGACTCCTCTGGCGAGTGATACTTCCATGCCACGCGAACCAATGGAATAGATTGATTCCGCAACACCTTCACTCGGCGATCGATGCTACCTACTGGTTGCTCTTCGTACGACAAACTCGGTCCAACTGTGATCTCGGAGTGATCAAGCACATGATTGTTGTCCGCCACGAACCTTTTCAACTGAGATACATGGAATACGTCATGCACTCCCTCTGGCGACGGTGGCAATGCCAATCTGTAGGCAACCTCTCCAACACATTCCAAGACATCGAAAGGGCCGATGTACCTTGGACTCAACTTGCCACGTCTTCCGAATCGAATTGTGCCCCTAGTGGAGGATATCTTCAAGAACATATGGTCACCCTCTTTGAACTCTAAGGGTCGACAACGATTATCTGTCTACTGCTTCTGACGATCCTGCGATGCTCGCAGGTGGTCCTGAATTTTCTTCACTGTCTCCACTATGCTCAAGACCAACTCGGGACCCAATAGCTGTCGCTCTCCTATATCGCTCCAACAAACAGGAGACCGACACTTTCTACCATACAATGCTTCAAACGGAACCATCTGAATGCTCACTTGATAGCTATTGTTGTAGGAAAACTCAACAAGATAGAGATGGTCCTCCATGAACCGCCAAGATCAAGCATGCACACTCTCAATATATTCTCTAGCGTCTATATGGTACGCTCTGACTAGCCGTCTGTCTGCGGATGGTATGATGTGTTAAACTTCAATCGAGTGCCCAAACTCTCTTGCATGCTCCTCCAAAAGTGCGAGGTAAATCTCGAGTCATGGTCCGACACAATACTAACAGGCACACCATGCAATCTCACAATCTGCTCCATATACATCTCTGCCAATACCTCTGTCGACTGGCCCACTCTAAAATGTAAGAAATGGGCTGACTTCGTAAGTCTATCAATAATCACCCACACTGCGTCACGTTCCCTAGGACTCCGAGAAAAACCCGTGACGAAATCCATAGTAATGTGCTTCCACTTCCACTCGGGAATGGGTAGCGGTTGTAATATTCCGGCCGTCCTCTGGTGCTCCGCCTTCACTTATTGACATACCAAGCACTTGGCAACGAATCGAGCTATCTCCCGCTTCATTTCGTGCCACCTATAATACTGTCGTAAGTCGCAGTACATCTTGGTTCCTCTGGGATGAATAGAGTAAGTCGAACTGTGAGCCTCTGTCATTAGCTCCTGCCGTAGCTCTCCATTAGGAACATAAATGCGATCACCACATCGTAATGTCCCATCTGAGTGGATCCTTAAACCTGTCTGCTCTCTTGCTTCAGTCCTCTCTTTGAGCCGTCGAAATCTAGCATCATTGGGTAATGCTGCCTTGATGCGCTCTACCAATGATGATTGTAATTGAAGGTTGGCTAATACGTCGTCTGCTCCAGGCAATACTACCTCAATACCAAGATGCTCAAAGTCTCTAATCAATTCCTTCTGCGTAGTCAGAAAGTGTGCCATGGGCTTACGACTTAATGCGTCTGCCACGACATTAGCCTTGCCCGGATGATAATGAAGCTCGATCTCGTAACCTTTCATCAACTCCAACCAACGTCGCTGTCGCATATTCAAATCTTTTTGTGTGAATACGTACTTGAGGCTCTTATGATCAGTGTAGATATCAACCTTCTCGTCGTACAAGTAGTGTCTACATAGCTTCAAAGCAAAGATAACCACTGTGAGCTCTAGATCATGGGTCGGATAATTCTTCTCGTGCACTCTAAACTGTCGCGATGCATATGCTACTACACGCCCATGCTCCATTAATACACATCCTAATCCCTTTCCGGATGCGTCACTGTAGATCACAAATCCTCTCGGGCCCGATGGTAGTGTCAATATCGGTGTTGTGGTCAATCGCTTCTTCAACTCATCAAAAGCGGCTTGGCACTCGTCTTTCCATACAAACTCCTGATCCTTGCAAGTTAATCGAGTCATAGGCCTCGCTATTCGAGAGAAATCTTCCACGATCCGTCGATAGTAACCCGCAAGTCCGAGAAAACTTCTCACCTCGAAAGCTGATGTGGGAGCGGGCCAAGATTTGACTGCTGTGATCTTCTCTAGGTCTACTGATATACCATCGCCCGTAACAATATGACCAAGAAATGATACCTCCTTGAGAAAGAAGTCACACTTGCTAAGCTTCGCGAAAAGAGCTCATTCCTCAATGTTCCCAAAACTATCCGTAGATGCTGCTCATGCTCCTCTTGACTCTTGGAGTAAATCAAGATATCATCTATAAAAACTACTACAAATTTGTCCAAGTATTGGTGAATGATCTTGTTCATCAAATTCATGAAGACTGCGGGTGCATTGGTCAAACCGAAGGGCATGACCAAGAACTCGTAGTGTCGATACCATGATCGAAAAGCCGTCTTTGCAATATCTTTCTTTCGAACCTTCAATTGGTGATAGCCCGATCGTAAGTCAATCTTGGAGAATACTTTTGCTCCACTCAGTTGATCGAATAGATCATCTATACGCGACAAGGGATACTTGTTCTTTATCGTCACTGCATTTAATGCTCTGTAGTCAATGCACATACGCACTGTCCCATCTTTCTTCGGCACAAAAAGAATGGGTACACCCCATGGTAACGCACTGGCACGAATAAATCCCTTCTCTAATAAGTCATCAATCTGCGTCTTCATCTCTACCAACTCCTTTGGTGCTAGACGATAAACTCAAGATGAAATAGGCTCGGCTCCGGGAATAAGCTCAATAGAAAACTCAATATCTCGGTCAGGGGTAGTCCTGGCAATTCCTCGGGGAATACATCCTCGAACTCGGTGATAATAGGGTGCTGAGGAGTGTCATGCATCATCATATGAGTCCCCGATGCGGGTGCCTCACAACTCTCTCCGTCTTCTTTGGTGAACTCAAACTCTACCGCATTCGATGGTCTAAAGATAATACTGCCCCTATGGCAGTCTATGAGCGAAATGCTGGCTCAACCAGTCCATTCCAAGAACCACATTAAATGTCGGCATAGGAAATACAAGAAGTCGTGCCATCATCTCCCTGCCACTTATCACTACAGGACAAAAGTCTACAAACACCACTAATAGGTACAACTCCTTCTCCAGTGAGGATTCTAACATTCTTAGCTAAGGATGTGATGGGAATATTGTGTCTAGTGGCAAAACTAGTGGCTATGAATGAATGAGTGGCTCCAGTATCAAATAATGTAAAAGTATGAAAAGATGCAACTAAACCCATACCTGCTATAACCTCTGCCTCTGTCTCTATATCCTCAACAGCAAGTGAGAATACCTTCCCATGATTCTGTCCGGGGCCCTGAGCTCGGGCCCTCTCAAACTTTGCTGACTGAGGTGGTAATGGCGGGCGAGGTGCTTCTGCCACTGGCTGAGGTGCTGGAAGTGCTGGGGCTAAGGACTGTTGTTCCGGACAATCTTTCACCTTGTGCTGTCCTGACCCGCATCTCAAGCATGATCCAAGTCGAATTCGACAGTCCTCCAAGACGTGTCCCTGCTTTCCACAAAAGTTGCAGGTTCTGATAAGGTGTGGGCCTCTGCTGGAACTGTCCGGTGGCCCTCCTAATAGGTCCACTTTGAGTAGCCCGAGCTGGTGTAACTGCTTGGGTATGGTGCCTCGATGTCTGCTGCTGCTCCTTGCGAAGAATCTCCAAAGCACGAGCTTCTTCCAAGACAGCTGAATGGGAGACTCGAGATTGGGTAGTCGTATAAGACTTGAGCTCTGGTGCAAGCCCTTGGTGAAATCTTCTTGCCTTCTCTAACTTTGTCAGAATCAATCCCGCACCAAATCGACTCAGGCGATTGAACTCTGAGTCATACTCATCAACTGTCTTATCCCCTTGCTTCAGATGAAGGAACTGGTCATAGAGACCATCTCAAACATGAATAGGGAAGAACCTATCATAAAACGCATCATAGTACTGTTTCCAGGTGATCCCAGTGCCTAGTCGTCTCTCTTCCGCCTTCCACCAGTGGTGAGCATTGTCTTCTAACAGTAAGTCCACTGCTGTCATCCAATCTCGAGCTGGCAACTGGGATGCCTTCAGTAGCTTCTCGGTACTAATAAGCCACTATGACACCTCTAATGGCTTCTCTGTTCCTCTAAAGGCCTTGGGGTTCATATCGGTGAAATTCTTGATAGAGCCTTCATAAGGATGCAGAGCCGGTACTGGTACTGGTGCTGGAGGTGGTGGTGGTCTAGCCAATGCTGCCATCATTGTCTGTCTCATCAGCTTAGTTTGCTGCCACTGAGCCTGCATCATGGCATACATAAACTGAGAAGTAGGGCTCCCATCAGTCGGTGGTGGAGGCATCTGAGGTCCCGACTGTGGGGAAAATGCTGAGAGAATGGTGGTGGTGGAGGCAGTGGTACATTCCCTTCCGGTGGCATGGTAGTAGTCTGTCCAGCCTGGCTGCCTAGAGGTGCAGCGATCTCTGGGTACTCCATCATCGGTGTCGTAGTAGGCTGCGACAGTCCTGAATGGTATGGTGTCGCAGGAGTCATAGGAGGATTCTGTCCCTCCGGAGTAGCCTCTTCACCAAACGTGAGGGCCAAGGCAGAAGTGCGTCCGCTTCTTAAATACATAATGTTGGCACGAGGAAGATAAGTTGATAATAGGAAAGATTAGATATGAAGTAAATCGAATAATCAAGGAAGTTTCGATAAGTTTGGAAGTCAAGAGGTAGTAGTAGTTATGGATGAGATATTCCTATTACTATATGCAGGCTTGTTTGGCACAGTCATCTAACCCAACAATATTACTAAGGACCTGCACGGGCCACCACAAAAATATGTAATACCTCAGTCCCAAAATACGTAGGACCAAGTACATGAACATGCCAGCTGCACATATACGAAGAATACTCCAATATATGGAATCCTCATATATATACATAAGCTGTAAATAAAATAATAACAGGCCAGAATAACATATCTAATCTCATCACAGCTCAACACAGAAGGTAATATAGTCCAAATACATAAATAAGAGTATCCAAAGATAGCTGGGTGAACATACTAACTCCTAACAGCTATGAAAAAAAGTCTCACAAGATCGGAGTCCAACCTCCGCAAAATAGAAAGAAATGAGATGTAAAAATAATGTCCACTAATGTCTCAAAATAAGGAATAGACTAGAAATCAGTAGTGACTGTCTCGTCATCGATGTAAGATGGATCCAGCGCCGCTCCGTACTCCTGTGGAAAGTCATCTAATCCTGGAAAGATAACCAGGTCCTCAGGGGACATAGCAAGATACAAGAAAATACCATGCCATATAAATTGTGATGATATAATAGAAAGAAAAGGAATGTATGCAATAGGGTGCCTACCAGTTCTATAGTGACAATGCAGTTAAGAACAGACCTTCAACGCATGGGTATCTGGCTCAGTAGCAGTAACTCAGGTGTGGCCCCATCAGGATACCAGGGATCTCAAAGCATAACATTCCTCGAATGTAAGAGGCCAGCAGTATCAGTAATAGGAAAGTGCATAAGGACCCATACGTTAAGGAAACTGTTCTCCCCACCCAATGCCTAGTAGGGTCACATCCATGACTCATGAACCTCTAGTAACTACCAAGTCTTCTAGCATACAATTCTATTGGCAATTATTCCTATCCGTCGCACGCTCCATACGTATCGGTGGCCAGCCGACTACGTGGATACGTGTCCTACATGTGACTCACATCACGTGATACAACAAGTGTCAAGGCCGTATGAGATATAACAATACCTCACCATCAATGGGTGGTCACTAGACTAAGTCAATGCAAGAGAAAATAATAAAACGAGAAAAACAACCAATATAGTCGCTTGCACCCAAGTGTGACTTGGACGCACAGTTTTATAATATCAAGAAAAAAGAAATGCTGAAAATAACAACTAAAAATAAGAATATAATAATCACAGAGTAGGGTGGCAAGGTATCTTGCCTGCGGTGCGAGAAGGGCAAATCCAAGAGTAGCAAGTATCAGCACCAAAATTTACAAATCACAGATGACTCCAGACGCTGAAACAAACATCAAAAATAATTCGGTGAAGAAGATATACCTAAGAAACGCCTGTCCAAAAGTTAAATTCTGGAACAGGGGCAAAATCGTAATTTTGGGTCAAAACGATGTCCACCGTTGGACTCGCTTTGCACCGAAACGCGTGCCAAAGTCTACGGTCTCTAAAGTCGCCAAACTATATGTCTACAGTTTTAGTTTGAGGAGAGGAACTCAACGGTATGTCCAGTTTTGGATTCCGATGAGCCGTGTACAAATTCGCCCGTTTGAGTGGGTCACGGGCCCGCTAAAAAGGGGTTCCGCTTCGACCTTCTCAGAATCGAACCAAACTTGGCATACAAGACAATAATTTCGATTCGGACCTATTGGCGCAAGTTTTGTTTCGAATCAACGATTGTACACGAAGTTAGGACGAAGTTTGCAAAAGGCCGATACGGGGTATCTTGACGGATACGGACTGATTTCGTCGTGCACACACGACAAAACTGAGTTCCGTCAGTTTCCACAAGTCGACAACGTCCATACGCGCCTTTCGATGCATATAGCGTGCAACCACATCGCCCGGTTTGTCGGGACGCACGCCATATCGGACAAAATTCAGAAAATTAATATAATTTACCACATGTTTTTCCTCAACTTCAACATCAATCTACTTTTTACACGCTAATTGAAACGATGATCAAGAAGATGCGTTGCGATCTCGGTTAGGTCGTCTTTTATTGTTTTTAATTAGTTCTTAGAGTACTTTACTATACAGCAAGATAATTGGCCGACAAGTTGTCGTTTTAAAACAGTTTTATAGTATTACAGAAAACAGATTTTTGTTCAACTTTGTCTCGTTTTTTCGAGCAAGTCGATGGGTTGTTTGCGAAATCCACCTAGAGGATCTCGAAGAGGGTCAAGTCTACTTTCCAGAAAATCTTACGGATCAAAAATTGGTGTTACGAGTAAAAAGTTACGCCATGGGGAAGTAGGGTACCTTGAGTGGGAAAACTGCTCCGTGGGTGACGCGGGGCTGACTTCCGATGATCCGTTCGTCGCGCACAGAGCTCCGTCGCAGGTGAAATAAATTTGTAGGCGAAGAGGATATGATCAGCTTCAACTTTCGTTTTGGAAGTTTAGGGTTTCGAGGTTTGTGCAAAAAGATATATAAATATCAAGTTACTCTCAACCCTAATACTAGTGGGTTTTGGATTAACCCGATTCCTACTGTTCCCCGGATTCTCGCGCGTGGGGGGGGGGGGGTGGGGTGGGGGGGGTTCCTTTTACTCTGCTACTGCTGTGGGCCCACTCACTTTAAGTGAGCGGCTGTGCTCACCCTTTTTTTCTATTCTAATTCTTTTTCTAATTCTTTTTCTTTTCTTATTCAAATTCTATTTCTAATTCTTTTTCTTATTCTTTTTTTTTCTAATTATTTTCTTTTCTTATTCTAATTCTATTTCTAATTCTTTTTCTTGTTCTTTTCTAATTCTATTCTATTTCTTTTTTTTTCTAGTTCTTTTCTTTTTCCGAAAACTTAAGTATATATATATATATATATTTATTTAGATAAATATATCAATATATCCTTCTTTTAGCTAGCAAAATTATCACAAAAATTTATAATTAAATTCCTAAAATCCTAGATTGAATTATATTCCTTATTTATTAGAATACAAACATGCGCACATAAAATAATATATATATACACACATACATTAATTATACTACTACGCTAGTAGCAAATAAATCCATATCTAATGAAAGGCATAACAAAAATTAATCTAATTTATAAAAATCAATTATAAATTATGGGGGTTTACAGATATATAGTTAAATATTTGCATAAAGCTATATAGAAACACATATATTCATATATAATGGAAAAATTATGAAACAAAGCCAAAGGTTGGTTTCCTCGAATCCGAAATCTCATATAAGTCCTGTAAACTCAGATTTTAGAAGCTAAGAAGTTGGAAATCAAAATATCACATTTAATTCAAAATCGAAAACTAAAGAAAAATAACCCAATTCACACAACGGCCCAAAATACAAAATACTCCAAACGAACCTGCGAAACTTGGCATACACATTGGTCTCGACCCACGTGATGTGTTCGTATACTCTCGGGTTCGAAAACGTGTCCGTGTTATGTCCACAGAACGCGTATCGGAATTTCCCGATACCGCGTGGTACGCGTGCGTTCTCGCTCGTTTGAGCGCCGCACACGCAACGAAACGCCACGTGCTTGTGCACATAGCTGGGGGGGTCCGGGGGTAGGTCTAGGACACGATGACACGATGACATGCTGTGCCAAAGCGGCACACGCAGCCCCCGCACCCGCGCGGCCAGCTGTGCGTGCCCTCGTGCACGCGGTCCCGGCCTCACTGCTCCCTCGTCGGGCCACGTTACGACTCAGGGTTCGCACTATGGGTCGTCTAGGTCTAGGTCGATATGTTCCGGGTCCTAGAACAGGTCTTCGCGGCATCGTGTGCACGCACGAAGTCCTTCTCCGCGACAAAAATGACAGGCTGAATGCACAGTGGCTGAGCGGTGCACGCGCGATTTCTCCGCACTCGCTCAACAAAAAGTCTTGAAATTTTACGAGCATAAGGGCAGAGGTTGCCCCCACGTCCTCACAAATTTTCATGCAAAAATACGCTCTGTGCATCGAGAAATCACATGCGGACAACAGGGCACGCACGGTCTCATGCACAGGATCCGTGGACGTGCTTCCGTTGCCCGAAACGTCGTTGAAACGATGTCAAACCCAAATCCTTCTTCATGAAAGTTTATCAAAATCATATTATATAAACATCCATGAATTTGGAAACCAAAAACAACAACTTTCTATCCTAAGCGGCATTTCGTCGAACACGTGCCGTAAGGGACCGACACGGGCTCGATACCTCCATCAAACGGAGTCGAAATCCTACCAAATTTGCAATGGTAGATTAGAATTTTACCTATTGAGTGTCAAAACTCAGTGATCGGGGCTCCTCGGTTGTCGTGTCGGCCAATTTCCCTCCAGCAAAAATCTCTATTTCCACTCCAAAAATGCTCCAACAGATCCTCCTCTCCTGGACAAGCGCAACGTAGTTCGCTTGGGAAGAAACGGACTCCGGATGAAGGAAATAGGTGTTTTCGAGGGATGGATCTTTTAGGATTTCTTTGTGGAGGCTCAAAATTTTCACAAATGATGAAAAGAGGAGGGGGTGCTACTATATTGGGCGGCCAAGGGGGTCTCTAAGGGTTAGGGTTTCACTTGGGCCAACTCCTTCTCAATTAGAAATGGGCCCAAGTCAAAAAGCTTAAAGGCCTACATGCAAAAAGACTAAATAAATAAATAAAAGTTTAAAAATAATCTAATGCATAAAAATAAATTCTAAAAATGAAACTAACAATCCTAATGCATGGTTAGACCCCTATACAAGTC
This sequence comes from Iris pallida, assembly GCA_029216955.1. Classification (NCBI taxonomy): domain Eukaryota; kingdom Viridiplantae; phylum Streptophyta; class Magnoliopsida; order Asparagales; family Iridaceae; genus Iris; species Iris pallida. The sequence continues at coordinate 15,747,579 of JANAVB010018600.1, read as the reverse complement.
CACTAAGGTTAAACCAGTTGCTAGCACAATCATAGGTCAACATATTCAGGAAATCACTCATAAGGCCAAAAATGGCTAAAAAGACTAAAATATCCTTCTATGAAAAAGTGGATACTACAAATCTACCCCCCTTAAAATAATTTTATCCTCGAAATTAAAGACAAAATGCATGATTAATAAAGAACAAAATTATACCTCAAGACTGGAAAAGATAGGGGTATCGTTCGCGCATCTCATCCTCCCTCTCCCAGGTGGACTCTCCTGGAGAGTGATGCTTCCAAGCTACGCGAACTAAGGGTATCGACTGGTTCCGCAACACCTTCTTCTGTCGGTCCAGAATCTCCATAGGCTGCTCTGGATAACTGAGAGTAGGTCCCACCTCAATCTCAGAATGGTCCAGTACATGGCTAGGATCTTCCACATACAGTCTCAACTGCGATACGTGAAATACATTGTGGACTCCCGCTAAGGAAGAAGGTAAGTCCAGTCTGTATGATACGTCGCCGACCCTTCCGCTGATAACGAAAGGTCCGACATAGCGTGGGCTAAGCTTTCCTCCTCCACCAAAACGAATAGTACCTCGAGTCGGTGAAATCCTCAAGAATACCATATCTCCAACCTAGCACAAGCATGGTCTCAATTAACTAAAATAATCACACGAACAACCAAACAAAAATAAACAAGATTCTAATCATAAGTCTAAGCTATACCTCAAACTGCAAAGGTCTCCGGTGGCTGTCGGCCCAATGCCGCTATCTGTCCTGTGCCACGCGAAGTCGATCCCTGATGAGCTTTACCTTCTCAGCTGCGTCCACAACCATCTCAGGTCCCAGTAAAGCTCGCTCTCCAACATCGTCCCAAGACAAGGGAGCACGACACCTACGCCCGTACAATGCCTCGAATGGTGACATACCAATGCTGGCCTGGTAACTGTTATTGTATGCAAACTCTACCAAGTACAGGTGATCCTCCCATGATCCTCCAAAATCCAGAACACAAGTCCGCAGCATGTCCTCGAGAGTCTGAATAGACCTCTCCGACTGTCCGTCCGTCTGAGGGTGGTATACAGTACTGAATTTGAGCTGAGTGCCCAAACTAGTCTGCAAACTCTGCCAGAAATAGGAAGTAAAGCGACTATCTCGATCCGAGACAATGCTCACCGGCAGTCCATGTATCATGACAATCTGCCGCATATACAACTCTGCTAGCTTCTCCGAAGACGTCCCCACTCTGAATGGCAAAATGTGGGCCGATTTGGTCAACCTGTCCACGATGACCCAAATCGTGTCTTTCCCTCCTGATGAACGCGGCAATCCTGAAACAAAATCCATCGTGATGTGTTCCCACTTCCACTCCGGAATGGACAATGGCTGCAACAGTCCTCCTGGCTTCTGCCTCTCAGCCTTAACCTGCTAACAGACTAGGCACCTGGCTACGAAGCATGCTACTTCCCGCTTCATCCCATACCACCATACATGCTCCTTCAAGTCTCTATACATCTTATTGGTACCTGGATGTATAGTGTACTGAGAGCGATGGGCCTTCTGCATAACCTGCTCTCGAAGCTCTCTGCTAGGCACACACAGTCTGGAACCGTGCCTTAATATGCCGTCCTCCGCAATGATGAACTCTGTATCTGCCAATCCTGCTTGAACCTGCTCTCGGATACACCGTAGAGTAACATCGTCGAACTGAGCTGACTTGATCCTCTCCATCAAGTCTGACTAAATCTGCAGGCCCCATATCTGCATCTGAACTCCTGGTACGATCACCTCGATCCCCAAACTCTCCAAATCTGCTAATAGATGACGATCCACCGTCAAGCACATAGCTACCGGATATCTACTCAAGGCATCGGCAACCACATTGGCCTTCCCTGGATGGTACTGCAATAAAATATTGAAGTCCATCAACTCCAACCATCTGCGCTGCCTCATGTTGAGCTCTTTCTATGTAAACACATACTTCAAGCTCTTGTGGCCTGTGAAGATCTCCACACGCTCTCCGTATAGATAGTGCTTCTACAGCTTCAGAGCAAAAATAACTGCCGCCAACTCCAAATTATGGGTAGGGTAGTTCTTCTCATACGGACGAAACTGCCTGGATGTATAGGCAATCACCTTCCCATGCTGCTGCAAGACACAACCCAAACCCTTCCCTGAGGCATCACTGTAGATAGTGAACCCGCCTGATCCTGATGGCAACGTCAAAATCGGGGCTATCGTCAGTCGCTTCTTCTGCTCATCAAAAGCAACCTGACACTCCTCTGACCAGACAAACTCTGCGTCCTTCCGGGTCAGCCTATTCAATGGTTCTGCAAACTGGAAGAACAAACCTCCTGTAGTATCCTGCCAATCCCAGAAAGCTTCTGATCTCTGCGACCGAACTCGGTGCTGTCCATGCCTCAACTGCTCTAATCTTCTTCGGGTCGACTGAGATCCCATCTCCGGTCACCACATGACCTAGGAAATCAACTCGATCCAAGAAGAACTCACACTTCGAGAGCTTATCGTAAAGCTGCTCCTTCCTAAGAGTCTCCAGAATCACTCTCAAATGCTTCTCATGCTCCTCTGGGGTCTTCGAATACACCAAAATGTCATCGATGAACACCACCACGAATTTATCCAAGTACTGGTGGAACACCTTGTTCATCAAGTTCATGAACACCGTCGGGGCATTAGTTAACCCAAGCGGTATCACCATGAACTCAAACTGGCCATACCGAGTCCTGAAAGCTGTCTTCGGAATATCCTCCTTCTTCACTTTCACCTGGTGATATCCTGACCTCAGATCAATCTTGGAAAATACCTTCACTCCGTTCAGCTGATCGAACAGGTCATCGATCCTCGGCAACGGGTACTTGTTCTTGATCGTGAGGCTATTGATGCCCTGTAGTTGATACACATCCGTACCGATCCATCCTTCTTCGGTACAAAGAGTACTGGCGCACCCCATGGTGAAGAACTCGATCGGATGAAGCCCTTGTCCTGTAACTCATCCACTTGCTTCTTCAGCTCCACTAGCTCACTGTTGTTCACTCTATAGACATGCTGAGATATCGGCTCTGTACCGGGTACCAAGTCTATAGAGAACTCCACATCCCTGTCTGGAGGCAATCCTGGCAACTCCTCCGAAAATACATCCATAAACTCAGCTATCAGTGGATGTGGCACACTCTGCTCCTCTGCTGATGCTCTGCAGAAAACTCTGCTGTTCTGCTCTGACTCCCGCCTCGTGAACTCGAACTCTGGATCTCCTGGCATGCTGAAAAGAACTCTACCCCCGTGGCAATCTATACTGGCATGGTGCCTGCTCAACCAATCTATACCGAGTAGAATATCGTAGTTCGGTAGTGGCATCACGAGCAGACTCACATCCAGTTCTCGGCCTCCCAAAACTACTCTCCGTTCCTTGTAAACATCACTGACGAGGATAATACCACCCCCAGTCGTGATCTTACAAGTCCTAGGCAAAGGTTCAGAAGAAAGTTGGTGTCTAATGGCAAAAGATACAGACACGAAGCTATGGGAAGCATCCGAATCAAATAATACGAATGCAGGAAAAGAGTCGATAAGAACAGAACCTGCTATCAGATCGCCTACTGCCTAGGCATTTTTTGCTGCCATGGCGAAAGCTCGCCCATGCTGGCCTTCTTTAGTCTGCTGCTGGTGCTGAACAAACTTCTGTTGCTGAGTCGGTAAGGGTCCCCTCTGCAGCTCCACTGGTGCCTTGGTTTCTGCTCCCTGTCCTTTACGCCCGAAAGCCCCAGGACAGTCCCTCAACTGATGCTCTGATGAACCACAGAGTAGGCACTTGCTTAGCCTCTTCCTGCACTCACTCTACCTGTGCCCTGGCTTCTTACAGAAGTCACAAGTAGTGGCCTGCTGCTGTCTCGATGCCTGCTGGCCCTGTCTCTGTTGTGCATGCTGGAAAGACCTCTGCTGATGCTGTTGCTGAAAATGGGACTTCTTGGCCGGTCCTCTACTGCTGCCGGCTGTATGGGAATCATGGCCTCTCTTCTATTTTAGCTCCAAATCATCCTCTGCTGCTATGGCTCCTATCAAAATTCCCTCAAATGTAGCATTCTTGTTGCTCTTGGTTAATGACTTGACTTCCTAGACCAAACCCTTCCAGAATCTTCTAGCCTTTGTTGTCCCGCTAAGGCCCTCCACAAATCTGCCCAGGTGGCAGAACTCCCCGACATACTCCTCTACAGTCTGGTTTCCCTGAACCAGGTTCTCAAACTGCGTCTCCAATGCGCCAAGTGCAGTATCAGGGAAGAACTTCTCCTTGAAAAGCTTCTTAAACTCCTTCCAAGTTTGCCCTATTGTACCAACCCTGGGGTCAGTCTAGTACCAAGTGCGGTAAGGTCCTGCATCATATTGCCTGCTGCTTCCACCTGGAGTCTAGCCGGTATCTCTGCGAGACGAAAAATCTCCTCTATGTGCTCGATCCAATCGTCCGCGTAAAGGATACCCTCCGTACCCTTGAAGTCTCGCAGCCTCATCTTTTGGAACTCTTGAATACCTGGAGTCCTCGACTAGTATGGCTGAATCTGCCCTCCCTGAGGTTGGAAAGTCACCCTCTCTACTGCCACCATCGCTAACTTGTGGGCATTATCAATGCCCTGCCTCATGTCCTCTGACTGACGTCGCTGCGTCTCCATCATCTGCTGAATAAAAGCGAAACACTGTACCACATCAATTGTCCACTGGGCGGTGGTGGTAGCATTCCCTGAACTCCTGGGTAGTCCTCGGAGCTGGTGGAGGAGCACCCCCAAAAGTAGAAGATAGGCCCACCTGAGCTGGAACAAGAGGCACTGTGGTCCCTAGGGCCTGCTGGGTCGGACGAGAAGTAGCCGACCTCTCAGTGGTATTCCTGAGACCAGAGCGCTGCGATCGTGTCTCCACCATCCTGAAGACAGATCAAACAAGGAATCAATTACTGAAAAAGAAGCAAATTTATCAAAGAAGGACAGTTGTTTTCAAAAGGAGATAATTAACAACAAGAATTGATAAGAGTTTTTCCTAATGTGATTGAGTACCTTAACTTATCCTATATCCTACTGCAGGTTGTAATGATACTCTAGTCCGAGTACCACTACGAATCACACTAGTTGTGATTGGGTCCACCTTACTGGAGCCCCAATCAAAGAAGGTAGACCACGAACCTAACTTTCTCTCTCAGTTCCGTAAACAGAAGAAGAAGAAGTCTGCCGACAGATAGCCAGCAAGTTGTCATATCTGAAGGAGTCTATATGGGTACTCGGTCAAGGACGAAATTCCGTATAGACGACGTGGACTCCCAAGCTGGAGGTGATGATCCTTCAACCGGGGGTAGTATTCTCTTAGTATCTGAAGTATATGACCTTCACTTTCACGACCCGCACAAAGTACAAGGGCACGAGAAGTGACGAACGCCCAGCCTATGCCGCAGTGTCGGCAGTAGAACGCTGTCCTGAGTCACAGTATCTAACACAGTCTAAAATAAACTCTGAATGGAGAGTAGAATAATAAGTAACTCAATCACAATACTAAGATAGAATAGAAGAAAGAATCTCAAGAGAGTCACAGATAAAAGTCTAAGTGTAAACCACCAGAATAAATCTCAGGTACAACTCATAAAGTCTCAAATAGAAATACAAATAAAGTACTAAGTCTCAGCTAGACCATAAGCAAGTCCTCAGTGACTGTAGAATCCTCCCGAGGGTACAGTCGCCAGTTTCATCTAAGCCAATGCCATAATAAGTAGGGCAGTACTCCTTATCAATACCTGTAAATTTTTTAACATGCCCAGTCAGGACAAAATGAGCACATATCTCTCATAACAGTTCATATCAGGAATTGACATATAAAACAAGCTATAGAAAACTATACATGAATCACTGTAAAGGAAATCAATAAGAGAGTGACTATAAATGAGATATAATATGATAAATAGAGAAATGTAACCTTCTACGTGATTCAGAGCATGTATTGGTTATGAAAACGGTTTAGGTTGCATATGGATACAGCTACGGAGTGCACATGAATACCTACTAGGGATAATGATCACATAACCAACTACACTCTCCCTGCCCCCAATCAATACACAAGGATCAATGCATGTTATGTTATTGCACATGGATAACAACTACTGTATACATGGAGCTCGTATGGTCATGAGTATACATGAATAACATATGAGTACACATGGATAAATATAAATACATGGAGTACATGATGGCCATGATAAAGTACATGAACATGATATACTCGATGTATCCGACGGGATAACATCACATAAAAAGATCCATAGGGTACTAATCTGTGTGAACATCGTGTCAGCATCAAGTATACTAGTTTATAACAAGAGAACATATCCAAAGAAGTATGAAAAGATTAGAGAATGTACTCGCCTGGCAAATCAAACTGCTGATGATAAGGTGTAGCTAAACTGGGGCAATATAAACCTATTTAAAATACACACATGTCACAACCAAGTCTACAATATCAAAAGAAACAGCTACAATGCAAGACTACAAGCTTCTAGGTCCATTTTGGTCAAAGTCAACCCTTGGTCAACTCTGGTCAAACTTGGTCAACGCTGGTCAAACCTGGTCAAACCTGGGTCAACTAGTTCGTCTACTAATTTCTAGGTCATACACAAAATTTTAGGTCATTTGGAGTTCGTTTGAGTTGAATTGGATCAAGTTTGACCCAAAGTTGACTTTTGTCAATTTGGTCAACTTGTCGGCCAATTCGACTAAACTAAGCTCGAAATGACAAACCAAATCTGTCCTAGGGCTCCTATAGTTATATACACAACTACAATCTAAGCTAAGAGAATTAGCAAGCATATATATATATATATATATATATATATATATATATATATATATATATATATATATATATATATATATATATATATATATATACATATAGGTATATACATACATGTGTATATACAATACAATCAAACCTTATTTCTAACAAAAGATGATGTGTGTGTGTGTACTGGTGCTTACTGAAATAAGGTAAATCTGAGATTAAAAACAGTAAAATGCAACCATGGAATTACTCAAAATAATATACTATTTATATACATATATACAAAGTAAGAAACTACATATATATATATATATATGTATCTATATACACAACGTTTAAATGGAAAGATACGCAATGATGCGAGATAAATAAAGAGTCTAAAATCAGGAATAATATCTCCCTCGACCCATTCGCAATATATATGCATTAGGAAATGGATTTCAACGGAATTATATATATATATATATATATATATATATATATATATATATATATATATATATATATATTTTAACTATATATATATATATATAGTTAAATATATGCATAAAGCTATATAGAAACACATATATTCATAAATGATGGAAAAATTATGAAACAAAGCCAAAGGTTGGTTTCCACGAATCCAAAATCTCATATAAGTCTTGTAAACTCAGATTTTAGAAGGTAAGAAGTTGGAAATCAAAATATCATATTTAATTCAAAATCGAAAACTAAAGAAAAATAACCCTATTCACACAACGGCCCAAAATGCAAAATACTCCAAACGAACCCGCGAAACTCGGCATACACGTTGGTCTCGACCCACGTGATGCGTTCGTATACTCTCGGGTTCAAAAACATGTCCGTGTCATGTCCACAGAACGCGTATCGGAATTTCCCGATACCGCGTGGTACGCGTGCGTTCTCGCTCGTTTGAGCGCCGTACACGTAACGAAATGCCACGTGCTTGTGCACATAGCTGGGGGGGTCCGGGGGTAGGGCTAGGACACGATGACATGGCAACACGCTGTGTAAAAGTGGCGCACGCAGCCCCCGCACACGTGCGGCCTGCTGCGCGCGTGCGCGCCTGCTCGCCCTCGTGCGCGCGGTCCCGGCCTCGCTGCTCCCTCGTCGGGCCACGCTGCAACTCGGGGTTCGCCCTACGGGTCGTTTATGTCTAGGTCGACATGTTTCGGGTCCTGGAATGGGTCTTTGTGGCGTCGTGTGCACGCACAAAGTCCGTCTCCGCGACAAAAACGACAGGCTGAATGCACAGTGGCTGAGCGGTGCACGCACGATTTCTCCGCGCTCGCTTAACAAAAAGTCGTAAAATTTTACGAGCATGAGGGCAGAGGTTGCCCCCACGTTCTCACAAACTTTCACCCAAAAATACGCTCTGTGCAACGAGAAATAACACACGGACAACAGGGCACGCACGGTCTCGTGCACGGGATCCGTGCACGTGCGTCCGTTGCCCGAAACGTCGCTGAAACGATGTCAAACCCAAATCCATCTTCACGAAAGTTTATCAAAATTATATTATCTAAACATCCATGAAGTCAAAAATGAAAAACAACAACTTTCTATCCTAAGCGGCATTTCGTCGAACACGTGCCGTAAGGGACCTATACGGGCTCAATGCCTCCATCAAACGGAGTCGAAATCCCACCAAATTTCGTGGGCAAGTCTAGGGCACCTATATGGATGCAAAAATGAAGAAAAAACTAGATTTGCAATGGTAGATTAGGATTTTACCAATTGAGTGTCAGAACTCATTGATCGGGGCTCCTCGGTTGTCGTGTCGGCCGATTTTCCTCTAGCAAAAACCTCTGTATCCACTCCAGAAATGTTCCAACAGATCCTCCTCTCCTCGACGAGCGCAACGGAGTTCTTTTGGGAAGAAATGGACTCCAGATGAAGGAAATAGGTGTTTTGGAGAGATGGATCTTTTAGGGTTTCTTTGTGGAGGCTCAAAATTTTCACAAATGATGAAAAGAGGAGGGAGTGCTGCTGTGTTGGGCGGCCAAGGGGGTCTCTAAGGGTTAGGGTTTCACTTGGGCCAACTCCTTCTCAATTAGAAATGGGCCCAAGTCAAAAAGCTTAAAGGCCTACATGCAAAAAGGCTAAATAAATAAATAAAAGCCTTACAAATAATCTAATGCATAAAAATAAATTCTAAGAATGAAAATAACAATCCTAATGCATGGTTAGACCCCTATACAAGTCCACTAAGGTTAAACCAGTTGCTAGCACAATCATAAGTCAACATATTCAGGAAATCACTCATAAGGACAAAAATGGCTGAAAAGACTAAAATACCCTTCTATGAAAAAGTGGATGCTACATTCACACCGGGGGTAGCCTTCCAGATGACGATGATCTCTTCGAGTCTGACGGTGACTATCTATCTTCCCTACCTGAAGACGAAGGACTTTTCAACTCAAAGACAGACAGTATCAGCACCAGTTGTACTGTTTCCTCTGTTCGTCCTCGTATGTCATCTACATACATGGCAGATGGAGAGAGACCTGAAGAAGCTAGTGATCAGACCAACTAACGGCTAGAGGGTCTTAAAATAGCATTTGCCAAGATCACTGATACGCTTACCAGTATCATGGCGGTCCAAGCTACTGGGGCTGTTCCTCCACCTCAACAAAATGTCTCGGCATACGTTAGTCTGGCTCATAACAACAATCCTCCTTCACTCCAGATAGAGTATCATTCTGTTGTGCCTCCTCCAAATCTTACAAATGCTGGGGGTGGTCCTTCACCAACGACGCCTGATAATCGTACAACAGCCGTTTCTCAACACCTGCTCAATCAACAGAATGCAATTGATTCTCTTGTTGCCTGTCTCGATACCATCTCATATAAAGATGAGCTTCAGAAGATGGGGATATCTCAACCTTACCCTCTAAATAGGAGAATGCTACTTGCCCTCCTAACTATAAGCCACTGACGCTAAATTGATTTGACAGGATGACTTCTCCTCGCCAACAGATGACATACTTCAACACGCACTCTCTACACTTACCCAGGGATGATATGTTCTTGTCAAAGCTGTTTATTAGCACCTTACATGGGGTAGCTTTTGAATAATTTTGCAGTCTGCCTGACGGTTGTATCAATTCCTTTTAAGACTTGTAGAGGTTATTCCTCAACAGGTTTTATGAGAGTAGCATGCATGTTAGTATGTCCACCCTTATCGAGACCAAGCAAAAGAGGATTGAGTCTGTCATTGCTTTCATCGAACACTTCATACGACTAGCATTGAAGATGCCCTTCGGTATATCAGACTCAGAACTTATGGATACTTGTCGATATAACTTCCTTCCTATAGTGAAGTTCTGTTTAGGTATACATAAGTATGATACATGGACCGCTTTCATTGGGGCTGCTGATGCTGTTAAAAATGACGTCCCTAATATGGAATTACTGGGGTTGAGAATACCCAAATCTGAAGATAAAGGCAAGCACCCTCAAACTATCCCTGTCCGTGGGGGTAAAGGGAAAGAAGTCTTGAAGGTCGACACTTCCAAGGGAGCTTCTATTTCTCAGGATGCTCCTGACAAACCTAAGGAGACTTTCTCCTTTGATGAGGACAATGTTATTACCATTTTTCACACATTGACGAAGGGTAATAAACTGACATTGCCTCCACCACGACGTCCTGTGGAGGCGAACCAACTCAACGATTCCAAGTACTGTCTTTATCATCAGTACGTGCACCACTCTACCAAGGATTACATCGTCCTGAAGATGAAGATACAACAGCCAAGTGATCAACCTCAAAGCTGAAGACAAGGTCGTATCTTCTAACATGATCTCTCTTCAATTTGGTGACTTTCCTCCCACAAAAGTCCTAGACGGCGTAGTTCTAATCCTCAAGGCAATAATGGAAGTCGTCAACCTGCCGCCAGCTCACAACTCAACCTTGTTGCCACTCACGACTGAACATGGTGAGATCATGTATGTCCATCTGGACCTTGTGCAAGAAATGATACTGGGGGTGGTATCTTCCAAAGTAAAGAGGGGCAAGAAATATAAATCATGTCATATGGTGTATTCTGCCATTTACGAAGTTCTATCTGGCGAGATACGATCTGGGAAGGCTTATCTACTGACTTTTGACCCTGCACAAGAAGAAGCAGCACCTTCTTAAGCTCCTGCTACCCCCATAAGTTCAGAAGCTTATCCGTCTAAGCCTTCAACTACCGACAAAGCCAAGTAGAAGGAAACGCAATTTGACAAGTCTCTGAAGGCGCCAACTATCGAAGGCATGGATCGGCCTTACAACTTTGACATACTTGCACAACTGGCCAATACACCTGCTAGGTTGTCTCTGTTCGATCTATTGCGACTCTCCAAAGAAAGGCAGAAGGCCTTAAGTGAGGCATTACTTCATGCCGACTCTTATCTAGCTGAAGTCAAAGCCCCCGCTGAAGATCCTATCTCCTCTCCCCACTGCCATAGTACTATGGAAGTAGTATCCAACATCACCTTTTCAGAAGAGGACATGCTACTAAAAAATAATCGTCATGATAGGCCTCTGTACTATACAGGGTATATCGGGGCGATTAAGGTGGATCGGATGCACATCGATCTAGGTTCCTCCCTCAGCATCATTCCTAGAAGTTTACTACAATTTCTAGGAATCCTTCTGCACAAGCTATCTGCAACCAATACAACTATCATGGGTTTCAATGCTAGAAGAAGCCACCAGTTGGGCAAGATCCATCTCTAGTGCCAGATTGGTGATCTCCGAACAGAGGTTTCTTGCTATGTAATCGACGCCAATATATCCTACAACGTCTTGTTGGGACGTCCGTGGATACATGAGAACATGATCGTTCCTTCCATACTTCAACAGTGCTTCAAGTACGTCAACAGCGATGGCGTCGTGAAGATGAAGTTTGCCGATGTCGATACTTTTAAGGACATTGAAGCCTACTATAGAGATTTGGTACTTTACCAATCTTAGCCCTCCAAAGATGACTACAATGAAGCTGACGATAAAGCTGAAGTGGGTTCATCCTCCAGTGATGGTCCCCTAATTATCCGAGTCAAAAGACGTACTACTCCAAAAAGTACTCGAAAGCCTCTCACAATTTGGGTTAAAAAGAAGAACCCTGATAAGGTCAAATCATTGACCATCACTCTCCGCAAAACACCTCGGGTGGAACCTGCTGAAGTCCGTCCTCCCAATCCTAAAAAGTTACCTTATGTGGTGAACTTGGCCAAGGCTGTGGCTCCTGTTCCAGACAATGATCCTCCCAATGAGTATATCAATACTCAAAATAATATACCTTCAGTGGATGATGTTATCTCTGAAGAAGAACTTGCGTGTTTTCTAAGTAAAGGTTTATTTTTGAATTACTCTGATGTCTAGCAATCTGTAAACCAGTATATATATACGATATACGCTCTAGAGCACGGCATAGGACCACACCTCTGCATGCCGGTCATGACGCCTCATCTGCGGGAAAAAGTCTAGCCAGAAGATATCCACTACTTCATCATTCCAGCTAGAAAGAAGGGTGAAGAACTAATCATCTTCGGTCGAATAATTGGTGAAAGAAAGTTCGTTCTGGACTCTACTTCTCCTAATCAGAACACTGAAGCTGACTATGATTCTGGGAAAATACAACTTTTTCGATATAGTTGGTAGGCCAAGAATATCATCCAGAACATGGAATATGTCATAAAAAGCGACCAGGGGCTAAACTACGACCGGGGACGACGGTTGCCAATACGTCACTTTGCTCATCCCGGCAAACCCGAGAACTATTATCAACAAAAGATGTTGGTTTAGGTTATGTCACTCCTCCAACAACTCCTGAAAGATCAGACGTCAAAGCAGATCGTTGTTCTCATTCTTCTGATTTCTGCCTCTATGATTCATACTCCAGCATTGGAGACATGTTTAAAGCAACTTTGTCCGTCAATATGGTGTCAGTTGACCAAATTACAGATGATGTCCAATCGATCGAGCTTGAACAATGGGCTTAAAAGATGGATACTAGGTAGGAGTTACGTTTCAAACAACGTGAACCACCTATTAAGACGAAGTCGTCCAAGTCAATTTAGGAGATGAATCATCTCTTAAACCAATCTTCATCAGCAAAAGTCTATCTGGAGATGAACGATAATCTCTTATACAGATTATAAGAGAATACATTGACATCTTTACATGGAGCTATGAAGACATGCCAGGTTTGGGCCCTAAAGTTGCTATGCACTGCCTAAATATTTCGTCTAAAACTAAACCAGTAAAGCAACAGCAACGACGATTCCGACCAGATATTATGGAGGCCATCGAGAATGAAGTCAAGAAGCTTATTGCAAGTGGATTCATTCGTGAAGAACAATACCCTGACTGGGTCGCTAACATTGTTCTAGTCATAAAAAAGAATGGTAAAGTTTGAGTCTGTATCGACTACCGTAATTTAAACTCTGCATGCCCGAAAGATGAGTTTCCTCTACCGATCACAACGTAATGATTGACAATACTTACGGCTTAGAGTAGATGTCTTTCATGGATGGGTTCTCAGGCTACAGCCAGATCAAGATGTTCCCTAACAATGAGAAGCACACATCTTTTTGAACACCGTTGGGGGTATACTGCTATACGGTGATGCCCTTCAGATTAAAAAATGTAAGAGCGACATACCAGCGGGCTATGAACACAATTTTTTGCGATTATTTACGTAAAATAGTAGAATGCTACGTAGACGATATCACAGTTAAAAGTCGTCTCAAGGGCAACCACCTCCAAGACTTGAGAACGATGTTCGAAGTAATGCGTGTACACCAACTCAAGATGAATCCAACCAAGTCTTTTTTGGGAGTCTCCAGCGACAAGTTCCTTGGTTTCGTTATCACTTCAAAGGGTGTACATCTTGACCCGGAGAAAGTGAAAGCTATCCTCGATATACATCCCTCAAGAAATCTCAAAGAGCTATGTGGACTTCAAGGAAGGCTAGCCTAAATCAGACGATTCATTTTGAACCTTTCTGGAAGGTGTCAACCGTTTGCTCAGCTCATGAAGAAAGACGTATCTTTCGTCTGGACTGAACAATGTCAACGCGCATTTGATGACATCAAGAAGTATCTCACAAGCCCCCCAGTACTGGTGGCTCCAATAATGGACAAACCCTTCTTACTATATGTCCACGCTATAGACCATTCCCTTGGTGCCCTATTAGCTCAGAAGAATGAAGGCGGCCATGAACAGGCAATCTACTACCTCAGCCGTACGATGGTCGATGTCGAGCACAGATACACACATATGAGAAAGGAATGTCTTGTACTGGTATTTGCTATCCAGAAGACACGCCACTATGTCCCTAGGTAGACTATCCACATCATATCTAAAGTCAATCCTCTCAGAATACTCATGACTAAACCAGGTTCTCTTAATTCCCGTTTAGCTACAAGGGCAATGGTGGTGACTCCATACGATATGTTATTCGTTCCTCAAAAGGCAGTAAAAGGCCAAGCGTTAGCTAATTTCCTAGCAGCTCATCCGGTGCCAGAATCTTTCAAACTCTACGACGAAAAGGAAATATCATGGCGGGAGTAGGCATCATGCTTGTGTCACCCGACCATCTAGTTATACATCGTACATATTCTCTTGTGGAATCCTGCACCAACAACGTGGCCGAATATAATGCCTAATTGATCGACCTGCAACTAACAAAACAACTGGGAGTTGACTATCTAGAAGCTTACGACGATTCCAAGCTAATAGTTAGTCAGGTCCAAGGGGATTTGTCACCTTCGGTTCCCGTATTTCGTATTCCTGTGCGCATTTGGAATTTTCTTGAATTTTCTGGTAATTATTTTCCTGTATTTCCCGTATTTGGCCTTGGGCCGACTTTATTAACTTATTGGGTTGTATTACGGATTTGGGTTTAATTTTTTTATTATTATTATTATTATTATTATTTCATAGGAGATGGGCCCTTGGAGGGTTCGGCCTGGCTTGCTTTGGTCGGAATTGCTATGGATCACTTTAACCTACACTATCCCTTACCTCCACCACACCACCACCCATTAATAACCTTACCTACCATTCTCTCTCTTCATTAACATCAACACCACCAGCATCCTCTTCTTCTTCTTCCTCTTAAAACTCTTTAACTCCACCATAGGCAAGTGCATCTTGCCATCAAAAGAAAAGAAACCATGATTCTTCTTGTTCGAAAGTTTTGTGTAGCTAGTTTAGAACAATATTAGAACTTGGAATTTCTTGATTTGAAGCATGGATCTCTCTAGATCTAACTTTTCATTAATCTCGGTTTTCCTTGAAATTCATTTAATAAACTTTGATTTGGATGGTTTTTGAGGTTTCTATGTTGTGGAGAATTAAGTTTTATACAACTTTAGTCTTTACGAAATCTGATTTCGTTTTAAAATGAGAAAGTTATGGATTTTTGCAAGTTTTAGGGGTTGGGTTCTTCCTCTCAGCTAGAGGTAGGAGAAGAACTCCTCCTTTTCCTTTGTTGGCAACACCAGTGGTGTTACGCCATGCGGTTGCAGCCGCTACGCGTGCTGCCAGCGGCCAGCGCTTTACGCGAGCGGCTCTGCGCGTGTGGGGGGCACCCCCTCCTCCTTTTCCCCTCTACGCAAGCAGCGGGCCCCTAGCTCTACGCGGCAGCCGCTGCAGCCTCTACGCAAGCAGTGGGCCCCTTTTTCTCGCTGCATTACGCGCGCGCGCTCTGCGCGTGTGGGGCCCTCTCCCTTTCCCAGCTGCTGGCGCCAGCGTGGGGCCCTCCCCTTTTAGCTGTGCGCAGGAGCAGCACCTCCTCTACGCACGTCCACGTGCGTGGCCCCCCCCTTTTTCTCGCTGCCTTACGCGCGCGCTTTGCGCGTGTGGCCCCCCCTTGTTTCAACCGCCATTTTGCATGTGGGTCCCTCTCCCGTTCCATTGCGCGCTTGCCCCTGTTCCCTTACGCGAGCCGCCCAAGGCCTTACGCGCGCGCTCTTCTGTTTGCCTTACTCCCCCGTGATTTTAATGCTTTCTCTGGGATTCTCCATTTGGTTTTATTGGAGCTTTTGATGTTTAATGTCCACTACATCACTTGATTGGGCTTGACATGCTTGGACACAAATTGGAGTTTTGTGACTTGTTATTTTTCTTCAACCTGTAACTTATAAACCGACCTGATGACTTGAACATGACTTGGCAACATGTAACTCGACAAGAGACCATGACCTAATGAATTGATAATTTGGGCTACTGCGGTAGGCTCACCTGACTTGCTACTTGACATGACACCGTGGGTGTGCATCCTGTGCTTGCTTAAGCTACTTGTCCAGTCTTGCATCATGTCTAGGACGTGATCCCCTGGGTACCACGGCAAGGGACTCACACTAAAATTGGACTAGGTAATGAGTAGACCAAATTAGAACATGGAGAATTCCCGGTCACAGGCAGTCTCGTTATCTGGAGGCATTAATGGACTTGTAGCTTGCCGATGAGTAGAGCACATTTCCAGCACACTGTCATGTGTTGCACCTCTAAGTCACCTAAGGGTACATTTGTCTCCCGGGCGATGTACCCACCTATACTCTCAACCCGCGGAAGGATAACTGGATGGTCTGCAGGGCTTGGGACTGGGAGTTTCTCACTTGCATCTTGCTAGTAATTAGGCTTGTGATAACCCTAGTTAGTTAAAGTAGTAAGCCGTAGTACTTGCTTGGCCGATTGTGGATGAATGGTGTCCAGCCCCGTTTAAGTTTTGTCTAGCCCCTGCACCTGGAACTCTTGATCATGATTGTTTTACTTATCCCTAACGATAAATGGGTAGAGACAGTGAACTACTCAGGCGAAGGGGTACAATCCCGGTCCTTGTTTGGTTTAAGGATTGTAACCTGGCTCCCGGAATGGTTCTACATCCCTAGTCGTTTATCGCTCTGTGTATTTTATTACTTGTACTTCCTTTATTTCTTATGTTCTGATATGCTGGCTTTTGTTCTTATTTGTGGCCTCCTTTGTGGCACTTGCTCTTTCTGGGGTTTGACCCAGCTGGTTTTGTGTGGCCAGATTTCGGAGCAGCACCCGAGGATCTACCGCACCTCCAGTCCAATGGTGACGACTAGAAGAAACCGAGGCTTCGAGTGGGTTTTCTTTTTGTTTCACCCACTTATATGTAAATTAATTATTCTTTTGTGGCGTTGTCGACGAGCACCTGTAGCTCGTATGTACATTTTCTTGATGTTGTAAACATGATGAACATATCCTAGGGTTGATTATGTAAGATGTACTCTTTGCTAGTCCTGACATTTTGTAAGACTAGCTACTTGATCATCCAATATGTAATATTTGGGACGCCTTATATATATATATTTGATGCTCTAACATCTTGTAACTCTGTTAATTGCTTGAGATTGAGACAATAGGCTTGACATTAAGAGACTGCTGGCTTGTAGTAAACCCTCATATCCAGACAGCCGTGACCGTATAGTTGAGATGTATTCTATTTCAATATACGTAGCTGGCTGTGTCTGCCCCCGCTCTCCAGTGTTCTGGATCTGGGGCGTGACACGGTTTAAGTGGTGGCCCATGCAGGTCTTGTCAATCATGAAATGTGAGGGTTTACCGAATAGATGTCTCAATCAGTACTCGCCCTTGATCTCTGCTCGTATCATCGAATCCCTGAGAATCTTGTCCTGATCATGTGCTTGTATCATTGATCTATCCTGGTCCTTCCTTATTGTTTCCCTGTGTCGTCTTCTTCAGCGGCACTGTACCAGATCCTGCCGATCAATAAGGTGGAGCACGTCCCGTGGGCCAGCAGCAACCCGGAGATCAGGCCCAGCATTCCGGAGTGGCCTCCAGAGTTGAGCCTACTGGAGGAGAGCCCCCAGTTCAGACAGCTCCGCCCGTCCAACCAGCTAGGCAGGATGAGGGACCTTTGGTAGGACTTATCCGAGAACTGCTTGCATCCCAAGATCGTCGAAGCGACGCTTTGCACCAGGAAGTTCATGATGCACTGAATAGAGGAGGTCATCCAGGAAATCAGGCAGCCAACAGTTTCAAGCGCTTGAACCCTCCCTTCTTTGACGGCAGTGAAGATGCGGTTGCCGCGGATGCTTGGCTTCAGGATACCGAGGTGGTTCTAGAAGCAGCTAGGATACCTGAGAATGAGAAGGTGGCGGTGGTACGGCTTCAGTTGTTAGACTTGGCTCGCGATTGGTGGGCAGCTCAGGCCATGGGATTGGCGGCACCAGTTACTTGGACGACGTTCAGAGAGAGATTCCAGACGAAGTACTTTGATGCTGTGGCTCGGTACGATCTGCAGACCAGATTTACCAACTTGAAGCAAGGCGGCAGGACGGTCGATGGCTATGCGACCGAGTTTTCTAGACTGAGTAGGTTTGCCCCCACCTTGGTGGCAACCGAGTATGATAGGGCCCAGCGGTTCCAGCAGGGGCTGCATTTAGAAATCTTGTTGGCAGTTGAGCAGTTCGAGCACCAGACGTTCGACGCAGTATTGAGGGCGGCTAGGAGGCATGAGTACACCTCCCAGAGAATTGTGGACAAGACCGGAGGCAGGAAGCGGTCCCACAACCAGATGCACCAATCTTCAGCTCCAGCCCCGGCAGCTAGGGGTATAACCATTGGAACTCCGAGGCGGACAGCCTCAGTGACGTCGGTTCAGCATTCGACCCCGACGTACCCGCAGCAGCAGAAGCAGAAGCAGTCTTCCGCGGTGGGATGTTCTCATTGCGGAAAGCCGGGCCATGTAGTGGCAGAGTGTCGTAGGGCACGAGGATTGTGCCTGGCTTGTGGAGGAGCAGACCACCAGATAGGGACCTGCCCGAATAGGGGTAGCTCATCCTCGTCCAACCTAACCAGTCCATCGGTTAGAGGACCGGCACCAGTACCTCAGCAGCAACAGCAGTACCCGAGGCCATTGGCGACCCAGGCCCAGGCCTTCCAGCAGCAGAACCAGCAGCAGTTCACCCAGGCTCCAGTGCAGAGCAGGCAGAGAGGTTTCCAGCAGAGGGGACCCGCAGCTAGAGGTCAGGCTATGATGATGACCATGGAAGAAGAAGTTGCACCAGGTGAGGTAGTGGCAGGTACTATTCTCGTCAACACCTTTCCAGCATCTGTATTATTTGATTCTGGTGCATCACATTCATTCATGTCTGCACGATTCGCGACACGGATAGGATTGGAGCCCGAGTCATTGTCAGTGAGGCTCAATATACTTACTGGTAATGGTCTTGTGGGAGTAGATCGAGTGTTTTCCTCGTGTCGGATCGTAATTAGCGGTAGAGAGTTCCCGCTAGATTCATAGAGTTCCCTATGGCAGACTATGATGTAGTCCTAGGCATGGATTGGTTGAGGAACCATTATGCTAGGATAGACTGCCATGTTGGCAGAGTTGTCTTTAGTATTCCCGGGGAGCCAGAGTTCTCCTTTTCCAGAGGCGCCGTAGAGCCATCTCCTCCAGTATTGCGGATGGCAGTAGCAGCAGTGCAGTTGCCCCGGATAGTTGAAGAGTTTCCAGATGTCTTTCCAGAGGAACTTCCAGGGATGCCGCCAGAACGGGAGATCGAGTTCACCATAGACTTGATTCCTGGGACAGCACCAGTATCAGAGCGAGTCTACAGAATGGCACCTTCAGAGTTAGAGATCTTGTACAATATGATTGAAGAACTTAGAACCAAGGGATTCATTCGTGCTAGTGGATCGCCTTGGGGAGCCCCGATGCTTCTTGTGAAAAAGAAGGATGGTACGTCCAGGTTATGTGTAGACTATCGTACCTTGAATTCAGTGACAATCAAAAACAGATACCCTCTCCCGAGGATAGATGACTTGTTTGATCAACTCAAAGGGGCTTCAGTTTTCTCGAAGATCGACTTGCGGTCAGGATACCACCAGATCAGAGTCAGAGAGCAGGACATCTCGAAGACAGCATTCAGATCTAGATATGGGCATTGGGAGTTCCTTGTTATGCCCTTTGGAGCAACCAATGCGCCGGCAGTGTTCATGGATCTCATGAACCGTATTTTCATGCCTTACTTGGATCAGTTTGTGATAGTGTTCCTTGATGACATCCTGGTCTACAGCAAGAGTGAAGCAGAGCATGAGCAGCATCTCAGAGTTGTTCTCCAGATTCTCAGAGAGCACCAGTTGTACGCCAAGTTCAGTAAATGCGAGTTCTGGCTCGATCGCATTTCGTACTTGGGTCACATCATTACCAGAGGAGGAGTGGAAGTGGATCCCCAGAAGATTGTGGCTATCGAGTCATGGCCAGTACCCAGTTCAGTGGCAGAGGTTCGCAGCTTTCTAGGATTGGCCGGCTACTACCGGCGGTTCGTCTCAGATTTTGCAAGGATTTCAGCGCCGATGACCCAGTTGACCCGCAAGGATGTGCCGTTTGTTTGGACAGCAGAGTGTCAGGAATCATTTGAGAAGTTGAAGCGAGGTTTGATTACGGCTCCCATACTCACACTTCCAGATGGGACCGGAGGATTCACAGTTTATTGCGACGCTTCAGGCAGAGGATTGGGATGTGTTTTGATGCAGCATGGGAAGGTAATTGCTTATGCATCACGTCAACTTCGTGATCATGAGAAGAATTACCCGACCCACGACTTGGAATTGGCCGCGGTAGTGTTTGCTCTGAAGCTTTGGAGACACTATTTGTACGGAGACAGAGTGGAGATATTCACTGACCACAAGAGCCTGAAATATGTTTTCACCCAGAAAGATCTTAATATGCGGCAGAGAAGATGGCTCGAGCTACTTGTGGACTATGATGTGAACTTGCAGTATCACCCAGGGAAGGCCAACGTGGTAGCAGATGCATTGAGCAGGAGAGCCGGAGTTTATTTCCTGACGGCACAACCAGATCTATTGGCAGATCTTCAGAAGATGGGAATTGAAGTTGTCCTCCCTTCCAATGTGGCCATGATGGCTAGCTTGCAGATTCAGTCCACCATAGTTGAGAGGATCCGGACAACACAGTTAACAGATTCCAAGATTCAGCGGCTCAGAGCTGAGTGTGAAGCGGGAAGAAGGCCAGAGTTATGTATTCATAAAGATGGTACACTTCGACACGGCTCGCGTCTTTGTGTACCCAGTGGAGATATCAGACAG
This sequence comes from Iris pallida, assembly GCA_029216955.1. Classification (NCBI taxonomy): domain Eukaryota; kingdom Viridiplantae; phylum Streptophyta; class Magnoliopsida; order Asparagales; family Iridaceae; genus Iris; species Iris pallida. The sequence continues at coordinate 15,726,669 of JANAVB010018600.1, read as the reverse complement.
GAAGTCATGGCAGAGGCTCACAGTTCGCAGTACTCCATTCACCCAGGCGGCACGAAGATGTACAGAGATATTCGTCAGCACTTTTGGTGGAATGGTATGAAGAGGGAGATAGCCCGGTATGTCTCTCGATGTTTGGTTTGCCAACAGGTCAAGGCTGAACATCAGAGGCCAGCTGGACTTCTTCAACCTTTACCGATCCCAGAATGGAAATGGGAACACATAACCATGGATTTCGTGACTGGATTACCCAGGTCTCCGGCAGGCAGAGATGCTATTTGGGTCATTGTGGACAGGCTTACCAAGGTGGCACACTTTCTTCCATTTAGAGTTGGACAGTCGACGGCACAGCTAGCAGAGATGTATCTCAGGCAGATTGTCAGACTTCACGGAGTGCCAGTCAGCATAGTATCAGACAGGGATACGAGATTTACATCGCACTTCTGGCGCAGTCTTCATCAAAGTTTGGGGACTCGTCTCAAGTTCAGCTCAGCGTATCACCCGCAAACAGATGGGCAGTCAGAGCGTACTATACAAACTCTCGAAGATATGTTACAGTCATGTACTCTTGACTTCGGTGGTTCGTGGGAGGATCACCTGCACCTGGTGGAATTCTCGTACAACAATAGTTTCCAGGCCAGTATCCAGATGGCTCCCTTCGAGGCTCTGTATGGCAGGAAGTGCAGATCTCCGTTGGCATGGGACGATGTCGGCGAGAGGCAGATGCTTGGTCCCGAACTGATTTCTCAGACGGTTGTAGTGGTCAGGAAAGTCAGAGAACACCTCCGAGTTGCTCAGGATCGCCAGCGCCATTGGGCCGATGCTCATCGGCGTCCCTTAGAATTTGCCGTCGGCGACCATGTATTCCTTAGGATCTCGCCTACCCGTGGCGTCATTCGTTTTGGCGTACGGGGAAAGCTTAGTCCTAGGTATATAGGGCCGTTCGATATTCTAGAGCGAGTAGGTGATGTATCCTATCGTCTCGCTCTTCCGCCGTCGCTAAGTGAGGTACATGATGTATTCCATGTGTCCCAATTAAGATGGTACATCCCGGACCCGAGCCATATCCTAGATCATTCGGAATTGGTTGTTGGTACCAACCTTTCGTATGAGGAGAGGCCCGTGTCTATATTGGACCGGAGAGAAAAGACGCTCAAGAACAAGACTATTAACTTAGTCCGTGTTGCTTGGGGTCATCACTCTCCGGGTGAGTCAACATGGGAGCGTGAGGACGACATCCGATCGCGATATCCCTACCTTTTTGACTCGTAAGGTATAATTTCTTCCTTGTGCCTTACGCCTTCTCCATCCTTGCTTGAATGTATGATTGTATGATTGCCTGCTTAGTCTGTCTGTGGTTAGTGTAGCTTGTCGTGGCAATCTCTAACTCCTTGATTTAATTCCGAGGACGGAATTCCTTTAAGGTGGGTAGAGTTGTCACCTTCGGTTCCCGTATTTCGTATTCCTGTGCGCATTTGGAATTTTCTTGAATTTTCTGGTAATTATTTTCCTGTATTTCCCGTATTTGGCCTTGGGCCGACTTTATTAACTTATTGGGTTGTATTACGGATTTGGGTTTAATTTTTTTATTATTATTATTATTATTATTTCATAGGAGATGGGCCCTTGGAGGGTTCGGCCTGGCTTGCTTTGGTCGGAATTGCTATGGATCACTTTAACCTACACTATCCCTTACCTCCACCACACCACCACCCATTAATAACCTTACCTACCATTCTCTCTCTTCATTAACATCAACACCACCAGCATCCTCTTCTTCTTCTTCCTCTTAAAACTCTTTAACTCCACCATAGGCAAGTGCATCTTGCCATCAAAAGAAAAGAAACCATGATTCTTCTTGTTCGAAAGTTTTGTGTAGCTAGTTTAGAACAATATTAGAACTTGGAATTTCTTGATTTGAAGCATGGATCTCTCTAGATCTAACTTTTCATTAATCTCGGTTTTCCTTGAAATTCATTTAATAAACTTTGATTTGGATGGTTTTTGAGGTTTCTATGTCGTGGAGAATTAAGTTTTATACAACTTTAGTCTTTACGAAATCTGATTTCGTTTTAAAATGAGAAAGTTATGGATTTTTGCAAGTTTTAGGGGTTGGGTTCTTCCTCTCAGCTAGAGGTAGGAGAAGAACTCCTCCTTTTCCTTTGTTGGCAACACCAGTGGTGTTACGCCATGCGGTTGCAGCCGCTACGCGTGCTGCCAGCGGCCAGCGCTTTACGCGAGCGGCTCTGCGCGTGTGGGGGGCACCCCCTCCTCCTTTCCCCTCTACGCAAGCAGCGGGCCCCTAGCTCTACGCGGCAGCCGCTGCAGCCTCTACTCAAGCAGTGGGCCCCTTTTTCTCGCTGCATTACGCGCGCGCGCTCTGCGCGTGTGGGGCCCTCTCCCGTTCCCAGCTGCTGGCGCCAGCGTGGGGCCCTCCCCTTTTAGCTGTGCGCAGGAGCAGCACCTCCTCTACGCACGTCCACGTGCGTGGCCCCCCCTTTTTCTCGCTGCCTTACGCGCGCGCTTTGCGCGTGTGGCCCCCCCTTGTTTCAACCGCCATTTTGCATGTGGGTCCCTCTCCCGTTCCATTGCGCGCTTGCCCCTGTTCCCTTACGCGAGCCGCCCAAGGCCTTACGCGCGCGCTCTTCTGTTTGCCTTACTCCCCCGTGATTTTAATGCTTTCTCTGGGATTCTCCATTTGGTTTTATTGGAGCTTTTGATGTTTAATGTCCACTACATCACTTGATTGGGCTTGACATGCTTGGACACAAATTGGAGTTTTGTGACTTGTTATTTTTCTTCAACCTGCAACTTGTAAACCGACCTGATGACTTGAACATGACTTGGCAACATGTAACTCGACAAGAGACCATGACCTAATGAATTGATAATTTGGGCTACTGCGGTAGGCTCACCTGACTTGCTACTTGACATGACACCGTGGGTGTGCATCCTGTGCTTGCTTAAGCTACTTGTCCAGTCTTGCATCATGTCTAGGACGTGATCCCCTGGGTACCACGGCAAGGGACTCACACTAAAATTGGACTAGGTAATGAGTAGACCAAATTAGAACATGGAGAATTCCCGGTCACAGGCAGTCTCGTTATCTGGAGGCATTAATGGACTTGTAGCTTGCCGATGAGTAGAGCACATTTCCAGCACACTGTCATGTGTTGCACCTCTAAGTCACCTAAGGGTACATTTGTCTCCCGGGCGATGTACCCACCTATACTCTCAACCCGCGGAAGGATAACTGGATGGTCTGCAGGGCTTGGGACTGGGAGTTTCTCACTTGCATCTTGCTAGTAATTAGGCTTGTGATAACCCTAGTTAGTTAAAGTAGTAAGCCGTAGTACTTGCTTGGCCGATTGTGGATGAATGGTGTCCAGCCCCGTTTAAGTTTTGTCTAGCCCCTGCACCTGGAACTCTTGATCATGATTGTTTTACTTATCCCTAACGATAAATGGGTAGAGACAGTGAACTACTCAGGCGAAGGGGTACAATCCCGGTCCTTGTTTGGTTTAAGGATTGTAACCTGGCTCCCGGAATGGTTCTACATCCCTAGTCGTTTATCGCTCTGTGTATTTTATTACTTGTACTTCCTTTATTTCTTATGTTCTGATATGCTGGCTTTTGTTCTTATTTGTGGCCTCCTTTGTGGCACTTGCTCTTTCTGGGGTTTGACCCAGCTGGTTTTGTGTGGCCAGATTTCGGAGCAGCACCCGAGGATCTACCGCACCTCCAGCCCAATGGTGACGACTAGAAGAAACCGAGGCTTCGAGTGGGTTTTCTTTTTGTTTCACCCACTTATATGTAAATTAATTATTCTTTTGTGGCGTTGTCGACGAGCACCTGTAGCTCGTATGTACATTTTCTTGATGTTGTAAACATGATGAACATATCCTAGGGTTGATCATGTAAGATGTACTCTTTGCTAGTCCTGACATTTTGTAAGACTAGCTACTTGATCATCCAATATGTAATATTTGGGACGCCTTATATATATATATTTGATGCTCTAACATCTTGTAACTCTGTTAATTGCTTGAGATTGAGACAATAGGCTTGACATTAAGAGACTGCTGGCTTGTAGTAAACCCTCATATCCAGACAGCCGTGACCGTATAGTTGAGATGTATTCTATTTCAATATACGTAGCTGGCTGTGTCTGCCCCCGCTCTCCAGTGTTCTGGATCTGGGGCGTGACAGGATTATCAAGTTCGTCACGAAGATCTCATCCCATATCACAAAGCGACAATCAAATTGGCTTCTACTTTTGTTAGATTCTTCATAGAGCATGTGCCTCGACTACAGAATATAAAAGCAGATGCTTTAGCCGGTCTTGCTTCTTCCCTGACCGTCCATACCAATACTCAGCAGTCGATCACAGTGTCTGGTCGAGAACTATTCTGTGTGAAAGATGCCTTAGATATTCATTACAGTTACACAACGGAAACAAACGTCGACATTAAATACTAGAGATTTCCTTTCATAGACTACGCTGTCTATGGAATCCTCCCTGAGGACCCAAAAGAAGCAGTATCGGTCCAAAGACGATCCCTCAGATTTTACTACGATAAAGCTACCAAAATGCTGTACCAACGCTCTAACGACGAGCTACTGTTACGATATTTATCAGACACAGAAGCCAAACATGCACTCCGGGAGGCTTACGACAGAGTTTGTGGTTCACATCAACCAGGCCCCAAATTACAAGATCGCCTGAGACAAATGGGTTATTATTTGCTCAAGATGATAGCAGATGCTGCTGAAAATGCAAAAAAGTATAGGGCTTGTCAGTGCCACACCGACTTCATTTATCAACCTTCGGAGTTTCTACACCTGACGGCAGCATCATGACCTTTTGAAGCCTGGGGTATGGACGTCATAGGCCCAATCAGCCCGCCATCTTCCAAAGGACATCGGTTCATCCTTGCTATAACCGATTATTTCTCCAAATAGGCGGAAGATATACCGCTCACCGAAGTGAAGACGTCAAACGTGATCAGTTTCATCAAATATCACGTTATCTATCGCTTTGACCTACCTCACAGGATTATCCATGATAATGGTCCACAATTCGCGAGCTATGAATTCTATCGATTCTATGATAAGAATCAAGTCCAGAATGTAGCCTCTACTGCCTATAATCCAGCGGCTAATGGGTTAGCATAAGCCTTCAATAAAACTATCATTAAACTTCTCAAGAAGTTCGTGTCTTCAAACAAGCACGATTGGAATGAGAAGCTCGGCGAATGCCTCTGGGCCTATCATACAACAGTTCGAACTCCAACAGGCAGTACGCCATTCTCTCCGGCTTATGGGAGCGAAGTAGTTCTTACCCTAGAAATCCAGATTCCTTCTTTTCGAGTAGCCTTACAAGTGAGTTGACTGCAGAAGAAAGCTACCGTCTGCGACTATAGGAGCTCGAAGCGCTAGACGAAAAACGCTTGTTAGCTCAGCAGCGCATTGAGCTATATCAAGCCCGCCTTTCCAGAGCCTTTTATAAAAAGGTGAAGGAAAGAATCTTCCAAGTTGGTGATCTAGTGTTATCAGTGAGAAGACCAATGGTCATGACGCACAAGACAAAAGAAAAATTCCAACCAATGAGAAGGTCCTTTCGTTATATAATTAGTACATTCTAATGGTGCATACCGACTAACCAAGCCTGATGGTGACTTGTTCATGATGATGATCAACGGTATGTTCCTAAAGAAATATTATGTGTAACTTTTGTAAATATTGTTCACAAATTTTCAGTTATATAAATATACAGTACAATGTTTATGTGATTCAAAAAATCATCTAATTATTATCCGTAATTTAAGAGTCTTGAATACGCCATGGATAATAGGTCCTCAAAAAAGATTATCTAGTAGAATTATTTCTATTTTTGAGTCTGCCCAAACTCGGTCCGACGAAAACAAGTCACGTTCCTATTACCTCTGAATTGTTTTCCGATAATTATTTCCCCAGTAGGATGGTTAAGAAACATTTTGCCATGTCCATATAACCTCTGAGTAAAGCATTCATCAAAGATAATCACGTCCATATTTCCTCTGAATTACCACTCCTACCTAATGTTATATATCCTTCCACGTCCATATTACCTCTGGTCAGATATAGAACATCTTATGCTATTACGTCCATATTACCTCTATTAGCAGCTTCTTTTAACTTATTATCTATATTCAAGAACCCTGAATATAAAATGGATAATAGGTTCACATCAAATTCTCCAGCGAAATACCCACCAGAAATATCCTTACTATGTCCACATTACCTCTAGTTCTGATATTTCATAAAACTTCATTCATGAATTTTGAAAGCCAAAAGATTATTTATTAAAACGTCTATCAGAAGATGGAGAAAAAGATACAAGAGTCTTGACGACTAAAAAAGAAATAGTTACAAACAAAAATCTAAGGGATACACAATCGATTGATATTATCCCTTAGAGCCGTAATTTCAACTTCGGACATCGCGGTAGCACGGTGGCATGCCTCTTCTTGAAGAGCAGCTTCATCCTGGAACGGGATCAGATTCATGTGCTCTCCCTCCAACTTCACCAGCTATTCTTTTAAGTGGTCGAAATTTGTGGCGGTCATGGCAGCCTGAGCCGAATAGTCCTCCTGTTCAGACGTCACTGTCCTCAAGCTGGCCTCCAGTTGAGAAATCTCACTCTGGATCCACGTAATATGATTATATTTCTTAGTAATCTGTACAGCCAGCTAATTCTTCGAAGCAGCACGTGCCTCACTCGCAGCGTTGAACTGCTCATACTGGTCAGCCAACTCACTGATTTCTTGAACAAAGGCATACTTTTTTGCCTGGAAAGTAGCCTCCACCTCTGCGAAAGCTGCGATCAAAGCCTCGTCTTCTGCAAAGAACAGCGACATCGGGCTCCGTTGTTTGGCATCCCAAAATCTGGCCACCTGACCCTCCAGATCATTTAGAACCCTCTTTAGAGCATTAGCCCGCTCTTCATAGCCAGCGATGCTCTCAAGGGCCACCACTTGGCATTCAGCAACAGCCTTCACAGGGCCAAAGGAGGCGTTCCGATTAAGGACTCCTGGAAGTTTTTCTTTCATGACAAAATAGAAAGCTTTGACGACTTCTTGGGCCGTCTCGTCGTCTTCAGTGGAGGTCGTCGGGAAGGATGCTTGATGAGGTTCTTCTGCTCCAGTAAGAGATGCTTGACAAGAAGCTAAACCTGACAAAAAAACAATATATACATCAGTAACAAAAAAAGGAGAGTGCGAAAGAGTTGTAATTTTGTACCTTCGACATGATCAGTGCCAGCCTGGACTAAGTTATTGGTCTTGGTTTCAGGAAAACTGAGAGCAGGACCTGGCTGTTCAAGAAGAACAATATCAAGGCCTCGAGCAGCATCAGGCATGGTATCTTCCACGATCCCAGCTGGACCGGAAGCAGATTCAGCAACAGCCCCCTCAGTAGGCTATTCAACCTCTCCTTCTACAGTCGATACTGGCTCACTAACAGCTTCCTCCGTACCAGCAAATTCGGAAGAGCCGGGGACAACCTCTGTTTCTTCCCCAATGCCTTGGGTTATCTTTATGAGTGATTCCTTCTCCTTGTCTACAAGGGAATATACAATCACATTCAGCCTCACGAGGAGCACGCAAAATCGAAGTCAAAAAATCTCATCCGAAGAGAGGCGCAAAGATAATGTACCCAGAGGAGGATGAGCAGATTGGATTTGATTTTTATCCAAGTCCTTCATCATAGCTCCTATCGCAAATATATTCCCCAAAGAAATGTCATAGGAGGGACTGGTTTTTTGATCGTCGTCATGGTCTGGGCCTTTGCCCTGATCATCCTGTCGCTCAAGCCTTACAGCTGAAGAAGACCCACCCTCATCCATCAGTTGAGGACGCGTAGGAGACACTGTTGGCACATCCACTTCCTCATACGAGGAGGCACCTGCCTCAACTGTAACTTCAGGGTCCTGTGCAAAGGACAAACGCAAGGGTAAGAAAGCTTCTAAAGGCTTGACCAGAACGACTATGGAGTCTAGGAAAGGATCTACCTCCCGAACAGTAACGGCCTGCGATGCCGTTTGTGAGCACCCTAAATTTTGGGTTGATTATTTTTATTTTTATTTTTATTTTCTGATTGATTAGTTTCGATAAATAATTATTCTGCTTATTTATCTTTAAATGTACTTTTCCGTACCTTTGACATTTGGAGTGTCAGGGATGTTCAACTCTGGAAACCTTCTTCACGAGTTTTGTAGTGGACATGATAACCTTCATGACGGTATATAATATCCTATCCAAACTTGTTCCCTTGTACTCTTTTTGATTCGCACAACTTCGGGTCGAATTAGACCATTTGATCATTAATTAATTTTTCCACTCTTTTCCTTGATCATCGTATGCACGTTACCGTGACCTTAAATTTGGGAGCGCAAGACCAGTCATTTTCTTGAAACCAACTCATCATACATGATCTACTCGAGACGCTCTTCACCCATGACCTTCGTGTCCCACTCAGACACACCATTTTGTGCTCCATTTGCTTCACACAACTTTTCTGATACGTGACCCGATTTTATTTCATCCCACGGTGTCACATTTATTTTTCGACTTGAATTATGGGTACCCTGTTGACCAAAACCTGCCAGCCCAAATATGGACACGGCCCATATTGAGCCTACTATCCACATGACACTTGTGTCCCATTTATTGGAATTTCTACATGCTACTTATTTACCCATAATTATCAACACCTATTTTAATTCGATTATTGTGCAATGTCCGGTTTTGATCCAACCCGGCTCCACTGAACCCAACCTCAGCTTCATGTTTCCCACTTTCATGACGCCCTCATTTTTTCGTGTCCAAAATAATATTCAATACCCAGTTTTCTACTTCAAATATTCAGTGTATATTCCATGGATTAAATCCCTAAGAATATTCAATCCCTAATTAATCCTAGCCATTTGATCCTTCTAATTAATCCTAGACATTCAATTCCTACATGCAAACTTTCCCCCCACCCTTTCATTCACTGGCCGGCCCTAAATTTGAGGATTGGCTTTTCTCTCTCCTCTCTTTATCACACACAATTATTCTTTCCCTCTCTCTCTCACTTTATTATTCTCAACAAATACATAGCAGCACTTTCTTCCTTGGCTGAGCCCATACCACCACCTGGCTGAGCCCGACCTCCTCTCCTTCTGGCCGAGCTCGGCTGACCACCCACCTAGGCCGTCGGCCACCACCACCATCAGGCAACCACCACCTCCTTCCCTCCTCCTTCTTCTCCACATATCATCACCCCCACCTCTATCACTAACCGACCACCGATCACTCCTCCACCAGTTTGCCGCTTCAGCCATCACCATCCACCACGAGCCGTCTGCCTCCGCCGTGCCAGGCTGTGCGTCACCGCTTGACAGCAGCAGCGGCAGCGGCCAGCAACCACACGCGCAGCAGTATGCGCGGCAGTAGCAGCGGCCACAGTGGCCGTCGTTGCCGACCACGTGCCGTCGTGGGCAGCCCCCCTCTGGTGAACCCCTGGGCTATCTTTTCGTGGCATCCACCGTCCTCCGGGATGTGCCGTCTAGCCGATTCGTACAATTCGTACGAATTTCCGCCATCACGCGCGCTGAATCAAGTCCGTTTTGTCGCCACGTCGAAGCAACTTCGCACGGAATTTTTGAGAAATCAGACCGTTGGATCGGCAATTTCTTTGCTATGTCACAATTTTGGTATATCCACCTTCACTCCTGTCAATTTTCATCCGTTGATTTTATCGTTTGATGCATCAAAACCGACCACCAAGTTGGCCGTTTTAATTGTATAAATTTTGGACAATTTCGCGGAGCCAACTTCGTCAGCTTGTACCTCCTCCACCGTAGCTCCATTTAGCGTGCTACCAGTTCCTGTGTGAAGCTGGTATAACCCTCTTACTACCCCTCTAGTTTTGTTTCATTGTGAGCTTGTTTGATTGGTTGAATTCGACGCCAAAGTTGGCCGTCCGGATTCGTAATTTCCAACTTGTAAAATTCCATTTTTGAACACGGGACTCCAAATTTCATTTCTGACACCACTAGTAGACTCGTGGCATCGTTCTGGCATGTTTTCACATAAAATTTGTTAGATTTGGAGGACGTGGGCCCTGGCACGTATTTCGGTACAAAGTGGGTCCCACAGTCCGGGTCAATGGAACTTTTTGACGTCGGCTCATCGGAATACAATTCCGGATATACCGTTGAGTTTGTATCTTCATTCTGGACTCGTTGACATATAATTTGCTAATTTTTGGTGGACATTGAATCTGGCACGTATTTCGGTGCAAGTCGAATACGAATATCCGGGTCAACAGGTCATTTTGAGATCGGCTCATCGGAATCCAATTTCGGATATACCGTTGAGTTCGTATCGTCATTCTGGACTCGTTGACATGTAATTTGCTGAGTTTTGAGAACATTGGCTCCGGCACGCATTTTCGTGCAAACCAGAATTCCAAGTTCTGGTCAACGAACCAAATTGAGATCGGGTCAATGAAATCCAATTCTGGATATACCGTTGGGTTCGTATCGTCATTCTGGTTTCGTGGACATATAATTTGTTATGTTTTTTAGACTTATTTTTTGCACATTTTTTGGTACAAAACGGCTCCGACACGGATACCGTTTTGACCCAAAATTACCTTTTTGTCCCTCTGTCCAAATTAGATCGATAGGTAGGCTATCCTAGCTAATTTGACCATTCTGGACACGTTGGCGATGTTTATTTCATCATCCGACAATATTGTAGGTAGTTTCTCTATGTATCACCCTTTTATTAATAATTAATTCTTATAATATTCGTATTTTGGGATTAGTACAACGGAACTGAGATCAGTCAATTCCAGTGATCTCACATCGCTGAAATTAGCAAGACGGACACGTGGATCTCTATAATAAGATTATTAACTTTACCGTTAATCATCTTATCTCGATTTGTGTGTCGTAAGTTTCGACGTACGAATAACGAAGTACACTTTATATCTTTAATAGTTAGACTAGAATTGACCCTGTTGACCAGAGTTGACCAGTTGACCAGTTGACCAAAGTCAACTGTAAGTCAACATTTGACCTAGTTTGACTTGATTATTGACCGGAGTTGACCTAGAGTTGATTTGACTTAGAAGAACCTAAGATAATATAGATTGTTTGTAGAGATTCATTTATTACAACTTGAACACCTTGTAACCTGTGTTGCTTTAAATAGGACTCTGTGGCTTCAGTTGGACCCCTATACCTATCAGCTGTTCAGGTTATCATGCGAGTACATTCTCGGATCATTTCATATCCTGTCTAGAATTATTTTTCTGCTTTAAATTACTTTACTTGATACTGTCACGTTGGTCACAGGGATTGGTACTATATGGATCCCTTATTGAGATGTTATCCTTTAGGAGCATCGGATATTACATGTTTTGTACGTTTCGCTTACATTGTGTATCACTATGCTTCTTGGTTCATTGAACACTTGTGACATGTACTCTCATGATCACAGAGTCTCCTTGAATCTCCTATTTATGGGCATTCCTAGAATCACCCATTTATGGGCATCCATGTATCACCCCTTGTAGGCCATTGCATGAAATCATAATATAACCTGGCTGGATCCCTGTGTATTGATTGGGGTTACGGGAGAGTAGAAGTGGACATGTGAATATTATCCAAGTAGTGTAGCATCAGAATCTTTCCGTAGTGTAGCATCAGAATCTCCTATGCAATTTACATGTCTATATTGTACTCTGACTCACTAGCCACCATTAGTTCTCTATGTATAGTAGATATTTCTATTACAGTTCTCTCTCTATTTATATACTGTATTTCTTCAGTTCATGTATCTTACTTTACTTCATGATTATATTTTTTAACCTGCTATGATCTGTTGAGATGTATTATGATCGCTCCTGTCCTGACTGGACCTGTTGATAAATTTTACAAATAGCCTGGAGGTTGCCTGCTAGCCTAGAGGAGACACAGTAGAGGTTGTATAGATAGCTAGGGTTTTGCTTATAGCTTATTTTCAGTTGTCTTGAGTTGTATTTATGGATTACTGTATTTGAGATTTGAGATGTTCTGGGTTGTGTATCTTAGACACTTAGACTTCTATCTGATGTATCTCTTTGTGGATTTCATGTTTTATCTATCTTCCATTATGCTCTACCTTAGATGTGATTGAGTTTACATTCTACTATGTCACCCCCATTCGGGGAGTATAAACTGCTTAGCCTTATACTGTTAGATGCATGAGACCTAGGACAGCGTTCTACCGTCGACACTGCGGCGTAGGCTGGATGTACCCACGTCTCGTGCCCTTACTCTAGGGTGCAGGTCGTGACACCGTTCTACTTCTTCCAGTTTGTCGGGAAGACCTTCTCAAGGGAGGTGAGCCAGCACCCACTTCCTTGGCTCTCCTTAGGGCGACAGTCTTCTTCTTCCTCTTAAAAGTTGGCTCCTAGGCCAATTTAGTTGATGTTTTTCTCTTCCGAGGAGGATTGGGAAGAGCAGAATCATCTTTCGTGTCCACCTTTGGAGGCACTGTCGGCTCCATAAGGATAGCCCTCGGTCGTGGTAATGTGGTTGGCTTAACGGCTGGAGCAGCACTCTCCTTCATACGGCCCTTCGGTGCCTTTTGGGCACGTTTTGCAGAAGGGGGGCCAAATCGTGTCCCCAATATCAAGCTCTGTTCACGATCATAACAAGGATGAAAAGTATTGATCTGAACATAAAATTTGGTGGCAGCATAGACAGGTGGGTCTCAGGCTTATCCGAGGGCAGAGTAAAGATTGCCCCCGTGCATCCGGCATTGTAATATATCCAGGCACGTGCCCCTTCAATTAAGCTGCCTATTGACTCCAAGTGCGGGCTAGAATTTCCCAAAAGGAGCTGGCTGTAGCCAAACTGCCGTGCGAAATGACTTGGTAGGTATGGCTCCAGATAGGCAAGGTTCCTGCTTCTGAGCACCAGATGCGACGGCCTAATAGACTGAAGCCAGTGAATCGCCCCAGCAGTCAAGCTAGTGGCATGAATCCCTCATCCACAAAGGTTTGTCCTGCACTATCACTGTCGGATGGAGGGGATACCCTGAAGAACTTGTAGTTCTGTAATATGCTTAAAGCCCTTCTGCAAGCGGGTACACCAGTGATGGCCCAATCAGTATTACGAAATCTGCGAAAAAAGGCGTCTCCCGCCAAAAAGTTTGCCGCCGGTCCAGCATTCTTTCGGGTAGGACAATATAGTAGCAGCCACCTCATCAAGAAATGATACAAAAGTTCAGTCCAGACGAAGTTGGCTCTACCGTCAGGAGTCACCGCATTTCTAACAAAATCCCGTAGACCCCGTTCAGTGGCACATACAATCGTGGAAAGCAATGTAAGACGGTATCCGAACGCCAGCTTCACAGTCGAAAGTATTTTGCTCTGGCTCATCCTCTCAATAGTCCCTGAACCCCTAGGGACTCTACAGTCACGAAGCCAGATCATCAAGAAAGCTGCCAGCATGGCTTTCTCGGACAACGAATATTTAGCTTGACGGAAGTAGTGGCCGATCGGGTACTTCCCCTTAGGATCATCACTATCCTCAGTATTCGCCATATCATAATCTGACATCCGGGCTTCTATCTCAAACTTGGTTATAGGTTTTAAAATCGAAAATGAGGCCAGATGCTCTCCTTCTCCTTAGACGAAGATATAGCCCGTCCAAGCTCTTGTGTAGGGATTGGCCCTCTCGGTCCTTCCTTTTTTGTTAATCCTATGGCAGATGAGGAGGTGGCAGAATAACTCCTTGTATACATCCATCATCTCGGAGTTCTCATTCTTTAGGTCTCGGAGCACCTCATCACAAAGTACGTACTCTTCATACGGCTCTGTGCCCCTAGGAAGCATCGACACTTCCTGTATTTCGTGGAGAGCCAATCCCATCTGCCTGCCCAAAGTAAAGAAAGTACAAGTGTGAAGGTTGTATAACTCTGCCAAAGAGACAAACATTGGCCAGTTGACCTTTACGCCATGTTGGGTGGCCCCAATATCATAAAAAAGGCCAGCAGTCTTCAGGGTGGCTTCATATATAGAAAACACCTAGTCAGTGAGGTTGCTCCAGAATAAACTGGATACCTCCAGCCTTCCATCCGCATCTTCCCTATGGGATACGACACGTCTCCCGATATCATCAGATTACAAAGCTTGTCGACAATATAAGGATGGATGTCAGTCGGGATGTCGTTCATTATGGCACCAGGTTGCAGCACCCCGTGGAGTAAGATATAGAGCCCCTGACACACTTGAAAGTGTCCTTCTTCCGATCTCCCAAGTCGAACTGTATTCTTCCAGAGATGACCCCGGGGAGCTCAAGGGTTAACTCCTATTTTATCTGTCGTCGCACGACTAAGATAGTGAACGCAAACAAAGGATACTGACGCTCCATCAACGGTAGCCATATTCTCTGATTGTTCAGCCTGACCACCAGTGGGTTTCTCCAGCGTATCGTCTCGCCATCTTTGAACCCCATATTGTCACCAAACAGGAAGTACGGCTTCTTGAAAAAATGTACCCCTCCAAGCAAGAGCTTCTTATCGTTAATCATCTGCTTCAAGAAAGTCTTGTCCTGTTCAAGTATGGCGAGCGTCTGTTCCGTAGGCATATTATGGCTGATCTTGGCCTGAACCTTGCTGACCATGTTGGTTATGATACTTGTGCCGAGGACATGAAAGTAGAGCCGAAAGGGATTCCATCAAGTTCCGGGACCAACATTTTAACTGCAAGAATGGAAAAGAAAAGTCAGACTCAGAATCTACAGTAAAAAAACTAAGTACTGGAGGAATCCTATGCGCCCAAAGGGCTATGCGCCCAAAACAGCATGTAGGCGCATAACCTACAGCAGCATGTGGGCGCATAACATGCAGCAGCATGTGGGCATATAACCTGCAACAGCATGTGGGCGCATAACATGCAGCAGCATGTGGGCGCATAATACAACACAGTGTGGGCGCATGCTTCTGTGAACACATATGAATGCTCATAGAAATATGTTGCCTTGTGCACATGCGCCCAGGCAGAGGAAAAGTCTGACCATCGTAAAATAACGCTCAAGACTTTGTTTTGAGGTGTAGCCTCACCCAGGATCGGGCCTTGGACTGACGAGGACGCTGTCGCAGGAGAAGAGCCACTCGGTGCAGCCCCCTTGCCCTTCGCAGATCTCTTGGCGACCTTGGGAGACATGGTTCGTGTAGAGAATATATGAAAAGTCTTTTGAAAGATTTAGAAGAAAAGAGAGTAATGAATTTTCTCTCTCTTTAAAAGCCTATTTATAGGCATGGGCCGAATACTATGCGCCCACTACTCCTTTGCGTCCACTTCGTACTATGCGCCCACTACGACTTATGCGCTAACATGAAGATCCGATCACTTGCACATTATGTGACTGCCACTTGTTGACATGGACAATGCTTGAAGGATGGACCTCTTCAAATTCTACTCCGATGAATATGTCAGTTCAAATTTTTAAGGAAGATATCAACAACCATCTCTCTGACAGTCTAGCCAAACTCTATGCGCTCAAAGGGATAGCTACACTATGCGCCCACTGCATCACGAGAAGACGGCCATGCTTCTTTCAAAGTATTTCAAACTCATTCAAGTATCGAAAACTTTGAAGAGGGTCTTGTAAGCATAAAAATTTCAGCAGTCTTGACAACCATGCGCCCAAACTAGAGAAGTCATATGCGTCCAAGCCAGAGAAGTCATATGCGCCCATGTGACCAGAGCATGCTATGCGCCCAAAGTCACTAGAGCATACTATGCGCCCAAGTCAGTAAAGCATGTTATATTCCCAAGACACCAGAGCAAGCTATGAGCCTGCTCTGGACCCCTCCAGCAGGGGGCGCATAGCCCTGTTCCAAGCTATGCGACCAAGTCAGGACAGTCCCCGACTCGGTCAAACCAACGATCAATCGTGCACCGAAGCATACAGCCACGTCAGTCTCCACGAGAAGTCATGCACCGGAGCATGCGGCCACTTCAACCCCATAATCAACCTACGATCACGCAGTCTGCATGCGCCTACACTCTATGCACATAAAGCAGGACCATGCACCCACAAAAAAATCAGTATATTTTCTCATGTGGGCGCATAACATCATTCCAGCACAGAAATGACTATAAAAAGGGATCTCATACCTCTTTAGAGGATAGAACGGAGAGCATTTTCAAGAGCCAAATTGCTGCACATCTTGCCAGTGAGCCAAGAGTTAGCAATTTTCTTAGGTTTTCTCCCTCTTTTGTAATCAGAGTGTTAATGGAGTAAAGGAGAAACTGTCGCTCGATCTCCATCGTCCTATTTCCCATAATTCTTTTTGTACTCGGGGATCCTCAGCGCAGGATCTCTCAGGCGTACTCGATTTGTGCTGCCTTGCACCAATAAGAAAAGATAGCATTTTTCTTCTTTTTTTGTGTGTCCACACCACGACCGAGAGCGGGAATTATCAAGGACTTCATAAACTTGAACCCCAAGGAGTTCATGGGGACTGAAGGTATCATAGTCGCAGATGACTGGTTGGACTCAGTAAAGAGGAAGCTCCTCGAAGCTAGGTTGCCAGGTGACCTTCAGGTCGAGGCAGCGGGATTTTGGCTGACAAACTTAGCAGGAGTCTGGCTCAAGAATGAGCCACTACTTGCGAGAGGGGGAGCTATATGGGATCAGTTCAAGATCTAGTTCAAGAAGAAATTCTTTTCGACTACCGCTAGAGTAGCCATGGGGCTACAATTCCAGAACCTCCAGCAGGGGAACCGTTCTGTTAACGATTATGCGACAAAGTTTAGTCGTTTGAGCCATTTTGCCCCTAGCCTGATTTTAGACCCACAGGAGGTGGCACGTAGATTTTGCCATGGTCTTGTCCCAGACATCGGCATCCTCCTAGTGGCAAACGGGACGACTGACTACTTCGAAAGCTTGGAGTTGGCCTATGGGATAGAGGGGCATCTTATGTCTTGCAAAATGCCAGCTTTTGGACACAACGAGGGACCTTCCAGGTGCCAGGCATTCCAGCCAAGAGTACCGGCGCCGCACAGCAGGCATACTGTTCTCCCACCCTACATCACCTAACACTACCAGTTAGAGCTCGTGACCACAGCAGCAGAAGGAAGATATGTGCTCATACTGTAGGAGGCCAGGGCATGACTATTCCATCTGTAGGAAGAGGTTGAGACAGTGCTTAGCTTGTGGGTCTACCACCCATCAGCTTCGAGATTGTCCAGCAGCGAGGGCGCCAGGCGTGGGACCGCCTAGGGGACCACCGCTCCCGATCCAACAGCAGCGATTTGGGCAGCATCTACAGCAGCAGCAGAAAGGGCCCCTGGAGAAGGCTTATAGTCTAGCTCTTGAGGTGAAGCTGGAGCAGGTTTCAGAGCAAGATTATTTGGCCGATGTCATCACAGGTCATGTTTATTTGCATACTTTTCTAGCCATATGCTTCTTTGATTCTGGTGCATCACATAGCTTTCTGTTATTAGAATTTTTGCAAAAACACCATTTAGTAGCTACACCCACCAAGGAGATGAGTAGAGTAATGACAGGAGGCAGACCAATACCCATTAAAGCTATCTATAGATGCTCTATTACTATAGCAGGAAGAGAGTTTAGTGGACGATTCTTTGCGATGCCACTTCCCGGATATGATATCTTATTGTGAATAGATTGGCTTAGCTATGCTCATGCAGTTATAGACTGTCATGAGGGTAGTATTCTGTTTAGTCCCCAGGAACGACACTATTCAGTGTCAGGAGGACAGGGCCAAAGATTAGCCTAGAGACAAACTATTGGGCAACAGTTGGGGAGCTAGTACTGCCACCCCCTATCATTGGAGAGTTTATGGATGTATTCCCAGAGGATCTTATAGGACTTCCACATGACAGAGATATGGAGTTCACTATAGATTTAGTATCGGGCTCATCACCAGTATCCCGGGCTTGCTATAGAGTAGACCCCTAGAAGGTCGTAGAGATAAAGGAGCAGATCGATGACCTGTTAAGAAAGGGTTTCATCCGATTTAGTGCTTCTCCATGGGGAGCACCAGTGCTCTTTGTACCGAAGAAGGATGTTATAGTCCGGTTGTGCATTGACTATCGGGCATTGAATGCCATCACCATTAAGAAAAAAATTCTTCTGCCTCGGGCAGATGATTTTTTCGACCAGTTGAGTGGGGCGAAGGTGTTCTTTAGGATAGACTTGAGGTCAGGATACCACCAGGTGAAAAACCGAGCTGAGGACATCCAGAAGACTGCGTTCAATACCAAGTATGGGTAGTACATGTTTTTGGTGATGCTATTTGGTCTCATAAATGCGCCAGCAGTCTTTATGAACTTGATGAACAAGACATTTCACCAATATCTGGATAAATTCATCATGGTGTTTATCGACGACATCCTGATGTTCTCGAAGACGCCAGAAGAGCACGAAGAACACTTGTGGACAGTTCTGGGGACTCTGAGGAAGGAGAACATGTATGCTAAATTGTCGAAGTACGAGTTCTTTCTCGACCGAGTGGAGTTTCTCGATCATGTGGTCAATGGAGGGGGATCTCAGTGGACCCCAGAAAGATTGCTGCCATCGAGACATAGAAGGCTCCAATAGCAGTTTCAAAGATGAAGAGTTCCTTAGGATTACCAGGCTATTACAGGAAGTTTGTCCAGGAATTTGCTAGAATAGCCGAACCTATAACGAAGCTGACACGGAAGGACGCAGAGTACATCTAGTTAGAGGACTGCCAGGCAGGATTTGATGAGCTGAAAAGGAGATTGATGACTGCACCAATTCTGGCATTACCTTCAGGATCTGGAGATTTTACCATTTACAGTGATGCTTCGGGAAAGGGACTAGGTTGTGTTTTGTAGCAGCATAAGAAAGTGGTTGCCTACGCATCTAGGCAATTAAGGTCTCATGAACAGAACTATCCTACTGAGGACCTGGAGTTAGCTGTGCTGATATTTGCACTCAAGTTGTGGAAATACTACTTATACGAAGAGCGAGTAAAAATCTTCACAGACCACAAGTGTTTGAAGTATGTTTCACACAGAAGGAGCTGAACATGAGGTAGAGAAGATGGTTGGAGTTGATGAAGGACTTCGACATCGATTTATAGTATCACCCAGGAAAGGTAGATATGGTAGAGGATGCGCTGAGCAGGCATCCAATGGCATGGTATCTGAGGATGGATCGACATTTTTGGGAAGATATAGAGAAGCTCGGTATGGAGATGATTCTACCAGGGTAGTGATACAGATGATGGCACTAGATATTCAGTCGGGTTTGATGGATCAGATTAAGAAGATAGTCTACAAATGAAAGCCTCTACAGGCTCAAAGTTCAGGCTTTAGCTGGATTGCTTGATGACTTCACCATAGCAGAGTATGGATCTTTGAGGCAGGACTGCCGGTTATACGTGTCGAAGGGTGTGCTGATAGAGACAATCTTGCAGGAGGCACATCGATCGAGATATTCTATTCACCCGTTGCCAACAAGATGTACTATGACTTGCGGGAGAATCTCTGGTGGTACGGGATGAAGAAAGATGTATCACGCTTTATTTCGAGGTGCCTAGTTTGCCAGCAGGTAAAGACGGAGTGTAAGAAACTAGCTGATCTATTACAGCCGTTACCTATTGCCGAGTGGAAGTCGGAACACATTACGATAGACTTTGTCTAAGGGCTTCCTTGTTCTCAAGAAGGGAAGGATGCCATATGGGTTATCGTTGACAGGTTGATGAAGTGTGCTCATTTTATACCCTTCAAGGTGTGACTTTCCATCAAGAAGTTGGTAGAGCTATACAAGCAGCAAATAGTTCGCTTGCATGGAGAACCCGTGAGCATCGTATCAGACCAGGACAGCAGATTCATATCTCATTACTAGAGGAGCTTGTAGGAGGAGTTTGGCAGTCGGCTCAAGTTTAGTACAGCGTACCACCCACAGGCTGATGGACAGTCCGAGAGGACGATTCAGATACTCGAGGACATGTTGAGGACTTGTGTACTGGACTTCGGAGGTGTCACCCTCATTTCTCGTATTTCTCGTATTTCCTGTATTTCCCGTATTTCGTATTTATACTCGTATCTAAATTTTTGGCATGTATTTTTATTTTTCTTAAACTTGTGGAATTTTGGTATTTCCCGTATTTTGGGTTTTGGCATGGCTCGGTTTTATTTGGATTGGTTCGGTTTTATGTGAGTTGGAACACCTTAACCTACACTCCATCCTCAACACACCACAACCCACCCTCTTTATATTCCCCACCTACCACTCTCTCTCTTCATTACCACTACCATTTATTTCCTTCCTTCTTCTTCTTCTCCTTCCTCTATACAACTCTCCTAACCCTAGGCAAGTGTATCTTTCCACTACATGAGAACCCTCTTTTCTTTGTCCATTTGATAGATTAGGACATGGTGATCAACATTAGAACTTGGGTTTTTGTGATTTGGAGCCTCCATTGTGATAGATCTAAGTTATTTCCATTTTCAGATTTTGTATGGTTTGAGCTTCTTAAGTTGGATTTTATGGGTTTTTGATGTTTCCATGTGGGAGAGCATTCAGTTTCACTCCAGTTGGAGCTTTGGAAATTCGGATTTGGAGTTCGGATGGCCAAGTTATAAATTTTGAAGCTTGGGTTCAGCCATGGTGTTCTTGCTGTTTGGAGAAGACAGTGAGCAGTATGCAGAGCTATTTAGCTTACGTACACTGAGCTGCGCGCGCTCTTTAGCGTGCGTACGCAGACTTGGGTACGCTTCCTGTTGGAAGCGTGTCTCCTTGAGCGTGCGTGACTTTTCACCTACGCTGCTCTCTCAGCGTGCGTGACTTTTCACCTACGCTGCTCTCTGTAGCGTGCATGACTTTTTACCTACGCTGCTCTCTCAGCGTGCGTGACTTTTCACCTACGCTGCTCTCTGTAGCGTACATGACTTTTCACCTACGCTGCTCTCTCAGCATGCGTGCGTGACTTTTCACCTACGCTGCTCTCTGTAGCGTGCATGACTTTTCACCTACGCTGCTCTCTCAGCGTGCGTGACTTTTCACCTACGCAGCTCTCATGCGTGCGTGACTTTTCACCTACGCTGCTCCCCTGACCCCTTGCTTAGCCCATTGGCTCTTGGAGTTTTGGTCTTATTTCTTTAAGCTTGGCTCTTCTATAGTCCTGTTTATTGATATTTTATTAGATATTTTATGCCCATTTTATATCCTTACGCCTTTTGTCATGAACTTGATTTTACTTAATATGTTTGGAATGACTATTGTACATGGCTTGATATGGCAAGGAACTTACATAACACGATAGTGACCCGTAGTGGTACACTCCTGACATGACCAACCTGACATGATTTATCTTGATAACTTGATAGTGGCCGTGGCGGCGCACTCCTGACTTGACATGACTTGATAATTTAACTTGACCTGCCTTGACACCGTGGGTGGTTCTTTCTTGCTTGCTTGTTAAATCCACTTGTCCTGTCTTGCATCATGTCTAGGATGGGACTCCTGAGTACCACGGTCATGAGCTCCTACTAAAATGGATTAAGGTTAATAACTAGAATAACACAGTAGTCATGAAGAGATGACACAGCTACGGGCAATCCCGTTACCTGGACGCTCTTGGGATCTGTAGCCTGCCGTCGAGTAGGGCACATTTCCAGCGCACCGTCGAGTGTTGCACCCTCTAAGTCACCTAAGGGTACATTTGTCTTTCGGGCGATGTACCCACCTGAATTCAACCCCTAATTTTCGTCCTGGGTAACCTGGATGGTCTGTAGGGCTTGTGGCTGTGGAACAATCTCACTGCATCTTGTTAGTAATTAGGCCTGTGATAACCCTAGTTAGTTAAAGTAGTAAGCCGTAGGATCTGCTTGGCCGTGATTGATTGAATGAGGTATAACCAGTCTAGCTATGTCTTGATCCCGTACAAGATTGTTTCCTGTCTTGATTTTCTTACATTATTATCTTGCCGATAAATGGTAGAAAACCAAGTTCTGTTCAGATGAAGGGTTACAACCCCGGTCCTTGTTTGGTTTACGGGTTGTAACCTGCCTATCGGAATAGTCCCATGGTTATCTCGTCGTATATCATCCTAACATGTTTTCGTAAATTCTAGTTTTAATATTAGATTTTCTTGTGCTAATTGCTGGCTTTTGTTCTTATTTCGTGGCCCCCTTGTGGCACTTGCTCTTTCTGGGGTTGACCCAGCTGGTTTTGTGTGGCCAAATTTTGGAGCAGCTTTCGAGGATCTACCAAGCTTCCAGCCCAATGGTGGCGACTAGAAGGAATCCGGGCTACGAGTGGGTTTTCTATTTTGTTTTGCTCACTCTATTGTAAAACTATTCTTTTGAGGCGTTTAGCCGACGAGCACCTGTTAGCTCGATGCACTTTACTTACTGTCTGCCTACGGACTGTAAACATGATTAACAAATCCTAGGGTTGATCATGTATGACTTAACTCTTGCTAGTCCTAGCATTTTGTACGACTAGCTTCATGATCAGCTGAAATGTAATATTTGGGACCCCTTTTATTGTATATTTGGTGGTCAAACATCTTGTAATTATATTACTTGCTTGAGATTGAGACAATAGGCTTGACCATAAGAGACCGTTGGCTTGTAGTAAACCCTCATATTTCTAGACAGCCGTGACCGTATATCGAGGTAGTTTCAATTTCAATATACGTAGCTGGCTGTGTCTGCCCCCGCTCTCCAGTATTCTGGTTATGGGGCGTGACACGGTTTAAGTGGTGGCCCATGCAGGTCTTGTCAATCAAGAAATGTGAGGGTTTATCGAATAGATGTCTCAATCAGTATTCGCCCTTGATCTCCGCCCGTATTTTCAAATCCCTGAAATTCTTGCCCTGATTACATGCTTGTATCATTGATCTGTCCTGGTCCTTCCTTATTGTTTCCCTGTGTCGTCTTCTTCAGCGGCACTGTACCTGACCCTGCCGATCAGCAAGGAGGAGCACCTCCCGTGGACCAGCAGCAACCTGGGGATCAAGTCCAGCATTCCAGAGTCGCCTCCAGAGTGATACCCACTGGAGAAGAGTCACCAGTTTGGCCCGTCCAGCCCGCAGAGCCCGATGATGGTACCTTAGTAGGCCTCATCAGAACCTTGATAGCTTCCCAGGATCGTCGAAGCAACGTCCTGCACCAGATAGTGCAAGATGTTTTGACCCGAGGCGGACATCCAGGGAACCAGGCGGCCAACAGTTTCAAGCGATTGAACCCTCCTTTCTTCGACGACAGCGAGGATGCGATTGCCAGGATGTATGGCTTCAGGATACCGAGGTGATTCTAGAAGCAGCTAGGACACCCGAGAATGAGAAGGTGGCGGTGGTACGCCTGCAGTTGTTGGACTTGGCTCGCAGTTGGTGGGCAGCGCAAGCCATGGGATTTGTGGCACCCATTGCTTGGGCAGTGTTTAGAGAAAGATTCCAGACGAAGTATTTCGATGTTGTGGCTCGGTACGACTTGCAGACCAGATTTACCAACTTGAAGCAAGGAGGCAGAGCAGTCGACAGTTATGCATCGGAGTTTTCTAGACTCAGTAGGTTTGCCCCCACCTTGGTGGCGACTGAGTTTGATAGGGCCCAGCGGTTCCAGCAGGGACTGCATTTGGAGATCTTGTTGGCGGTTGAGCAGTTCGAGCACCAGACGTTCGATGCAGTCTTGAGAGCAGCTAGGAGGCATGAGTACACCTTCCAGAGGATCGTGGATAGGACCGGAAGTAGGAAGCGGTCCCACAGTCAGATGCACCAATCATCAGCTCCAGCCCCGACAGCTAGGGGATTGACCATTGGAACTCCGAGGCGGGCGGCCTCAGTAACGTCGGTTCAACATTCGACCCCGACGTACCCGCAGCAGCAGAAGCAGAAGCAGACTTCCGCGATAGGATGTTCTCATTGCGGGAAGCCAGGGCATGTAGTAGCAGACTGTCGCAGGGCACAGGAATTGTGCCTGGCTTGTGGTGCAGCAGATCATAGGATAGGGGCTTGCCCGAATAGGGGTGGTTCATCAGCATCCAACCCTTCTAGCTCTTCGGTGAGAGGACCGGCCCCAGCACCTGTTCAGCAGCAGCAGTATCAGTCTTCGAGGCCCTTGCCGCCTCAGTCTCAGGCATTCCAGCAACAACACCCCCACCAGTATGCACAAGCCCAAGCTCAGACCCAGAATAGGCAGAGAGGTTTCCAGCAGAGGGGACCAGCAGCCAGAGGACAAGGTCAGGCCATGATGATGGCTATGGAAGAAGAAGTTGCACCAGGTGAGGTTGTGGCAGGTACTATTCTCGTCAACTCCACTCCAACGTCTGTATTATTTGATTCTGGTGCATCGCATTTATTCATGTCTGTACGATTCGCTACACTGATAGGATTGGAGCCTGAGTCATTATCAGTGAAGCTCAATATACTTACTGGTAATGGTCTTGTGGGTGTAGATCGAGTGTTTTCTTCGTGTCGGATCGTAGTTAGCGGTAGGGAGTTCCCCGCTAGATTCATAGAGTTTCCTATGGCAGACTATGATGTAGTCCTAGGCATGGATTGGTTGAGGAACCAGTATGCTAGGATAGACTGCCATATTGGCAGAGTTGTCTTTAGTATCTCCGGCGAGCCAGAGTTTTCATTTTCCAGAGGCGCAGTGGAGCCATCTTCTCCAGCATTGCGGATGGCAGTAGTAGCAGTACAGTTACCCCGGATAGTTGAAGAGTTTCCAGATGTCTTTCCAGAGGAGCTTCCAGGGATGCCGCCGGAACGGGAGATTGAGTTCACTATAGACTTGATTCCCGGGACAGCACCAGTATCAGAGCGAGTCTACAGGATGCAGCCTTCAGAGTTGGAGATTTTATACAAGATGATTGAAGAACTCAGGACCAAGGGATTCATCCATGCAAGTGGATCGCCTTGGGGAGCCCCGATGCTTCTTGTAAAAAAGAAGGATGGTACGTCCAGGTTATGTGTTGATTATCGTACCTTGAATTCGGTGACAATCAAGAACAGATACCCTCTTCCGAGGATAGATGACTTGTTTGATCAGCTCAGAGGGGCTTCAGTGTTCTCGAAGATCAACTTACGGTCGGGATACCACCAGATCAGAGTCAGAAAGCAGGACATCCCGAAGACAACATTCAGATCGAGGTATGGACATTGGGAGTTCCTTGTTATGCCCTTTGGTGCGACCAATGTGCCGGCCGTATTCATGGACCTCATGAATCGTATTTTCATGCCTTACTTGGATCAGTTCGTGATCGTGTTCCTAGATGACATCTTGGTCTACAGCAAGAGTGAAGCAGAGCATGAGCAGCATCTCAGAGTCGTCCTCCAGATGCGTAGAGAGCATTAGTTGTACGCCAAGTTCAGTAAATATGAGTTCTGGCTCGATCGTATTTCATACTTGGGTCACATTATTACCCGAGGAGGAGTGGAAGTGGATCCCCAGAAGATTGTGGCTATCGAGTCATGGCCGGTACCAAGCTTAGTGGCAGAGGTTCACAGCTTTCTTGGATTGGCCGGCTACTACCGACGGTTCGTTTCAGATTTCGTAAGGATTTCAGCGTCGATGACCCAGTTGACCCGCAAGGATGTGCCGTTTGTTTGGACAGCAGAGTGTCAGGAATCATTTGAGAAGTTGAAGCGAGGTTTGATAACGGCTCCCATTCTCACCCTTCCAGATGGGACCGGAGGATTCATAGTTTATTACGACGCTTCAGGCAGAGGATTGGGGTGTGTCTTGATGCAGCATGGGAAGGTAATATCTTATGCGTCACGTCAACTACGTGATCATGAGAAGAATTACCCGACCCACGACTTGGAACTGGCGACGTTAGTGTTTGCTTTGAAGTTGTGGAGGCACTACTTGTACGGAGACAGAGTGGAGATCTTTACTGATCATAAGAGCCTGAAGTATGTTTTCACCCAGAAGGACCTTAATATGCGACAGAGAAGATGGCTCGAGCTATTAGTGGACTACGATGTGGATTTGCAGTATCATCCCGGGAAGGCCAACGTTGTAGCAGATGCATTGAGCAGGAGAGCCGAAGTTTATTTCCTGACGGCGCAACCAGAATTATAGGCAGATCTTCAGAAGATGGGAATTGAAGTAGTTTTTCCAACCAGTGTGGCATTGATGGCCAGCCTACAGGTTCAGTCCAGCATAGTTGAGAGAATCCGGGTAGCGCAGTCAACAGATTCCAAGATCCAGCGACTCAGAGCAGAGTGTGAAACAGGAAGAAGGCCAGAGTTATGTATCCATGAAGACGGTACACTTCGGTACGGCATTCGTCTTTGTGTACCCAGTAGAGATATCCGACAGGAAGTCATGGCGGAAGCCCACAGTTCACAATATTCTATTCATTCGGGTGGTACGAAGATGTACCGTGATATTCGTCAGCACTTCTGGTGGAATGGCATGAAGAGGGAGATAGCCCAGTTTGTCTCTCGGTGTTTGATTTACCAACAGGTTAAAGCTGAACATCAGAGGCCCGCTGGACTTCTTCAATCCTTACCGATCCCAGAATGGAAATGGGAGCATATAACCATAGATTTCGTGACCGGATTGCCCAGATCTCCGGCCGGCAGCGATGCTATTTGGATAATTATGGACAGGCTTACCAAGGTGGCACACTTTCTCCTATTCAGAGTTGGACAGTCGAACGGCACAGTTAGCAGAGATGTATCTCAGGTAGATCGTCAGGCTTCACGGTGTGCCAGTCAGCATCATCTCGGACAGGGATTCAAGATTCACCTCACACTTTTGGCGCAGCTTGCAGAAGAGTTTGGGGACTCGTCTCCAGTTCAGCTCAGCTTATCACCCGTAGACGGATGGTCAGTCAGAGCGCACAATCCAGACCCTTGAAGATATGTTGAGATCCTGTACCCTTGACTTCAGTGGTTCATGGGAGAATCATCTGCACCTGGTGGAATTCTCGTACAACAACAGTTATCAGGCTAGTATCCAAATGGCACCCTTCGAGGCTCTTTATGACAGGAAGTGCCGATCTCCGCTAGCATGGAACGATGTCGGGGAGAGGCAGATGCTCAGACCCGAATTGATTTCCCAGACGATTGAAGTGGTCAGGAAGGTCAGAGATCACCTCCGAGTTGCCCAGGACCGCCAGCGCCATTGGGCCGATGCTCATCGGCGTCCCTTAGAATTTGCTGTCGGCGACCATGTATTCCTTAGGATCTCGTCTAACCGCGGCGTCATTCGCTTTGGCGTACGGGGAAAGCTTAGTCCTAGGTATATAGGGCCGTTCGATATTCTAGAGCGAGTAAGAGATGTATCCTATCGTCTCGCTCTTCCGTCGTCGCTAAGTGAGGTGCATGATGTATTCCATGTGTCCCAATTACGACGGTATATTTCGGACCCGAGCCACATCCTAGACCATTCGGAATTGGTTGTTGGTACCAACCTTTCGTATGAGGAAAGGCCCGTGTCTATATTGGACCGGAGGGAGAAGATACTCAAGAACAAGACTATTAAATTAGTCCGTGTTGTTTGTGGTCATCACTCTCTAGGTGAGTCAACGTGGGAGCGTGAGGACGACATCAGATCGCGATATCCCTACCTGTTTGACTCGTGAGGTATAATGTATTTCTTATGTCTTACGCTTTCCCTTCCTTGCTTGCATTGTATGATTGTATGATTGAACTGCTTAGTATAACTTGCCTGTGCTTAGTGTAGCTTGTCGTGACAATCTATAGCTCCTTGATAAAATTCCGAGGACGGAATTCTTTTAAGGTGGGTAGAGTTGTCACCCTCATTTCTCGTATTTCCCGTATTTCTTGTATTTCCCGTATTTCGTATTTATACTCGTATCTGGATTTTTGGCATGTATTTTTATTTTTCTCAAACTTGTGGAATTTTGGTATTTCTCGTATTTTGGGTTTTGGCATGGCTCAGTTTTATTTGGATTGGTTCGGTTTTATGTGAGTTGGAACACCTTAACCTACACTCCACCCTCAACACACCACAATCCACCCTCTTTATATTCCCCACCTACCACTCTCTCTCTTCATTACCACCACCATTTATTTCCTTCCTTCTTCTTCTTCTCCTTCCTCTACACAACTCTCCTAACCCTAGGCAAGTGCATCTTGCCACTACATGAGAACCCTCTTTTCTTTGTCCATTTGATAGATTAGGACATGGTAATCAACATTAGAACTTGGGTTTTTATGATTTGGAGCCTCCATTGTGATAGATCTAAGTTATTTCCATTTTCAGATTTTGCATGGTTTGAGCTTCTTAAGTTGGATTTTATGGGTTTTTGATATTTCCATGTGGGAGAGCATTCAGTTTCACTCCAGTTGGAGCTTTACAAATCCGGATTTGGAGTTCGGATGGCCAAGTTATGAATTTTGAAGCTCGGGTTCAGCCATGGTGTTCTTGCTGTTTGGAGAAGACAGTGAGCAGTGTGCAGAGCTGTTTAGCTTACGCACACTGAGCTGCGCGCGCTCTTTAGCGTGCGTACGCAGACTTGGGTACGCTTCCTGTTGGAAGTGTGTCTCCTTGAGCGTGCATGACTTTTCACCTACGCTGCCCTCTCAGCGTGCGTGACTTTTCACCTACGCTGCTCTTTGTAGCGTGCATGACTTTTCACCTACGCTGCTCTCTCAGCGTGCGTGACTTTTCACCTATGCTGCTCTCTGTAGCGTGCGTGACTTTTGACCTACGCTGCTCTCTCAGCGTGCGTGACTTTTCACCTACACTGCTCTCTGTAGCGTGTGTGACTTTTCATCTACGCTGCTCTCTCAGCATGCGTGCGTGACTCTTCACCTACGCTGCTCTCTGTAGCGTGCGTGACTTTTCACCTACGTAGCTCTCATGCGTGCGTGACTTTTCACCTACGCTGCTCCCCTGACCCCTTGCTTAACCCATTGGCTCTTGGAGTTTTGGTCTTATTTCTTTAAGCTTGGCTCTTCTATAGTCCTGTTTATTGATATTTTATTAGATATTTTACGCCCATTTTATATCCTTACGCCTTTTGTCATGAACTTGATTTTACTTAATATGTTTGGAATGACTATTGTACATGGCTTGATATGACAAGGAACTTACATAACACGATAGTGACCTGTAG